>LLEY01000039.1:0-442472 GCA_001414485.1 Calycina herbarum | reverse complement strand
GGGGCGGCAATAATTGCCCGGGCCATGACAACGAAACGAGAGCCGATTACGTTGCCAATGCAGGAAATGGACTGGTAGACGGAGAAGTAGAAAGTAAAAATGACTTTTGTTCAGTAAGGAGAATTAGCCGTGGGAGAGTATATTGAAAAACAGCGCTTGCCTCTGTTCAAAAAAAATTCCTTCACATTGCAGAAATCGTCATTCTTATCAACACGACGATAGTACGTTCAAATCGGGATACCGATTAACACTAACCGTCAAGAAACCCAGGAATTGCATCGAATATTTGGTCTGTTTCCCCACTTCCAGGCCTCTTTCTGCAGGCACAATCGCTTTTCCGGGAGGTTCTAGATGTAGAAGCAACCTTCCGTCGGAACGTTACTGCGTGGTACTAACACGACGCCTCAGCAGAAATCTAATGTGTTTCACCATTCTGGGAGTACTGCAGTTGGTGCTTGGGCCTTGCGAGCTTCTCAATGAGGCAAGTGATACAATTGCAATGCATAACTGTTGCACCATCGTAGTTTACAGTCCAAGTGGTACTATACATCCTTCTGATTTTGATTGACCATTGACACCTCTTTTTCCATCATCAAAGATTCTCCCTTAGGGCCCAAAGGGCATTCAATGATTTTATTGAGCGCTCTTTTTACGAGATTTGGGGGGCTATTCCGAGTTCCCATAAAATCGAGAAAAGTAGCTTCAGTTCAAAGTTCACTCCATATGGAATGGCAAATATAAAGCTGTGGTTTCATGAGATGAGGAAGATATTTTTATCAACGGGCAAAGGCTGGACAGGACTCGCGCCCATGGACGCTGAAGTTGATGATCATGTGTTCTTACTTGAGGGTGGAAGAGTTCCATATATACTACGACAAATAAATGAAACTCAGAATAAGTATCGGATTATTGGTGATCCAAATGTTCATGGGATCATGGATGGGGAGGCTTGGGGCGATGGTAAAGGTTTGGATGATGTTATTTTGGTATGATATGAGAGAATCTGAAGTTATTTTTGCTTGTATTTGATCAATAGTTGCCAATAAATGAATTTCTGGATTGTGTATTTCTAAAGGAAGAAGTGCCAACATCACGCGAAGTACGGAAGGTAGAGCTATTTGATTGATGTAAAGCATACTAGAGGAATTAACCTGAAAGGTGATATGGAACTCAACACAAGCCACAAGAGAACCCTTTCCTTCTGGAATTTACTAATAAACACCATTCCAGGGACTTTGTCCCATGGGAGCTCCAGAACCATTAATATCAGCCACCACAAATAAATGTAACAACTCGCTTGCCAACAACACAATCGGGGTATCAATCAATTTTGTCGCATCATCGTCACCGATAACAACCTTGATAATTTCGCCCAATGTCTTGACGTTCATGTGAATTGCAGTTCCCTCGGGGCCCCAACGATATGGATATGCCACCCAAGCTGGACTGACGACTTTATCTTCTGCGAGATATGGGGCATTGACGAGTTCGTAGTTGGTAGCCGTGTTGATGGAAGGGCCACTTGTAGCCGTGGTATTAACGAGGTCGAATTCCAAGCCCACAGGCCAACCAAGAACTTTTCGATGTTCAGTGAAGTTCGGACCAACTAAAGGAAAGTTGGCATGGCCGTTGAGAGAGGAATATATAACTGGGTGCGTTCCATCGACCATAGCAAAGTTGGCTGCAATCGACGCCTTGTCGTAGATAATATTCTTCCCATGTGCTGAAAGAATAATCCCAATCAGATCCCGCGAGACATTATCGATCCGTATTCCGATATATTCCCAGTCGGCAACATGTTCTCCAAGAGGCGAAAGATCCACATTCCCAAACCTTTTTACTTTGTCAAATAGAAGACTCTGGAAAAGGGCGGTAGCATGACCGTTGTACGCCGAGAATATCCAAAATTGGAGATCGGTATAACTCAAACCGGGTTTCCAGAAGACATTCACGTATGGCTTCGCACTTGGAAAGTTACCTGGCTTGACGGAGTCTTCGATGTCGAGATAGAATCTGGTGCCTTCCTTAGGACCGTTTGGAAGTTCGGTTTCGAGCGGGTGAACTTTCTTGGCTTCTGGGTTTTGGCTGTCAACCAACGTGCAGTGAGCGAGAAACCATTCGACCGAGCAAGGGAGATATTTTTCTTCGGCGTGGATTTGGAGGATGGGGCCGTATTTCTGGATTGCAGCCTCGATCGCGGAACGGGAAAGGCCTTGCGACATTTTTTGTTGGGGAGGTTCGAGGTAGAGGCAATTTTTAAATATATGCAGATGCACATATAGAAAATTTGAATAAAAGCGAAAAGGACAAAAAGAGAGCAACGGACTCGAGGGTTTTTAAGGAAATGGGTGAGGGCTCCATTCAGCTGAGCCTTGCGCAAAGCTGCAGCCGACGCCATCATTATTTGCTGTTGGCTGTACACTGAAAACCAAAGACAGAGGAAGTCACGACTGAGGTGGCTTATAGCTCTTTCCATACATCTGACAAGGTTTGGTGATTCTAGCTCACCACATGCATGCATCTTGGCTTAGATGTCTCACTTCACCCCACACTAAACACGTGCGCAACAAGTACTATGCCTCCAACAATTATTCTGATGAACCTGTGAGAAATAGCAGGAAAAAGAGACTGCATTTGATTGGGAGCAGCCAGCAAAGCCTCACGTGAAAGATGGTAGAGGGTTGAGTCTTGGTATAACCTTAGCAAAGTACTTTAAGCGAGGAGCGAAATCAAGGGAAGAGCCGACCGACTACCTCTCTGTATCCCAAAGGCTTACGGTCTGCTTTTGGAGGGCTGACAGATTGGAAAGTGAGAGGACGATATCTTGAGAACAATTCCAGTTATGCGAATTCCTCCATACTCCGTTTTCTTTCCCATTTCCTCAAACTATCTCGAGAGCAGTCATTTTCGTTACATCCACAGTTTCCCCATTCATATAGCCATTAATATACGTCTCGCCCACAAGCCTTCGTCTCTCACTATTTCGTTCTCGTCTCAAAACCATCGGCACGAAAGCCCCAGCCAACACCCAAATCTCATCATTTTCTTGAACAGATTGTGGTGCAATACCAAGATAATTGTCTTTCGTCCGTATAAGACGTCTTCCCATATACGCCGAGCGAAAACTGGCAAGCATACGTTCGAAAAATGCATTCAAGTCTGCAGGTACATTCTCTCCCAATGCAATAATGCTTTGCACCGTTGCCCAGGTCGGGATCAAAGAATTGTCGTCTTGATTTGAAAGTTTCAAAATCAGCTCCTTGGTTTCAGACATGATGCTCTCGAATTTTTCGAACTCTTTCTTATTGTATTCTCGAAAATGTGGTTCTGCGTCTGGATTTGAGGCTTTCCCTTGTCTATCCGATAGAACAATTTGCAGCTCCCATACATAATTGGTGATTAGGATTGGGAATGCTCGGCGTGCATCAACGGATGCTGGTTTACCATGATAGTTATCTTTAATTAAAGCTCTCCAAAATTGCTCCTCGGAATTACGTGTGAGGTTCGATGTGATCGCATCAAAGAAGAGTTTGAGCAAGGTACAAAACCGATGTTCATCCACAATTTGAGAATAGTTTGCTGCGGATTCGGCGATCGTATCGATCCTGGCTCCTCGGACTTCTAGAATCCCGTTCTTTTGTTTTGGTTCTTCCCATGGTAAACCCTTACTTGCATTCCATGGCCAGTTTCCCTCAGTCGCTCTTGGAATTCCATTCAACGGCTCCATTACCGGTGGGACGGTGTAGTCAGGAACCCAAGATGGCAGATTGGACAACTTCCTGGTTGTAGCATCTTCCACCAAAGACAAAAGATTGAGATCACCCATCTCGCATATTGCCACGAATGATGCTTTTGTATAAACCTCCTGAGGACCAACATCCTTTGCTTTGGTCCATGGTATAAGCTTCCATGGATCCTCTCCCGCCAAACTCCTGGAAGGTTGCCACTACAATGAATTAGCATATGGCTTTTTCTTCAATTAGATTTTAGAAGGATGAATCAAGGGTAAAGAGTCCACTTGACCACCAATATCACAGAAATGATGCATACCATTCCTAGAACCGCAAAAACGCGATCGTCTGCAACAGTGGCATTGAAGTATCGACTGTATGCTAAAAGCTTCTCCAAACTGAGTGGCTGACTTCTATCGATATCGGTGAAAATGAATTGATTCCGTATTTTGTTCGATACGAAACGTGTTGTGGGCCCGGATCCATGAACAATTTCCTCCACTTTGGAATTCAGTAACCTATCCATATTCGTAGCTCTAAGTGTCATAATGCCATCGCTGAGAGTATTCCAATCAATCACCATGTCGCTGCAAAAGACCACCATTTTTGCGGCTGCCCATCTCTCCTGAACTACCCAGATACGACTAAACCAGCCTCGAAGAATAAAACTGGCAAAAGCAAGCCATTCCCAGTCAGCCGTGGGCTCCATACCAAGTATCTCCCAGTTTCTGCTGTCGTAAAGGTTGTCCGGTAAGTCCGAATCCCATTTGGACGGAGGAACTGACGCAAGGCGTTCTAAAACTTCAATAGCGGTATCGAGCATTGCAGCACCCGGATCATCAGAGTCTCCACCTAGCCACACAACCACATTCTCTCCTCCCCGGTAGATATCTCTCATCATCCCTAACTGAGAAGGCTTCTCAACGTCATCTTTTTGATTCATGCATATAGCATCAATCCAAATACAATTTTTCCCGGAGTATTCTTGTTCGTTACTGCCCGACGAGTTCCATTTATTCTTACAAAGTTGCTTGAGAGCCTTGTAGAGATTCTCAGCAACCAGAAACCCCTTTCCTTCTAATTGAATATATTCGATAGGGTGGTCGTTGATCTCTCTCCTATCTTGTTCGGCCCAAAGTTCTTGGTACAGGGGATTTCCCCACGTGTATGAAAGACAGTCATAAATTGGCTTTGTATCGAGATTTAATATTTCGAAAGAACAGCGTATTGTTTCGTCGGGCTTGGAGTCTATACGAAGTACTCGGATTGCACGTTGGTCTTTTGGCAGGGGGCTGTATTTGTATTGAGAAAATTCCTCAAGGGGTGCTGATATGTCCATCTTGGAGCCTGGCGTGTGATGAGATCACCCAATCTTGGGAAGGAGTGCGGCTGATAATATAGGTAAGTGGGATGAAAGTGGGTTACAATGTATGTAAGCGCTAGTAATTGTATCCTTGCCTGCGCATGAAAACTTGTACTGGTCACCTGGTTGGTGAAAACCAGGTATTTTTATCTGCCTGAAGATTGTGGCAATTCAAGTAAGAACTGCTGATTTATTTTTGTTGGTATTCTACAATGGTATCCAAAATATAATCCAAAGAGAAAGGAGAATGAGCCATGGAAATAGATTGGTTGATGCCAATAGTGGCTCTGAAGTGAGTAGAAACCAGTGGGGTATATATTATTTATAGGGTTCAAACAGTGCTGTGTATCTAAACCATAGTCTCATTTCCGCGCAACGTACGAGGGTATTTCCACCCTCTCTATCCATCAACAGTTGTAGAATTCGAGCTTAGATAACCTTGTTGTTTCTAAGGACGCTAAGCTGACTTTGAGTGGTTTGAACACCACCAGAGGTCTGAGCTTGGCATTGTTTACCAATGACAACAGCTCCCGTGAGTGTTGGTAGGCAAATTCCAGGAAGGATTTTCTTCGAAGTTGAAAACGTCGACTGGCCCCCAGTATTGAGCGTTGCAGTCTTTACAATGGCACATGGCTTCGATTTGTTAGTGCATATATTTTTCTCAAACTGGCACTTATTGTTGTTAGGTCCCGTACATGGTGCCTGATTGCGAGGACAATTCGTGACACATTGCTTTTGAATTGCCCAAAAACCATTGAGACATGTTGTGACTTCAGCGCAAACGGTGCCAGTGATCGAAGTACAGTCACTGGAGCTGGAACATAAAATTGGAGTGTTGGTGCCACTATTTTGTTGACCAGTGGGCGTATCTTCTAGCCCATCGTTCAGATAGGGGATTCTGGTGGTGCCGTCTGTAGTGAGGTGGCTGACGATATCGCTGACGGAAACGGTAGCAATGCTGGCCAGTGAGGCTGGGCCAACGAAATCTGTCTTATTTGTGCTGGTGGCGTATCCCATCGACCCTGAAACACAGAGATTCTTGCTTCCCCATATCGAGTCGGCGGCATATTGCCACAACGCCGTGTAATTATAAAGAGTTTGTGGTGTATACCATATGCGACAGTCTGCAGCCTCATAGGCGAATTGTAGTGGGATGGTTTCGTCTTTGCGCACTTGGTCTCTGAGATTGACGCTAGCATCATTGATGAAAAGGTCGTTGGCCTCGGTGCGATTAGGCAGGAAATAAACATTAGTGTCATTCAACAAGCCAAGAATTAATTGAGTAAGTTCAATATGAGCGTCGAGAGTATCGATTGTGTAAGAGGCTGCACCACGAGTGCCACTGTTCCTGTTAGCATTTCGCATTGAGCAAGGTACGGGGTGTTGTAGCATACCTTGCATATTGCATAGGTCCATTGACGGGCTGTCCACCTGCCACAACGACTCGAACGCCTGCTTCATGATGCATCATCTCCATGAACAAAGCACAAGACGATGAACAGACACCATCTGAAAGCTACAAAGCATTAGAAATGATCTGGATGAGTGGGAACGAACGGGTTGAACAGATACTCACAATTATAATATCTTCTGCAGCATAGGGAGGCACAAGGGAAGGTGCGGCGTTTATCCCGTATCCAAACACAGTGAAGTTGCCCTTTAGATCTTCAATAACGGTATCGTCGTCTCCTAACATTGCGGTGTTATCAAACAATGTATTTGATAAATTGTAGCGCTGCGTGGTGGTGTATTGGCCCTGTCCACTAACGTTGGGATTGAAAAACTCTGTCCATGTCGAAAACAGCTTCCCTGTATTGGCATTTAATCGCTCAGACGAAACGAATTCATCTGAATCAAGAATTGCCTTCACAGTGCTTGCCTCATCTCCTGTCTTATCAGCAACTGCCTGGAATAGAAAATCAATAGCGCTCCCCATCTTGTCAGCGGCAGGGTGTGCTCTCATCCGCGACCCAGAGTAAGGGTCAATATTCGGAAAGAAATGCTTGAATGCAGCAATTGCAAGAAGACTCTTGCCTCCGCTATTTTGTTGTACATCGATGACCACCTTTTTCAGATTTGCATTGCGACTGTTTTGAATTAGAGTTTGAGATTACTGATAACAAGGGATTGGAATCTTACCTGCGGGTAAGGAACTCTGCAATTGTAGAGTCGAAGGAAGCGAGAGCATCATCCTCATAATCAAAGCTTGGGAGACTGAGGACGGCAATAGAGCTATCGTTCAGGAAATATCCTAACAGTCTGGATTAGTGGAAGAAACGGATGCATTTGATGTTTGGACTCACCATCGATAGACCCTGAGTCTTGCGAGAGATCAGGACATTCAGGGTACGCTGGATTGTTCCAAGAATCGGTACAGGTGGGAGTTGCGCCACTATCATCTGTTGGTGTAGCTGAAGCAGCTGAGTCTGAAGTGGTTGTAGTTGGAGAAGCTGCTGAAGATGTTTCTACGGAAGATGTGTCGTCTGGAGCACTAGTATTGAATGTATTGTTGATGATCAAGTCTGGATCATACGAAGCTGGAAGTTGGTTGAGAACGAAGTAATTATAAAAGTCTCCGCCGGTTTCCAGCGGTCCAGTATTGCCTGGGCTATAATAAATGGCGATAAAGTTATCCGTGATGCGGGTCCCGTTCTCCAGAACAAACGTGATGGTATCTCCAGGATAAAAGGTAGCACCCCCACCACTACAGCAAATCAGCATACGTTTCTCTTGCTAAATCAAGAAGATGAGCAAACGAGAATGAAATGCCACCCGCTCTACTGAGAATAGGGGCATAGAGAAGGGAGCGAGGAGAAAGTTGCGTACAAGACATTATAATCTCCCTGGATATCTTGAGCCGCACTGCGCATTAGCTGATTCCAGTCTGCGTGTTGTTCAACCATCCCCATTGAATTTCTGGCAGCGAATTTCTTAAGATATTCTACAGTATCTTCGCCATTGATGGAAACGACTGGGGAAGGTGTGTAAATTGTGAAAGCTTGACTTTCTGAGAAGTCGTAAGTCAGATAAACTTTCGGTATTTCAATCCCGTCCTTCGAAAGGGTGACCAAATCGTATGGACTTGCGAAAGAAAACGCTGACAGTATACCCGCATTCAGAGTGAGATGATCATCGTGCGAAGCAAGCAAAAGTGTCTGTAAGCTTGCCTCAAACTCATATTGGTCGGGAAAAATGCCTGCTTGAACTCCTTTCTTAAGATCCTCCAGGCCCTTCAATAAATCGACACCAGGTTGTTGATAGCTAGTGGGGGGGCTCTTGAGGTACGATAATGTGCTTTGGAATTGGAGAGTATCATTATAATAGTTTAGGAATCGAGTCGCGACGGCGGGGTTGAGGGGCACACTCTTGAGGCATTCATATGCGAGACTGGCGTTAAAGATATAGTCTACGGAAGTTTAAAATTGAACCCCCTCACAACTTTGACATAACGTACAGTTTTACGTACCTGGAGAGTTAACGATCGTCCCGCATGCTCTGGAGAGAGGTGCATCTCGGGCTTGTGGCAAGGCAACAGACACCCCCGACCATATTGCGCCGGAAAGCAGCAACTGAATGCATCTTGAGATATACATATTATTATTAAGACTCGGGGGGACAAACGAACGAGTGACACCCACAAGAAGTCGTGATAACGAGTGCACAGAAAAAGAATGTGGTGGAGGAAGAAACGGGAAGTAGGAGGAGAAGTTGAAAATCGATGCGGCTCACACCACGAAGCGGGGAATGACCACGATGGATGCTGACCATTGAGTACCCAATACTTACCGTTCAAACACCGTTTTCAGAGCCCCCCCGGAAGGATCAGGAGAGTTCTGAGGCGGAGAAGAGGCGCAACGAGATGAGTTTTATTATCAGCCGCAAGCTCGTAAAGTTGGAGATACCATTCGCCATAATTGGCCCCCACTGACTATTTTCGGAACACGATGCAACGTTCTGCCCTTGCTCGTACAATCTCACTGCATTGAGGGCTTATTCGAGATGAGATGCCCGTCATCTGGAAGTTGAGACTGTCTCGAAGGTTACAAGGAGATTTGAGAGGGGTTAAAGCTGGTAAAGTCGTGAGATGGGGGGGGGGGAAATACGAGGTCACATGCAACAGATGTGCATCATGTGATATAAACGTGACATGTTACCTTGTAGGATCAATAATTTTCCTATCGAAAAACTGCCCCTCTAGAACTATTCTACCAGCTTCTGTGTACAAAGGCAGAATGAGATGCGATATCTACTCTTCAAACACAGGAAGTGCCATAACACATCCTCTGACCCTTCTCACGGCTACCTCAACCGAGTTTGCCTCGCCAAACTTCTCCCAACAACCCAACCAATTCAAAATCCCAGATTCTTCTCCCCTAACAATCTTATATGTTTCCCTCTTCTTTACCTCCCCACTCTCAAAGTCCGTCACAATGACAACACTCCATTTGGCACCCCTTTCGTGCATATTGAGACACCATATCTTTAAACTCCCCGTGAGAAGTGGTAGAAAGGCATTAAGCTCAGTCTCCGGCTCGTGATTCTCACTTTGTTTCTCTGCGACTGAGAGGATTTCGAGAAGGTCGTTGTAGGCATCTTGTGCTGCTGCGTAGATTGCGTTTTCGAGAGCGAGGGATTTATCATTTATAGTAGAGTTGGGGAGGATGACGTCTTGGTGGTAGGTGTATATATCGAGATGATTTTTGAAGGTTGGATAAGAAGTTGTACCCGCAAGGGTGCTTCCAATATTTGAGTAGCTCATTGTTGCTCCTTGACACCAATCTCTCGCTCCGAAGTGATCAACAGGAGGTGGCATGGGAAGACGAGCACTTATATACCTATGTTGCGTATAAGTAGTGAATGCATTTTCATGTTCAGATTCATCCTATATGGAATATGAAGGGATTCGTTTGTGAATCTTCCACGGTAGTGAGCAAAGGTATAGTCTATTCACTTTCAACAATTGGATGAGAGAATGAGCTTTAAAATGTTTGTGGCATAGATAATTTAAGACACAGGCGTGGCGATTCAGCCAGAATTTCTTGGTCATGCCATGAAAATTAAATAGTATAATCTATGTCTTTTAATTTAAACTACCAGTACAAATTTAAATTAGAAATTACAATCTCAACCGCTTCTACATGAGATAAAAGGAAAGAGATGTAAATGCTACAACAGCACACCAAACAAAATCACCTATCCAACATCGTCACGGAACTGTTATAACTCTTAGTATACCCCGGCATTATTGGTCCTCGGAGTGAGCTTCCACCACTAGTAGCACTGCTCTTTTGAGCATGATATTTACTCGCCCTAAAACTGGATCGACTAGATCCAGGCGCGCTGTTCCAAGCCGAAGGAGAGTTACTAAATCTCGAACCGTAATTGGCACGACCGATACTAGTCAAGCCACGACGAGCTCTGAATGCAGGTGCTTGATTCTTTCCAATCCAAAGCAACTGCTCGTGCTCTCTCAGATATCTGCCCTCGGAGAAGGAATTGAGAACGTTGGTGCGACCCATCATTCCAAGACGACGACGATGTTCTGCTTTCTCGTACATTCGCGCTTGTATGGCCAAGACCTCTTCTTTCGTGGGTTCGAGTGCAAGTTTGGGGTGGAATCCAGGTGGGTCTTCGGCATATTGACTCCACTCATCCAAGAGACCGAGAACGTTGACTTGAGCTCGGGCGAGCGATTGCGCGTCGTTGGGGGCGACGACTGCGCTGAATTTCTTGAATGTTACTGGATCTGTAACGACTCGGAATGAGGCACCGACATCGGTACAGACGACTGGGACACCTGTCAAGGCAGCTTCTCCCATTGCCAAAGGTAATCCCTCAGAAACAGAAGAGTTCAAGAATAGCCACTGAAAAACAGTCAGAATTATTACATGCTAAATGGTGAGTGCTGGAGACTTACAGCATGTTCAAGAACTTTAGATGGACTGCCTAGACCTTTGAGAATGACACTCTCGCCAAGCCCCTTGGAAGCAATGATCTCCTGACACTCAACGGAGTAAGCGGGTGCCTTTTCCATATCTCCGTAGATGTGAAGCTTATAATCAGTGAAACCCCACTCATTGACGATTATATCAGCAGCCAAAATGGCCGTTTTGATATCTTTCACGAATCTAATCAACGAATTAGCTGCTGAACCCTACCAATCTTCAATCAATTTATACATACCGAACATGTGACAACATAGTCACAGTGGGCACCGTCGACTTGATCTTCTCAATGGGCTTGAAAGACTCCATGTTACAGATTCCATTAACCACCGGGTCGATTTTCCGCTTGTAAGAGCGACGATGTTCAACAGTGCCTTCTTGGGTTCCGATCTCTATTTCCCAACCAGGGTTGAAGAAATCCGCACAGGGAAGTACAACATCTGCATGGTGCAAAGTGAGAACTGAACAAAGGCGGGATAGAGAGATGAGAGAGTTGCAGACAAATGGGGAGTCGAAGGACATTGCAGAAGACAAGAACACAGTTGCTTCTCTCCAACTAATGCAGTGATCCCAGACGTGGAAGGCGACGTTTCGTTTGACTTTGCAGACAACGCCGTACGAGGCACCGGTAAAGTGATGGGATGCCTGGATGATATCTGGAATCTTCTCGGGGACTGGAATTGAGAAGATGAACAAATCTAAAAGGCCGATATGTTAGCTTATGGTAACCCTAAAAAGGAAAGGGATTCAACTTACAGCGATGCCACATATCGAGTGCACTATCGAGGTGAAGTAAAGTAGGGCATTCCGCCTGTAACCACTCTTCGATCGATCTTGCATTCTCTACATTTTCAGCGAGCCAAAGTTCTCGCCATGCTTGTTTGACAATTGGACTGAGCCAAACATCACCCCAATGTCGACCCGATTCAAAGTAAGTGTTGAGATCGATGAGAGCTTTGGTACTTTCTTCAATCATTTGGCGGTCGATATTGATAGCTCGTGCACCACGAACCAAAGTCTTGAGAATAGGAATGAATTTTTTCCGGATATCGTCGTCTCTTGTCTCATGAGACTTCCTCTGTACCTCAGAATCAAGGATATTTTGGAATACTCCATGAGTGGGAGTCAGAAAATCCATTCCCCATAGAGGCAGTACAGTAAGTGACTGCACGTTCTTCTCAATCTGGAACTTTGGCACACCAAAATCATTGGCGTTCTCAGCGACAATATGCCATCTGATGCTGTTTAGGTTGTTGACCATGTCTCGACGGCAGGCAGAAACACCACCGCCCTCATTCGGCCAAGTTCCAGTATCGAAAGCGAGAACGTGGAGTTCGTCCTCAGTGTCCCGCATCTGAGATGACTGACTTCTTGTATTGATTCTGGCATCACCACCTTGACCGAAAGTTGACAAGTCGCTCATCTTGTATGCAAGCGGAGTCCATGAGCTAATTTCAGATTCGATGTCAACTCTTGCCATAATAGTGTCGACTCGTGAGTCAATATAATTTGTAGCCTTATCAAGTCGACTAGTATCGCGAGCTCTCCAGTATGGTCCCAAATCCCTGTCGGAACGAAGAGAACGCTCATCCAGCCATCTTGCAGTGACTGCATCGAGTATTTTCCCGGTCTTCCAGGCTTTCCACAAATGTGTTCTCGCACGGGAAGTTGAGATTGGATAGAACTTTCTGTTGAGACACAGCATTCGTTCGAAATAGCTTGAGGTAGCGGATTTGAACAAGAAAAGCGGGTTCTCGGAGACGAAAGAGCAGTTCTGAGGCTTTTTCAAAACCTTGAAGTAGTCGTGCTGGATCATTGGCGGGGTTTCTACTTCAACGTCGTGAAGCGTTGTTGATATAGTGGGGTGGTGCTTGTGCTCGTAGGTCCATCTGCTCTTATAAACTTTGTGTCCCTCTAAGTCTGTGAGATCCGTAAAGGTTGCTTCGGTGACCTTTACAAATGGTATCCATTTGTCAAGTTTATGAGGATTTTTCGCTGGGGGAGCGCTCCACGCGACCTCGATGTTGATATGCGCCAGGTTAAACTCAGCTCTGAGAAGTTCGTCCTCGTGTTTGGCATTTTTCCGATAAAAGAACTTGAACTGGGTGAGATTGCCATCTTTCATGCATGATCCGGATGTGATATATCCCCGCTTGTCGTATCGAACGATTTGTCCCTTGAGGGCTCCATCGATACATTCTCGTGCCATTGGAACCTTCGATCGTGATTTCTTGACATCCTGGTACTCATATTTGAAAACATTGACTCGTTGCTCTTTAGAGTACTCTTCCCGTTGTTGGAGAATCAATTTGTCTGAGTATATGTTGATGGCCATAAGGTTCCAGGTGCCATTCGGGTTTTCCTTGAGTTCTCCAGAGTATTGATGTAGCTCTTTCGTCCCATCTGGCAAAGTATTGAAGAAGCAAGTTGAAGGGCCATTGAGACTCTCTACGTCAATCTTGTGCTTTCCAACCACTGTGCTGATGCCTTTCATTTCACGATGAAGCTTGGAAACACTGGGGCGTTTGTGGAACTACAAAAGAGGTTAGTTTATCGGTGAAGAAGAATTGGGGTATGGAGCAGTCACCATAACAAGCGGAATAACCATATTCTGAATGGTCTTGCAGAATAGCCATATGGCTGTTAGGGACCCGGTCACGATCCATCGAACATAGGCAGGTTTTCCATACATGACGTACTCCAATTCCCTCGCAAGCTCTTGGTCAGCGACGAGGGCGACGCTCACGAATTTGGTGGAATGTGTTAGCGCGTGATGCGCTCTGATAATTGGTCGTTTGAAAAACATATTGAACTTTGTTTCCCTCTCATCAATACTTTGTGGGAGTACGAAGTTTGAACTAATATCATAGGTTGCATCCAGTGGCTCAAGGAGATCGAGGTGGGCGTAGTCACCCTCCAGTGCAGTAGCGAATTCAGTAGTGAGCATCGTTACGGCGGCGCCCAGATTGCATCGAGCGACATACTCCTCAATTTCCATATCCCGGTGTTCACAGTACTTCGATCTCATCCAATCTAGTTGCTCGTCTGAGACATGACAAGGCTCTCCGCACGCTCGTTTCAGCAGGAAAGTCCTCATATGTAAGGGGAGAATGTCCCATTCGATATCTGGGTCGATTCCGAGTAGAAGATATTCGAGAAGACATTTGTCTCCATTCTTCATTACCCTCAGCCGCTCGCTTGTAGAATTCTGGAGCTGTCGCTTGATACCCTCTGGAAGTGCGAGGCCGTCCCCGCATTCGTTGTTTACGGCCAATAGCTCCGCTAGCATTGAATGGTCATGTGAAAGACCGAGTCTTGCTTCACTTGTTGCTTGGATGATCGATTCCGCAATGCTACATTTAAATCATTGGTTAGTATTAGAACGTGTTTGAAGTAATATTGTATGACAACTTACACTTTGCAATTTCTGCGGATATCCATAGTCCACTCGCGATCAACGAGATCAAGCCCAAGGAAGATGAAAATATGTAGCTGACCATTTGTATCCCGAGACACAGTCTTCAACTTTTGCTCATGTTTAAGGAAGTGGCGCATTGGAACAAGATCAATAATGATTTCACCACTCTTCCAAAGAGCTCTCGTTTGATGTACCAGTTGGTCTGCATTGGGGAAGGCTGCTGAGACTAGCTTGGACTGATGATATTTGCTTCGAGATCTCAAAATATCCATTACCTCGATGCCTGGGTGGGTGTCCGGATTGAGCCTAAAGCGCAACCCTGGTTCAAGGGTGCTGATTGAATCGACCATCTCTGATAGAGAAGCTTGTGATTGTTGCGTATGAGGTGGAATAGCAGTGCTAGAATGCACAGCCTTGGGTGTATTTAGCCCCGTATCCTTTTCTTTGGGCTTTCCAAGATGTATGTGAAATACAGACAAAAAGGCGGCAGTCCAGGTGGCAACCCCAAGGGCTAGCACAGAATTGAACTCAAAAGAGGGTTTTACCCTGTGTAGAACCAAACCAACAATCAAACCAATTATGACGGCTGTCAAAGGCTCTTTGAATGCAAGAGGACCAATGAAGATCCGATTATACTGGTACCAAAGAAGGCCACCATAAGCGGCGACGTATGCCATATACATAATTGTGCCCAAGGCAGAATTATTGAATGACCACAGGAGCCCTGACGTGAGAGAAAGCCCGAGTATATGCATGAAGTAGAATCTTAAGAGATATCGCCAATAAAGCCGTCTTCGAGCGTTGGCGTCATTGATTGCGGCCTGCCGGAGGAATTTGAACGAGGTAATGGGTTGCGGAAGTTTCTTTTGTGACAATGCCCATAGAGGCTGAGATACTCCATCAAGGAAAACAGCGCCTATAAGATAATAGGCCAGCCCAAGGCCTACTGCCAAACGATAAGTTTCGTTTTCCGCATCAGAAAGACCGACAATGGAGTGACCGGTAAAAATGGAAATCCACTTGTCTAGAAGCGCAAGAGCGAAGTAAAGTGCGCCGCCCCATAACTCGTTACCAGCATTACGCCAATGAACAAATGCATTGTGGAGTTTGACCCCTTTCTGCATGTCCCACAAAGTCTCGACAGCCGTTTTGCATTGAAGATTCCATGTCGGACTGTACGCATATGGCATCTTACTTCTGGAGTACTTGCAGTACCAATCCATGAGGAACATCGTAGCAGTATATCCTTTTGCCATTTTTAAAATCCGTTCATCCTTCGATTTATCCTGCCTGTTCCAGAACGGTCGGTTATGCTCCTTCAGCACGGCGGCATGAAGAGCCCTCCGTGGCAGTGAACTTACAGTGGGCTCAATACCACCATTATTGTTCTTTTCTGAAAGACTAGATTCTGAGTCGTTCGGTTCACTGTACCAGCTCATGACCTCAAGGTCTGTCATGCACGGTATATCATGATACCATGTGCTCCATTCAGCCATGACACCACGGGCACCATGAAGAAGCGAGAGAACGAAGACAGTAATTACAATAATGTAAACCAAGAAGTCGTGATTGGTCCAAATCGTGACAATGGGTGAGAAAATGAGTATGGGTATGCGCTTCATGATAACCGTTCTCCCCTGTAACAATGATTAGCATTTTTTCACGTGGACCTTTCAAGAGCGACACGTACCGACTGGAAGACAAAACCAGGAAACTGGTAAGCAGCGAGAGTTGCTAGTAGTGTGAGATAGGTATTAAGAAGCAGGTAGTAAGCGAAGAATACGAATCCAGCATAAAATCCCGTCGTGATACCGATGATTATCAAAGCAACAATCCCAGTCAAGAAACATATAGCGAATCCAGCAATGAAGCGAGTGAGAACGAACATGTTCATTGCCGGGAAGGTCATGGAGTAGAGGTAGTAACTTCCCCCTGTACCGATCCAAGTGCCTGTAGCACCACAAAGGAAAAGAGCCACCATGAGTGCTGTTGTGGCGTATTGCTTCTCAATCTGGCTCATAAAGGTAGTGAGATAAAGACCTCGACCGAGTGTCGTGAGCAACATAATATCAATGAATGCTGGGATTGCAAAGATACCTAAGAAAGTGATGCGGTGGTACCATGCCATCATCGGAACCTCACCATATTTTGGGTCCAGATCAATGTTTTTAGCTGCATATGCAGTTGGTTGCTCGGTGGTGGCGTCGTCTCGCTGCGGGGGTTGGTTCAATTTATAATACGAATCCATTCTCTCCGAGAGGATCTTTCCTACGGCTGTTGGAGTCATGTCGAGGTAGGCTTCGCAACCCGAGCCGAGGGCAAACATTTCTGCGAAACAGGCAGCTTGATCTGATTGAGGGTTGGGAAGTGGATTGCGATCCAGGATTTCCATAAACACCTCATTGATAGCCAATTTCCGGAACGCACAGAATATTGATAGAGCGAAGATGTCGGCACTGGCATTAATCTTGTTCTTCTGTAGAACGGCTTGAAAGACAATTTCAAGCTGCGTAATGAATTCAGCTTGCCTGCCCATCAAAATTGCCGAAACACGAGGCTCCATCTCTTTGAATAGTTTGGTGGCAGCTTCCGATTCTGGACACTCACAGTTGTGATCGCGGTACCAATTGAGACGGGATTCCACCAAGTCCTCAGCCGAGATTTCATTACGGATGTAGGCGGTTGCATTCAAAGCTCGGAGCTGGGTGAGCGATGGAGCTTCCAGAAGTTGATACTCACAGCAAGAGCGTATGTTCGCTGCGAGCATGGGATAGTCTTTCAAATTAGAATATTCCATGCGCTGCATGAAAAGAATCGTCTCAGCCGGAGTAAGCTGCTCAAGATCCTGGACGAGGCGAGGCGACAGCTCCCAAGAATCTACCAGTGTGCCCAGTTGTTCAGAGAGCGAAATCTCCGCCACTAAACATTGGGCTCGCACACAATCCTTGCTCGACATGAATGTATGCAGGATGGTACCAATCCTGTCTTTTGTTCTTGCAGAGATGAAGATGTTCATTCTCGCAGAGCTCACATCGTAATCATAAAGACCCCAGAATTGACAAAACTGGGCATCGGAGCTAGTCCGAAAGCCAGAATCTAGTCCGACGTAGACTCTAAGTCGATCGCTGTCATCGCCATTATTCGCGGCGAGAAGGCGTAACAAATCTTTGATAGCCTGTGCATCCTCAAAGGGAAAATCGTGGAAAGACGGAGATTCATACAATTTCTGGAGTTGCTCGGCCATGGCGTTCAGCTCTTCGTGCTTTAGGCAATCGAGCATCCCGAGGTCCTTGAGTCGATTTTGCGTTTGAACAAGGTCTGTAAAAGCAGTTGGCGATGATAGTACTCCAAGCTGAAAGCATCCCAAGCTAGTACCATCCATTCCAGCGGATGAGGAATGGAACTGCGATGATTTCGCCTGGGAATCGTGGAGCCGCCATGGCCATTCGAAATTATCACTGACCGTTCTCACGGTCGACTGGCTTTCATTCCGATCGTGGTCCACTTTACCAGAGACTAGGGACAACATATCTAGCAAGTTAGGGATGAACTTCTCGAGAGGAGCGTATATCTCATGACCGACGACTGCGGAGGGGCATATCTGTATTTTAAAATACGTTAGCGACTGGGACCCTTATAGCTTGAGCTACGATGCTCTCTTCCATTTCTCTCTTCCATTTCTCTCTTCCATTTCATGTTTTTGTGCTTACTCTGTTGTTTGTTGTCCAAGTCTTCTGTACCTCCATGGTCTTCTCACTCTTCAGCCACATCATCGCACCCAGTGGCTCGCCAACCACACTACGGCTCTCGGCCACATCTGCATCCATCGTTGCAATATTGTGGCCAACCCAGCTGAGGGCGCTGCTGAACCGACACCAATTGAAGCTCCGCGTAACAACCGCGTGATCTATCGCCACGTGATCTTCAACTGCCTCCCACATCATGACCGTGGCGCCCGTCGTTTGTGCTGCCAATGCTCGCAGGGGTAATCGCATGTCAGCCATCTGGAAATAATTACGACCTTGCCCATTCGGTAGGATCGTTCCGTTTCGACAGACAATACCCTTGAAAAGAGAAAAGTTTGTCTCCCGACACTCTCGTACCCCCATAAACATTGGCGGAGAAATCTCGAGGTACACGTCCAGACCGAGAGAACGTATGTATCTGACAAGTTCGTTGAAGATGATTGGGGGGAAATGTTGATGGCAGTTTGCCAATAAAGCGCCAGTGAAAGGAGTCCGAACATCGTGTGGGCGTTTGAAAGACGACACAAGAAGATCATTAAATGCCTTCAACGCGCAGACCAATTTCTGAGGCTCGAGACAACCGTTGACATCCACGAGCATCCCCACGTCCAGTCGGCCAATGATCTCTTTGGTGGTTGGGTTCGAAGAAATGGCCTCCAAAACCCCCGAGCTGAGAGGATTGAGAACGAGTATATCCCACTTCGACAGGATGCGTCGTTGTGGTGCTGTGGGGGGATTACTGAAGCTGCCAGTGAAAACACCAAATGATCTGGGGGCCGGTCCTTCCTTATGGTCGGTCTTTGGCGCGAGCTGCCATTGATTTGCGCTGGCGAGTTGACAAAAAAGCTGCCAAACTTCCTTGGGCACCTGAGTGATAACATGCCTTCTCTATTTTGTAAGAACGAGAGTCAGCGATGTCATATAAGATACCGGCTGGAGGATCTTGTGTCAACCCCACGAAAGCTTACCTTGAAATAGGACTTTGCTATCTTGAACGATTGGTAGGTAAAATAACTTAAACCTATGAGTAAAGTAAGGAGTGTGAGACCTGCGAGAAACTGAGAGTTAAAGAAAGCAAGGTTAGTTTTCAACTCAAGTTTCGGGAACAAGTATTCAAACATACCAAATCCCACCAGTCGTGTATCATAGACTCCCATCCATAAATCCCTACACCAAGAATATTGTCGCGCCACGACATGGTGGTGATGCAAGCAAAGCAAGACGAAAGGAATGAGAAAAACAGAAATATTAAGACTCTATAAACGTGGAAAGAAAGGAGAAATGGATGAACGCCAGCTGTATAGAGTAAAATGACAGTCCTTATTCTCTGGGTACAAAGGAAATGGTAGCTCGTGGTAAGGAGGGAGTGGCTAGAGAATTGCCACTGGTAAACCGGGCCCACCTGAAGAAGTGGTTCAAGAAGCGGAGAGATCACAGGTCCATGCCTGGCCTCCTCCCCCCATATTATCGAGGGTAGCACTTTGTTTTGGGCTCAGCCAAGGGGTTCGATGTTCGGTGGCAGCTGGACCCTGAAGTGTGTTCCCTGTAGCTAGTCATACTTGGAAGGAGTCCATATACGAAAATGACGGCTAGTCTCGCCCGATTGCAAAGCCACAAAGCAAGTAAGAAGTTTGTTACTCCTGGAAAGGTATAGAGCCCACGTCAGAGAACTGGGGGATATGCGCTGGCGTTCCATAAACGCAGAGTCCATAACTGATCGGCCCCGCGTCTTTGTTCTTAATTTGGAAAATCGAGATCTAGGGGTCGGAGGGAAGAGGCGACCACACTTTTTACGAGCTCGGGAAGCTGGGATGCAACATTCCAGGATCAGGACCGGGGGCAATCAACAGCACAACAGTCGCAGTCCGTAAAGACAGGTTCTCCGGCCGCGAGGTTGAATAGGGCCAACATTGAAACATCGTTCTCAATCTCCTCATTTTGAGCTATGTCCCTAGCAACTATGACTGCTGCAGGTTCCCATGTATGGCGCAAGCTATACATGCGTGACTCGCAGGGGCTGAGTACGTACCCAGAAAGCTGAAAACTTAAAAGCATAGGTAGTGTAATTGAGCTCAGACGAAAGATGGGTCCAAAATACCTCATGAATAGATGAAAAACCAGAAGCCAGGACCAAAAGCAACTGTCAAATCAGAGATCAAATAACTCACACATGTGGTATAGCTCCTTTAGTAAGACGAGGATGCCCGCCGTCTCTAGTAAGTGCAAGGGTAATGTATTTCCTACGAGCAAGCGAGCATTAGTTTGGATGGTATACATACCTGCCTACTTAGTAGCCCCTCTCGCTGCTGTGTTCATACTCGGTTTTTCCTTCAACTTGCCATATATCCCGGGGCCATGTTTTTGACATTGATGGTTCACACATGTTTCGGGGGTACCAGTCCCACACGTGGCCTGACAGCTTGAACATATATTAAAATGTATTGGTGGTAGGGATCTTGATCAAGCAACCATTCTCGTGAGGCTCCTTTCGTTCGAAAATTAATTGCGTGCGTCTGTGAGGATCTGAAGATGTCGTTGTTGATCTTGGCGTGCAGAGTTGGAATAAGCGTGCCAAGCGAAACGCCTGGTGGCCGAGCATCCGAATGGGTGCCGAATGACCTTTTTAGCGTACGGGAGCAGTATATCCTGGCCACCGTAAAAAGCTATTTTCGCTAATGTAAAGATACCCCTGATGCAGATCAGGGTTTATCGAAAACAGTCCGAAAACTTGAGGCTATGCCAGTCCCTTGTCTTTGACGTTGTGTTGTATTCCTACTCGCGATGAACGTTCTTCTCTCTCGTTTTCAATACTCGCACTCAAAGCAGCTGGTGGCGCTTAGATAATTGTGCATGCACAGAGCTGAGCTGTTCAAATTCAATTTTCTCTAGGCTGTTTTCACAACATGGCTGGGCTGGACTATGACCGCCTCTCCCCTAATCCACTCGTTAACCGCAGCTCCGTAGCTTCAGTTCCCCATTTTTCTTTCCTTAGCCTCCTAAAATCATGTTTATCACGATACGGTCCCATCAGAAATTTCGATTATAATTCGACTACTAATCACGATGAAAGGCATCAGATATGGTGACAGAGGTGTCTTCGGCCGTATTTTTCGCGGGAGAAGTCAATGGTGCAAGTGCTTAACAATCACTGCCGTCGTCCTCATTATCCTCATTGTCATAATTGTCCCTGTTGCCGTTGTCGTTACCGACCGAAATTCTCTTCTCCAAGGTCTCAAAGCCACAGTTTTGGTACCTCTGTATATATATCCCACTTCCAGCACAACATACGACCCCCTACACAAGGCGTATGTATTCCCATTTCATTTTCCAAACAGAAAACTGACTACTCGCGATAGCGTTCAAGCACATCCCAACCTCAACTTCACGGTTATCATCAACCCAAACAGCGGCCCTGGCGAATCAGCATTGCCAGATAGTAGCTATACGCCAGAGATAGCGAAATTGAACTCGTTTCCAAATGTAAGAACAGTTGGTTATGTTCGGACGGGGTACGGAACAAGAAATATCAGCGATGTACTTGCGGATGTTACAACATATTCAGGATGGTCGTCCGGTGTCAATATTTCGATGCATGGAATATTCTTTGATGAAGCCCCGTACGACTATTCCGACGAGAATGCTGCTTTCTTGTTAACAATCAATCAAGCTGTCAAAAACTCTACAGGAATACAGCCGGATCGGATAGTAAGTAACTCCATACCCGACTTCTGCCATCATGCTACGAATGAATTTATGCTAACCAGATTCTTCTTGATAGACAATCCACAATCCTGGCGTCATCCCCGATCCCCGACTCGTTGATTCTACCACGGATTTTACCGTTGTGTTTGAGGGATCATACCAAGAATACAACTCCAAGCAAGACACACTATTAGCTTTACCACAAAATCGATCAAAGTACACCTATGTGATTCACTCAATCCCTAAGCTCAGCAAACATTCCATACACAATTTTGTGGCAAGAGTTAGTCAACATTCGGAATTATTCTCACTCACTGATGTCGATGTGGATTATTATGGGAAGTTTGGGTCCCGATGGGCAAACTATATCAATTTCTATCCGTGAATTGCGGGAAGGCAAAGGGATCAATACCGAGGATGAGTATATGTATATAGTAGATGTCGTGGGTAACCATTAATCCACAGTTTAATGTTGTTTACTAAAACACTTCCCAAAAACCTTTGGTTGTCTTTTCCGGCGCGTTTTCTGGGGGCCATACATGGTGGATGTAGTACAACACAGTCTCGGTTCCGAGATAACTGTGCCGCAGGTAGCCAATCAATGTTACTCGGTGAGATGTGAGATAGATGAGTGGGCGTCAGCAAAGGCCAAAGATAATACAAAGGGTGCTCCCATTTTTGCGGAGCCTCCATGGCGGGCTGTGGTGATCTGTGTTTGGCGATACGAGGTAGATAGTGGGATATCCTGGGAGCTCCAGATGCAGATATAAAGTTGGAACAACTCGCAGCAACGCTATATAATTTTTTTGTTGGTGTTGGTGCAGAATTCCAAGGCATCTCTCGTATTCATACGGACTCTTTCGCGAGTCGTGGCAAACTTGAAACGAATCTAAAAAAAAGTCAAAGTATCTTAACCCGCCTCGCCTCCCAATGGGCGATCAATGGTAGGTTCATCTGACTTTCATCTTCCCTCAGAAAGGGTTTAGACAGCCAAATCCAGTGACTGCGTCAGCTGACATCGGCCCTTGAAAGTGCAGGTGCGTCGGGGCAGTGCAACTATCACCAATGGAAGGTACTCAAAACTATCGCACACTTCCCTGACGTTGCAGCAGTTCCAAACTTTTCCGAGGCTCAAGTCGCACCAAACACCAGATGCCTCATTCTCCTCCTCCTCCGTCAGCGGTTCTCATCCCACTCTACATCTATCCTCTGCCGAAGGCGTGGCAGCCCTTGTATGAAGCGTAAGTGTACCACCGTTTCTCACCTCATCCGAATTGTGTCATCTCACTTTCTCCTCCAACAACGGTCTCCAGGTTCAGCAAACTGGTGTGCCACCATCAAGAGCCTCTCTCAACCACCCCGAGCAAGAGAATCAACTGACACCCCAGACAATTCTAGCATCTCTGCATATCCCACAGTTACTTTTGTTGTAATTATCAATCCGCATAATGGGCCGGGCGCTTCTTCCCAACCAGACGCCGCCTATTCTCGGGAAATCGGCCAGCTGAACAGCCTTCCGAACGTGCGACTTGTGGGATACGTGCGCATCAACTACTGCGAGAGAGATTTGGCCGAAGTCCATGAGGATGTCAACAAGTATGCCGGGTGGTCGACATTGACCTCGTCCGATTCTGCACAGATGAGTTTGGCGGTGCACGGCATTTTCTTTGACGAGACGCCCAACCTGTACACGGAAGAGAGAGCCAACTACCTGGGTGACGTGACCAAGCTCGTCAAGAATTCGTCGGGCATTTTGGGAGATCGAGTGGTCAGTCGTTCTTCTACCTTTTCGTGCTTTTTGCTTTGTCGTGTTTCGAAGCTGTCATATGATATTCCAATCCGCCCCCCCCTTTTCCCTTCATTCGCTCATGACTAACTCACCAGTCTCACGACATAGACGATCCACAATCCTGGAACCGTTCCTGACGTCGAGCTTGCAAATCCAGGGCCTGACATCACAACGGTGGTGGAGGAAAGCTGGTCAAGATATCAGTCGGGAGCCCTCCAGGAACGCATGTCGTCGTTGTTGCGCTATGACCGAAACAAATGCAGTTTTATGGTGCATTCGGTGCCCGTAGAAGAGGTTTCCCCGTTGGTAAAAGAATTGCGCCATCGTGGTGCATATCTCTTCGTCACGGATCTGCGCGAGGATTACTACTGCCACTTTGGGGAAAGCTGGGGTGATTTCGTCAAGGCCATGGCGGCTTGACCCTAGTGGGGACGATGATGAATACGAGCCGGATACCAGCATCATGGCTTCGGCGACAAAGGCCTCCCATAGATGGTAGAAACTTTTGATATCAAAGAGCTTTGATGAGGAATAGGTCCTTGAGCTGAGTAGTGTGAGCTGGGGAAAGACAGCTCATAGCATCAACACCGGAACACCATACCACCAATGAAAAAAGGGGGTTCTCGGATCTTCAGCTCACCAAGGACGGGTTCTGACACTTAGCATATTAAAATTTTCGCGGGATTCTGTCCGGTATGCTGATTACTTTTGAAAAGAAAATGTTGAATACAACCGTGTAGCCGGGAAGATCAAGGTATCTTGAAGAGGGGAGTTCTGAATTTCGGTCCGAAAACTGGAGAAGTGAGTATTTTATGAAGTAATATTTTTTTCTAAAACAAGGATCTGATCATTCCAAGAAATCAATTGCATTCATGTGGAGTTTAAAAACGGATTCGGAACACGGGTCAGAGGTTGACGAATCGTGAGATGTAAACAAAATGCTTGATATACCTGCATGAATGAAGTACCTGCCGTCCGTAATGGCAAGGTCAGCCCAGAAGGGCATTCAAGATTGGACGATGAAATTGCATATCTGCCAACGAAAATGGTGACCGTAATGACATAAATAGCCCGGGGGGTATGGAAGATTTGGTCTGTGCGAGGAATTCCTGCATCCTGCACGAACCGTCTCTTTTGGTGACCGTAATCTAAGGGGCACTTGAGAAGGGCAATGAAGATGAGATGAGGTACCTGCCGAATTACCACTGACTCAGTGGCCGTAATCACTACGGAGTTGGGTGAAACTTCGAAACATACAGCATCCAGCAGCCAAGCAGTCCGCCCCAAGAAACAATTCAAAACACTAATCAATTATCATCGCCCTTACAGAGACTATGCTCTCTAAGAGCGAAAGAGGAAGTGACGCCACAGCCAAAAGCTCGTCCCAAAGCCCGAAACGCAAATGGAAAAGGTAAACGAGAGCATATCCGGAGGAAGACCGGATTGTTCATGGAACCAGATTCACATCATTCTCTTTCAAAAGCAGCAAGAGAGGGCTGTTTACTAAGACGAATGCAGGCAGTGCAAAACACGTGGGTGAGAGGTGCCACTGTCATGTCAGTCAGGAGTTCTGAAGGCTTGGGTCGACCGGAAGCCTTTTTCGTGTGGGGGCAAAACTACTTTAGCTGGAGAGAAGATGGTTTACTGGCTGATCCGGGTTTCTTACTCCACTCAATGTCAAAGCTACTCTTTTCCGGCACTTGGTTATCCCCAACTAACCTGACAGTGACTCCAGCTAAGGTGATCCACCCCCGACGAGTAGGATCCGTTTGACGGTATGCTAGGAGGATTTTCTTCTGGCGTGGGAGCCGCCTTCTGGTGTCTTTCTAGTTTCGGCAGAGAATTAACAGCTGTCCATGTCGTTTCCTTCCCCCCTGGCCGAGTTTGTTCCGCACTTAGGGTCTCTGTCCTAGATGCTTCCTTTCTGGGATCGGCAATCACCACAAGGGGATCCAAACACCCGAGGAGATCATAACATGATGCAAGTAATATTAGAGTATATTGCTGACGATGGCGTATGGCCAAGAAAGATGGGTACCTGGGTTATACAGATCCTGCACGGAAAGAAAAATCTCCGCATGCATTAGGTTGTCAACCTATGGTCATTCAAGCTATTTTGGATGCACTGTTGCAGATGCTGAATTTTAACTTTTCCTCATGGGCATCATGAACTGGCGGTAGCAAGGTCCCTTCATGACCCAGTGAGCCATTGCCCTGTACCATGAGAGTGGCATGGTCGTGTTGGTGGCTGACAGATTGAGCACATACTGCCCTGAAACGACTAAGCGAATGTTGACAATCCAGATCTCCGAATCACGCAGCCACGCAAAAAGCTCAACCTCACAAACGATGATTTTTCATAGCTTGTGAAATCTAGATCTCCTCAGGCCAAGGTCTGAGAGTCTGGTAATTAAGTATAAGACGGGAAGAGAAACTCCCCTGTCAAAACATTCTATAACACATACACAGCACAATCCCTTCTTTGCATCTACTTCATCCAGACTCAATCATCTTATCTTTAATTACACCTCAATATTCATCCGCCCTTCACATAATCACATATTAATAATGTCTACCTTCAACACCTTTCCCTTCGATGACAATTCCTCCATCTCCTCCTCGTCCCCTATCTCCAGATCCAGCACACCAGCAACTGTCCTCTCCGAATCTTCCGACTCTTACTCTCGCACTTCTCCGTCCTCCTCCAATGATGATTTTATCCTTGTTGTTGGTGGTCTGGGCTTCATCGGAAGTCATACCTCTTGGGAACTCCTCAAGACTGGACAGAATGTGATCATCATCGACAACAACTCCCGCTCTGAGCTGAACGTCCTTGGCAAACTTGACAACCTCATGGATTCTCACTACACATCCTCTGAATCTCAACCAATTCTCGACTTCTATCAAGTTGATTATCGTGACCAAGAGCAAATGACTTCCATTCTCTCCAAATATAAAACCGCACCAAACTCGGCCACAAAGTCCAAGATCACTGGAGTCATACACTTCGCTGCCTACAAGTCAGTCGCGGAATCTTTCAAGAAGCCACTCCAATACTACTCCAACAACGTCGCTGGCCTTGTTGATTTCTGTACTATACTCGGAGACCTTCACATTAAGAACCTCATTTTCTCTTCTTCTGCCACTGTCTACGGCGAACTTGCCAACCAGGGTGGCCGTCTCACGGAATCGATGGCTGACAGCTCTTCTTGCCACGGTCTTACCAATCCTTATGGCAGGAGTAAATGGATGTGTGAGGCTATTTTGAATGATATTGTTAATAGCGATCATGAGTGGAACATTACTGCATTAAGATACTTCAACCCAATCGGCGCCGATGAGAGCGGCAAACTCGGCGAGGACCCAAGTGGTGAGAACTTGATGCCCATTGTTGTCAAAGCCATGTCCGGAAAATTGGAGGCACTCAGTGTCTTCGGCACCAACTGGGATACTCCAGACGGAACCGCCATCAGAGATTTCATCCACGTCTCCGATTTAGCTATGGGACATCTCGCTGCTCTCAAGAAATCCACAGCTGCCGATGCAAAGACTGGCTACCACATCTTCAACCTTGGATCTGGAACTGGTAACAGTGTCATGGACATTGTCACTTCGATGCGAGAAGTTTCCGGCAAGGCAATCCCAACTATTGAGAAGGGACGCAGAGAAGGAGATGTTGGTGTTTGCATCGCAGAGCCAAGCAAGAGCGGGAGCGAATTGGGATGGAAGACTGAGAGGAGTCTCAAAACTGCTTGCTACGATGTCTGCCGATACCTTGGATATGTTTCTTAAATTGTTTTGACCATGTTTTCATGATTCACGAGTCTTTTTTCTGTATTCTATATGGGTTCTTGTGGAGTTTTATAGATAGATGAGAAATGATTTAATGATAATTACATAATTTTTTTCATCCCCTGGAATTTGTTTTGGTAATGATCGTGAGTATAACCTCGTTCTCTCGACATTTATCGGCATCACACCAGACAAAGTCGTCTTGGTGGTCGCACGCTGTCAGTTTGCCACTACGGAGCTTTCAAAATGTCATCCCCTTAGTCTCCAAGCCATCTCCTGACGTTTCTAGTTCGCGGCAAGGATGGCTTACACTACAACTACCGACAACGTGGCCCAGATAATGTCAGCGTACTTAGCTCAGGAACTCGCTTAAATCTCATCCCTTAGCGCCATCTAGTGAGCGACGGGGCCTCCTTTGATCTTTAGATGACAGCCACCATCGTTTGCCTTTCCTGTCTCCCACGTGGCTCGCATGCGAATTTTGATTGAAATTCCTCCCGCTCAGCCGGATATAGCTCACAACACCATCAACGCAGGTAATCAAATTTTATTGCCTTGGTATTTTTGAGTTTCAGCACAAATGCACCTGGTTTTTTGAAGACATTTTCAGCTATTGCCAACCTCTCGGCCTCCATAATTTCCACAGAAGCACAGCATCACAGCACCATTGCATACACTTTGACAATGGAACTTACCCAGTTATCGACCTCCCATCTCTAGACCTCAAAAATCTGGATCGTCTATGTCAGTTGTCACATTGACCTGCATCTGAAACTTCCTAGTTATTAGCTCCAATTCAAAGAGCGCCAGACAGTGCCGAGACTTCAGCGATTATCAACTCGGGAGCCCACATTCATTAATCCTAACCTATTTCTATTTTCGATTCCTAGAAAAGCGGGAAAGTTACGTCCTGGGGCGACCTTTTGGGGTTTTCCATGGACTGGTGACCACTACTTTTTTCTTCGGAAAATTCCGTCCGAAAGATTTTCCCCAGTGGCGTTGCGTTCAACCATTCTGAGATGGATACGACTGGGTGCTGAGACAATATGCTTCCAGACCTTTCGAGTACTGGTCAATGCCCAAGCTAGAAAATTTTACCAAGGTCTAAGAAACGAGGTTCGAAATAACAAGAAACACTGACCACAAACTTGCAGCTGAGCTTTGGCACCGGTCCATCAATCCCTTCTGTATCCTCTCCTTCTTTCACACATACTCTCCCCCTCTCTTACGACCACACCTGACTTCAGCTCGCCCCGAATCACCAAGGGGCCTTCTGGTCGCAGTACTTCACTTAAAATATGTATCAGCTTTGCCTCTCAACGGAACGACAACTGTGAAGAAAAAGAGACACCTTAACGGCCACCTACCAATTCACTCCAAAAATATTTACTGAAGTCCTCTCAGGTTATCACAAGAAAAAACCCCAGCTGTACACACGGTCAACTTAATAACCATCAGACTAGCCACTTACGGTGACCTACCACCCACACGGTCAATAACAACAAACAATTGGAGACACAAGGAAACTCGAGAACAAGTAAGTAAACATATATATAAACCTCACAATCCCACATCTGCTTATATCTACAAAACACAAAGAGAAATTTTACTAGCGGAGCATCACACTCAAAAAGAAACCGCCACACCGGCATGCATCACTCACACAGAGGAAAGAGAAAAAATGCCATGAAGATGGAAACCTAAAGAGGGAAAATATACAGATATAACAAAAAGAAAGGAGAAAAGAAAACTAGTAATAGCACAAGAGCTCGTCAGAGCAATAATAAAACATGCATTTGGCCTCCCCCCAAAAAGTAATGCCATGTATCTATCGTACCCATCCATCCCATCCAGAACAAAACAAAAAAGAAAGGGGATCCATTTGGTTCGGTAATTGTAAGTAGTGGTAACAAAAAAGAGGTGAAGAAGAAGGCCTGTTGATATCCGGGCGGCAAAAGGACGAGATTAATCCAGTGCCACCCAAGAAGAATAAAAGGTGATTAAACCCCTCCTTTCCTCCCCCTGAAAACCGAATCAAAGCTCCCCCCATCCCCCAGTTCCATTGCAAAATCCATCGCCATGCGGTTTATCACCCCGTTTGGTTGATCGAACAAACCCACACCCGCCCATGCTTTACGATTTCGAGAGACCTTGTGTACATGTTGTTTGCGTATTTCCGCCATTTCGCATCCACCCGCATCCCACTGTTGCCAGCCATCTTACATACCCTCATACTCTCCACCAAGATCATCCTCATCGAGATCACCATCTTGGATCTCCTTTGCCATTTCGCGCTCGCGCTCTCTTGCTTCTTGTGCGTTCTTGAGTTCTAATCGATGTTGGTTCATTGGGAAACGCATTGCCTGGAGAATAATTAGTTATTGCGTATACCATCGGATTAAGGAAACACAGCATACCTTAACACTTTCGTCGTGGAGGCCGAGGCATGCACGAATACGCTCATGGAAAGCTTCTCCAGGCTCTCTAGTCGCATACACGTCTCCAACCTCCTTGCTCTTCATGAAACCCCGCTCTCGATCCAAAGAGGCTTCTATGACGCCATCCCGGATCGCCTTTGCCACAATGTATTCCGCAGACTCCTCGCTCTCCAACTTCAATCGGATACAAATATCGCGAAGGGAAATTCTCGAGTAGGACAAGGACATCATTCGAATTCCAGTTTTGATGACATTCTGGCGAAGGCGGAGGATTAGGGTGTAGGTTCCATCTCGTCGGAAAGTCTCGCTGTGTTGCTTGATTGTGCTTTCGAATTCCCCAAGGAGTCCAACTCGTACAGCCTGAACAAGTTGCAGGTATGGTTCCAAGGCACGCTCCATGCTAGCGACACGGAAGGTCGCACGTTCGGGGATGTCACCCATTAACAATTCCACCACTAGTTTCAACTTCGTAGCACTCTGGGAGAAACCTGCTGCGCTAGGACTCGATGGTGCCTTTCTTGTTGCCGCTGTGAGTTGTTGCTGAGCTTCGGTGTAACGTAATTGGATGGCTCTGATACGACCTAGATAATATAAATATCGCGCAACCTGGTTGTTTGATGCGTTGTCAGGGAACTTGGTGTGTGTGACGAGGAGATCGGCTTGGGTGATATGAGATGTCGACAGGTAGTTTCGTAATAGTAAGACGATAACTGTGGATTGTGTATCAACATCCTTTCGCAAAACGGCCGTTCGCAGGGCAGAGAGAAGAGCTGGTCGTAGAGAGACAACAGGTGAGGCAGGTGATGGAGGAAGAGGATGCATCTGTTCTGCGAACATTGAGTAGTAAAAGTAAACGCGGGCAGAGAGTGAGTCCAGGGTCCGTCGATTCAATGAGTGTATCCGCTCTGCTAGATGTTGCGAGAAAACTGCGCCCTTTTGTGTGATCTTGTTGTCCAGGTAGTAGATTTGGGTAAGGATGCCGAGGAAGATATCGACTTCAGGGATGATCTCTTTCTGTTCCTTCTTCCCATTCTTGGTTGCTTTTGATTCGGAGTCGATCTCCATCTCGGTCGAGCTTGGCTTTGCGAAAGTAGCATTTTCCCTGTCGAGTGCAACTAACAAAGATCTGGCCGCAGGACTGGTTGAAGGATAGGTCTCGGTGATAACTTGTGCGAGGATATCGGGTGTGAGGCGTTTGCGGATAGAGGAAATGGATCGGAGGGCTCGGAGGGTAAATCTGGCATCGAACAAGGTAACGGCGCGCTCAAGTAATGGGAAATTACTCTTGATATCTGGAGAAAAGGAGATGAATGTTAGCAAAGAAACGGCAAAAGCGTAGACACCAGGATGCAACCAACGTACCTGATACAGCCTGGGTGACCGGATCAACCTTGACAGCACCATCATCCTCCCCTTCCACCTCGCCGTCCATGGCAACATCTCCATCCGTATCCTTCGTCGGTGGAGCGGATAGTTTGGAGCCCTTTGATGGTGGCACTACCACCGTCATCTCTTCCTCGCCTTCCTTGACCTTCTTGCCTTTCCCACCCTTCAAGGGATTGGGCGCATCATCCTTCATCTCGACGTCCTTTGTACCATTGATGCCGTTCTCGACTGGTTCATTGCCGTTGGTATGGGGGGTCTTGCTAGGCATATCGACTACTCGAGCGTCCGTCAGGCGCCCTTTGTGACCTAGCTCCTGATTGCTCTCGGCGATCGCGTCGAATCGAAGGACTTGAGGGGATATCGGTGATGGAACTTCAGGGCAACTCGCGGTGAGTGCGGGATTTCAGATGCTCGGTTTTCGATGGAAGATTCGTGGAATGTTGGTTTGGAAGTTGACGAGGTTGTTCAAGCTGTCTGCTGGGTGATTACCCTCTTTGCCAGGAAGCTTAAAGCAGTGTCACGTGCGGAACGAGGACGACGCGATTCATTGCCTGGAGTGGATACCTGAGTGACAGCAACTCACCTTGTGATGCAACACCTACTCAGTCAGGTGTGAGAAAGTCGTCTTGGTTTTTTATATTTTTATATCAAATTAGAGTTGATCAAAAGGATCGTTGTTTTTGAGTTTCTTAAAACTCATCTGCCAGTTGTTATTCAGAAAGGCGCATACAGCCAGGTACTGACAAACCGGATGTTTGCCTTGGATCTGAGGTGTAATTTCGACAACAGTCACGAGTTTTCTGAAATTTTAAAAACTTGTCGGCGAGTTGGTCTTGAGTGCAACATATCTCAGACCACTCAAATTCCTTTGGTCAAGCTCACAGCTTACCAGAGAGAGGGAGTTTGAGCATTCTAGTATTCACGTGACTTGTTCCGAGAATTCCTTCTCAGACGATAGTTAAGTAATGACTAAGAGATTTTCTTTCTAAAAGAATCCAGAAGCCTTATAGGTGCTGATCACGTAGTAGTCTAAGTCTTATCATTAACAGCTACCATACCTTTGATGGTCACCGTACCTAGTAGCGATGCATGAGGACAGGGCCAGAGCGAAGCGGGAGGGTTTGCAGAATAGTCTTTTTTGTACCTACTGTAGTACACTCCATTCCTTGCGCGCGCGCGCCAACGGGAAGAAAATGATTCTTTTGTAGTTGAAACAGATACGAGAAGCTCGTGTGGATCTTCACCTCTTTTCAGTCCAACAACCTTCGGAGGCCCAGCCCTGCCCTGCCCCCCTTGACGTTGCATGCAGATGGATCATGGATGCCTGCCTCATCATGACATATAATATATTACTTTGTGCATCTTTAGCCTGCCAAAAGCTGATTCGGATAATGATTGGATTCGGCTCCGTCCAGCTAGTCAACACTCAAGCTGACCGATTTAGTGACCTCGGGTGTCTTTATTTTAGAACTCCGGGACCTAGCGGGACCCAACATGGAAAGGCTGAATGACTTTGTTGAATCTATCGAAAGTATGGGTCTTTAGTCGACTTCCAAGTCGTGGAGATGACGAGGGATCTGACCCCATCAACCCGCGACTCACCAACTTACGCAAGACAACTCAGACGGCATGTCAGTAATTTCCAATCTCTTTCGTCAACATGCTTAGCCAGGCTGTTCCGATCATCCAGTCCGGTCCTGCACTACCCCCTGGGGTACTTGACACCGCTTACAACCTGTTTTGTTCTCTACTCTTTTTCGCTTTTCCTTTTTTAGATTTTGAAGATGCGAGCTTCCGGGTTCCTCAAATGCCTGTTGGCAGTCCCTCTATTTGGTACTTTGACTTCAGCTATTACGGCAAACAGCACGATTCTTGTCTTCGCAAGAGATACCACTTCCGCCTTCTCTGCGACCTCTGGACTGGATGGTTATGGCATCCCCTACCAGACTATCATTGTACCACAAGGAGGAATAACCTTGCCGGTGTTGAACTCAACAAAAGCCAGTGGGAACTATGGAGGATTTATTCTTGTCAGTGAGGTTACTTATGAGTACTCAACTGGATGGGCGAGTGCCATCACTGCAGCCCAGTTTCAGCAGCTATACGATTACCAGACAACCTTCGGTGCTCGAATGGTGAGACTGGATGTGTACCCGTATGGCGCATTTGGTACGTTATCCCCGGGTCACTCTTGCCAACAACTCTAATATATATATTCTAGGTGTTCAAACGGCCATTGCCGGTCAAGGATGCTGTGGCAGTGGAATAGAACAATTTGTCAGCTTTTCCAACACGACAGCTTTCCCCACTGCAGGTCTCGTACGGTAAGGTCGTTCAAGAACCCATGGTTGTCCAATTCTAACAAATTTGTAGAGATGCTACCATGACTACTAAGGATATATGGCATTATCCAGCCACCATTACTGACCCATCGACCACTACTGAAATTGCACAATTCGGCCCTGCTGGGGATTTCACCAATACTACCACCGCTGCAGTCATCAACAATTATTCCGGTCGTCAACAGATGGTCTGGTTCACTGGCTTTGCAACTCAATGGTCGGCGTCATCAAATTTTCTCATGCATGCTCATATCAATTGGATGACCCGCGGTTTATGTAAGTTTCCGATTTCTCACTCCTGGTTTCGTTTTAGTCACATCAGAATTCTAACACTTTTGCCAGATTCCGGTAGAAAACGAATGTTCTTTGGCACACAGGTTGATGATTTGCAGTTGGCAACCACCCTTTACCAACCATCCACCTCAAGATTTAGAGTTCGAACATCTGACCTGGACGAACATGTCGCCTGGCAAAAGAGGCTCAACGCTCGCCTTCCTGCTGGCTCATCTTACGTTGTTGAGATGGGTCACAATGGAAATGGTAATGTTGAGTGGGCCATAAACGTTTCCAATGGCACTTGCAACCCCAAAGTCCCCATTTCATATTCCCAACTGCCAGCTCCACCACTCGAGTTCCAAAAAGATCTCGGAACAGGAACAGATGTTTGGCCTACCACCCCAACGAGTTACACTTGGACCAAAGCATGTGTTCAACAGGATCCTATAGGCGCTTGGTTTATGAAAGCAGCCAATCGTGATGCTTTTTTGCACGTCTCGCATACCTTCTCTCATGAAAACTTAAATAACGCAACTTATTCCGACGTAAACAAGGAAATGAAGTTCAACATTGCCTGGCTTTCACAGACAGGCATCTCTTCTGGAAAATTCTCTAAAAACTCGCTTATTCCTCCAGCTATCACCGGCCTGCATAATGGCGATGCTATCAAGGCATTTCTGGATAATGGTATCACCGTTGTGGTTGGAGATAGTAGTCGACCTCCACTATTGAATCAAGTTTGTTCATTACATACTACCTTTTAGTTACTTTGACTAACTCTCGAGCAGGACAAACCATTTTGGCCATTGATTAGTACTGTTGCCAACAATGGCTATGCTGGATTAACTATTGTTCCTCGCTGGCGTAAGTTTTTTCATTGTCAAACTGGATACCCCCTTTTTGTATTGCCCAAACTAATTTACCACTTCATAGCTACACCTATCTATTATAACTGTGACATGGCGAACTGCACTCTCAGCGAGTGGATCGATACTTCTGGTGGATATGGAGGTTTTAGTTCTCTGATCGACTTCACCCGAACAACCGAGTCTCGACACTTGCTTGGTTTACGTCATGATCCGTGAGTTAATCCAACCAAGAAAGTGTTCTCCATGGCATTTCGACTAATCATCACAGATTCATGTTCCATCAAGCAAACATGAGACTTGGCGACACCCCCACATATACAGCTGGGAGTGAGGTTGGACAGTTCTCCCTCCTCCAGATCTTTACCGAAGTAGTTCTTCAAGAAATGATGAGATTGTAAGTGCCCCAACCCATCCATCTACAGGAAGGGCTTCATCTACTAACCAAATATAGGACAACATGGCCTGTCGTCACGCTCGGTCTCGCGGATCTTGGAACAGCTTTCACAAACAGAATGAAGCTTGAGTAAGTACTCCGCAGACATATCTGTAAAGCCAAGAGCAATGCTAATAATGTTTAGTCAATGCAACCCCAGCGTCACTTACACGATGACCGATGGTAAATCAACAGTCGGAACCCCCGCAAAGTTCATCACCGGTGTCACTGTCACTGCAAATGGCAACACATGTTCGGTTCCCGTTCCCATTACGGTTCCCGGTGATGCCACAACTACTTCCGGAGCGACTAGAGAGAAGTTGGGAAGTGATCCACTTACTATCTGGACTAAGTTGGTTGGAAAGGCAGTCACTATCACTTTGACTACGCCTGTTGCTATTTAGACGGTCTTTTTTAAAAGTCTTGTGTCTTGGGGTTCAAGCAGTTGATTAATATGGAGTGGGGTTTCAATTCAATTCTTGTTCATAATTTAAAAAAGGTTAGCTATTAGCTTTAATATAATATTGAGCTTTAGAGGTGGGAGAATTATTTTTGGGCCGAAGAATTTCATTTATTTTGACAAAGCAAAGGGATGTTAATGACGTTGACTCATGACAAAGTGCACTCGCACACGAGTCTAACATGATGAAAGACAATTGAATAGCCTAGCTCGCTTTTAGCTCACCATAACGATGTGTCTAAATATAGAATCATGATGACGGCTCATCTCGATACACGTGACCTGGCCATTGTAATAAGTTATAATCCAGGGGAACTGTACGTAAGTAACGAACTACTATCATCATGGTCTCAGTAGAATTATATCGCGACTCAGGACACTTCAACCCCGAGGATTCCGATATGATCCACGTGACATGATTGCATCCAAGAGCTATGTGAGTGCGAAGCAAAAAGGGGCCTCTTCTTAGTTGATTTTGGTTGAGAGGTTTCAAATCTCAGTGTGAATTGTAAAATTACAAAGCTCCTCAATTTTTATTTTCTTTCGAATTCATCCCAGCTGAGTGTGAAAAAAGAGACGAAGTAACAAAGAATATAACTTTAACGTTGAAAGACTTCTTGAAAAGCCGGAAGTTTCTTGCTGGCACATGTAACATCATGGACGTATGCTAGTATATAGAGTCTACGAGTATATCATCTTGTTGGCTCAACCCGCGCTTTTTATAGCCAGCAAATATATTCAATCCAAATACTTACGATTTAATTATCCATTAACAAGGGGTTCTCTATTATATATTTGTTGGAAAAGAATATGTATAGTAAATAGATATATGAAAGCGGTGTAAAAGGTGTACTTTGGTAACCGTATGTCGTGATAAAATTAGGTGGCGGGAGATCTCGCCCACTTTAATCGCCTCTCTTAGAAGAATCCACTGGTTATCTCAAAACCAGTGGATATATTTGCAATCAATCAGATCGGATACAACGGAATGCTACTGGATATACACATTAGGAGTGCTAGGTTCAGCATTCTACAAAGCTTGAAACTCCCGTTACTTTTCATTCTAGTACCCGAAAATCCGAGGGTTAAATCCCGATTCCCGATCGCTTCCGAATGAACCCCCTAAACAATCGCTTGTTAGAAAAAGCCGAAGAGGAAACCGCAAGAGCTCTTCATGGCGAGTTGTGTGGATTCGGCCCCTTGAAATTTCACAACTAACGGCTGAAAATAGAAATTTGATAATCCATGCATTCTTGTCAGCTTCTATTTAAAAGAAGAGGCGTCCAAGCAATAATTAAAGGCAAAATTGTTCAACTCCTTTCATACCCAGAACCCAAATTTCACACTTGTATTTGCATTAAGAAACATTAGTGCACTCTTGTTTAGACCAGCAGTTATAGTTATAACAACCTCTACAACCAACATGAGCCTCCAGTTTCAAAAGGTATTTTTCCCCTGCCCTGTAGCTTCGCGAATTACAATGCATATCATTTCAAGTTCTGATACTGTCACTCTAGGTCATAATTGTAGGAGCAGGCCCAGCGGGTCTATTGGCAGCCCTTCATTTGCATCGTGATCTCAACATCAATCCCGTCGTCTATGAAATCCGCTCAGAACCAACGAGCCTCGGAGGAGCTATCGCTATCCCCGCTAACGGGTTGAGACTACTGCATAGGCTTGGTCTTTACGATGAAGTTCTAGCTCGAGGGGTGGAAACTTCAGATCTAGTGCTACATTCATTGAAGGGAAGTGTTCTGGGAAATGTTGATATGACATCCTGGAGCAAGCCCCAAACGGGATTTGGGTTCCTGCGCGTCCGGAGGAGTGAACTCATGAAGGTACTTTACGAAGCAGCAGAAAAAGCGGGCATTCAAATCCATTACAGCAAATCTATCGTGGGATTCGAGGAAAATGACCAAGGAATCACGGCAACTTTTTCTGATGGCACTGTTGAAACGGCGGATTTCCTTCTCGGCTGTGACGGTATCCACTCTGCCGTCAGGAAGATATATGTTGACCCGGAAATTTCACCTGAATATTCTGGCATGTCAAGCATTTTTTCACTTATTCAGACCGCTGGATTACCTCCGAACGCCAAATCGCTTGAAGGTCTAAACGCGACACTGACCACGGACGGCATGTTCGCGGTGACCCCGTGTAAAATACCTTCCGACAAGATTTTTTGGTTCTTTTCCCGCGAAGTTGCCATTCCCACTTCTGGCGATACCCGTGATGGGTGGGAGGAGCGTGGAAAAAAGGAAGTCGAGACCGTCAAAGAAACCTTGACCGATCTAATAAAGGGCGCAGAAGGCGAATGGGGCGATCTTCTGAGGGAACTCATTCGCCAAACTGAGGTGCTCAAGTTCTATCCAGTGTTTCGCTTGCCTTTAGGGGGGAGATGGTCCAGAGGGCGGTGCCTCATCATAGGCGACGCAGCTCATGCGATGCAGCCTCACGCTGGCCAGGGGGTTTCAATGGCTTTGGAAGATGTCGCCATGCTTTCTAAGATTCTCAAAAGCGGTAAACATTCTCTTGAAGACACTTTCAAGGTCTACGAGGAGAAAAGAAGACCACGGGTGGAGGAGATGTATAAGATAGCGGAGCGGAATGGTAATGTGCGTAAGAAGACGGGTCCTTGGAGACTGTGGATGAATGAGCTTGGAATATCTGGAGTTTTGTGGGTATACCAGCTTTGCAATCTGGATAAGCTGGGCTTGGGACAGAAACCGATAGCTTATGATGTCGACGATGAGGAGGTCTGAAGATACCAAGGTTCAACGTTTTTCGCTGTCATGTCTTCTGTGCAAGTATTGAAATAATGAAAGTGCTTCTAAATACCACAAATTAGGGCTTCTCTTGCTGTCTAGATGATCTAGTCCTCAGTGTTCTCTAAAGTTGTCATCACGAGCACCTTCGGTTCTCGCTCTTCCACTCTCGTCCTCGCCAACAGCCACCGACGTAAGATACTTTTTGAATGAACCCGTCATTTCACACACCTTCTCGAAGTCCTCTCTTTCCAGAAAAGCCTTATCTCCTTCCTCTTTGTCTTCCAACTCCGCAAAACGATACTCGGCAAGTGCTACAGCAGTTTGGAAAGCTCATTTTTTGGTCAGCATTTTCCCACACGAAGGGCGAATTCAGATAATTTCAACTTACCATTTCGAATTTCTCTTCCATTCCATGGGATACATTGCATCTCTGGGTCATGGAGAACGCAATTCTTGGCGCTTCTACTAACTCCAATCTCTTTTCGCCGCTCTGACTCTAGTTTGTCGAAAAATTGGGTCCAGACCTTTCGCCGGTACTCATCGTTAAAATTCTCGTAATGAATTACAACGTGAATTCTCGAAATGAAGGCGTCATCAAAATGACCCACTCGAGTTGTGGTCAAGAACAAAATCCCTCGGTAATACTCAACGGTCCGGAGAAAGACTTATTAGCATCGGTTAGTATGGAATTCTAGGAGGGTTCCGGGGGGGGGGTTTACTTGATACTAGACTGTTTCTATGAATGTCTGCAATCACTCGTTTCTCAAGAAATATATCAGCTTTATCGACGAGCATGACGGCTCCCCAGCGCTCTGCTAAGCGAAACCATGTGGAGAGATTCTCTTCCATCCTTGACTCGGCCGTGCCGATATTCCCAACAGTCAGTGATAACAACGGGCGTCCCGTACTCTCAGATATGCATTCTGGAACAAAAATTAGTATAAATAAACTAGTCTCTTGCTGAACTGACCAGCTGTCTTGTGGAACTGTCAGTGATTGATTTCAAATTTATAGGGAGGTACTCAACGAACAGATGTCTTTCCTACGCCTGGGCTCCCGTGTAGTAAGGAAATTTGACCTTCGCCCTTATCTTCTATGAAATCCGCGGTCCATGGTTTTGTTCTTCCCTTGCCCGTCAAGGAACCGTTATTGGTGTATTTCTTCACCAAAGCTTTTATAAGAGTTAGTCGGTCAGGGGGCATAACTAGATTCTCAATAGCTCTCGTTTTTGTTTGTGGAGCTGTACAGCACTCCACATTCAAAGGTTCTGTTGGCATTGTTGTCAGCCATTGAAATGGGATAATAATTGAGGTAAAATTACCCCATTTCCGAAAACCCGTAAGCAAGAAGCCCATCACTCTCTTTGGACAAAGTAAGTATCGATGTTTAGATATCTCACCAGTAACCGGATCTTTCAAATCCAAACTCTTGGTCTGCTTAGGGTCGATGTTATCGTACTGTGACCATATAAAGTTTGAATCTTGATTTATCTGATGGTTTTCCTTGCAATCATCACACTGGCATAGAGAAACATCTTCCGACCCTCGTAATTCCCCAAGGGTAGGCCGCATCATAAGATTAAAGGTATATTCCTTGTATCCGCGTTCGCCTTTTTGCGGACCTGCTTGTTTTTGGGTGTAACGTGTGTGTATATCAGGTGTGAAATAATCATAGAAAGCAGCATTGACTCTGCCTTCATACTATAATCAAGAAACGTCAGCATCTGTGGTAGCTTCAAATTATAACAACCAAGGGAGTTGGTTTGGCATGCCGCTTACCCATCGAATCTTGTTCCCTAATGATTCCCCAGCATATTCCATTTGGGCACCCAAAAATAGCATACCGAAGAACTTCTCCCCCCTGTCTTCAAGTCGCTTCTTCAAAGCACCACCATCAATTCTGTCGTAATATTCGCATGGGTAGACGTTCAGAGAAATGATCGCCCTAGTTCCATCGAAGGGAAGAATGATAACGTTGTGTTGACGTCGGCCGACATGCCTGCCATCAAAATCCAGATACCAGAGTTTGACGTGGTAAGCTCCACGATTAGCCAACACAGAAGGTTCAAACCTTAACTCCGAGACAACAAACGCTGCAGTACTACCATCGATCTCGGCATAAACAGTCATGCCAGGCGTTATCAGCAGCCAAAGCATGGCGAACGTAGCAACTGCAGGTGTCTGCTCGTATCCTTTTCTTTCATCTTGTATTGCTTGTTCCTTGTACGGTTGAAGATAGCTCGTAATCACATTGATATCGTCGTAAGTTTCGCGATTGCATGGTTCAATGTCCGTTCTTTTGTGAACTGGATGATCACGAAAGTTCTCGCGATTTTCGGCTCCGGGGAAAGTCCTTTTGTAGGCTTCGAAAGAATCTAAGTGATGAATGAGAATCGGGTACGGTTCGATTATTTCCTGTGGAGAATATCAGAGTCAGTATTGCCATTTCTAGAAGTATTCCAGATGACGATGAGGTAATATTGTGATGAGAGGAGAAACGGAGTTATTCTCAAGGAGTCCCAACCCCCCTCGAAGTGGACATTAAAAGTGGCAGTAAATACTTCAGGTTCGTACCTGCCTATCTAACCATCGTTGTTCTAACTCTGTAGGATAATCCAAGTAAATTATTCTAAATACTTAGAACAATTGAAAATTAACCTAGACAGTTAGAACAATCAACTTTAATTGTCCTAATCCATTTGGTCAATGGTTTGGATTTTCCTAGAAAGTTGTAATAACGGGGTATATATAGATGGAAAGAAAACTCAGAGAACACCCACAATTGAATTCGCCACGAGACTTATGTCCGGCCAATATGATACTAGTTTCTGGAGAGCGTGGATGAATGGTCGAGAGTAAATCTTTATCGCGGTTCCTATCACCTCCACATCAAATTCCTTGTTCCCAATGATTTTGCGATCAAGAGCCTGCGCCCTTCTCTTAATTGAATTAATAGAGCTATCATCTGAGATGTCGGTTTGCAGAAGTGTCAAAACTTCCATAATTGTCGTAACAGTGCCAACACTTGTCCCTTGAGCTGTAGCTTCGGCTGAAAGAAGATCAAATGGTCCACTAAAAAGCCGTCGAGTCAGTATATCTAGGCTTTGTTGGAGAGTAAAGTTAATAAGAGAAGCGAAGGACTTTGAGAATTCCCAAATGATAGAATCCATTGGAAGAAGAAATTTGCTACTCACTCCCAGGGATCCATTCCCAGAGACTTTCCTGCATACGATCTCAGAGTCAGCATTACTAATTTAAAAGTATGTTGGAGGAAAATCTGAAAGAGGAAAAAAGGACTCATAGATCCCGAAGAGTATGGAAATCCTGCAGCCATGGGCTACAATAAGAGCATACTAACGAGATATGTAGAAATGCCTAGTTGGTTGAATTAGAGAAAGAATGCAAGGCTTTGAATGACGCATGGAAGGAATTCAAGGACAAACTTTCCGAGACTGACAGAGAGCTACCCATATATCTGGGTGTTCCAAATATTTGGACCGTTAAGAAAACTGTCGAGTTAGCGGAACAAGAATGGAGAGCGAAGAAAGAAAAAGGAGTTGGGAAAGCGAAAGACTACTTTTTCTGCTTTAGTGAGACTCTCGACACCCACTCTCAGATGTTTCAAATTTTTCCTCAAGGCGACAAATATACAAGTCTTTTTACAGGAGTTATTTCCTCCATCGTGAAGGTATTTTATTCCTTGGGTGGAAATTTGATGTGGCTTACAAAAACAGGCCTCAGCCCGACATCATGAAACCGCTGAAGGATTCTCCCAGGCGCTTGCTGATATAAGTGCTGATATGAGATTCATCAGAAAACAAGTTGCGATTCATTGCACTCATGGTATGAAAAATCTCGTTGTCAGGCTGTGCATCAAGTATTTCCATTTCCTCTGCGATGCCATGAAGTGGTATCATTCTCTGGGAAGACGATTGAGAAAAGCCTTTAACCAGATATTCTACACGGACGAAGTGCAGAAGAAGGTGACTAATATCAAAAGCATTGTCAACCAAATCGCCAGAGGCAACAGTTGAAGATCAAGAAATTACACGACGAAATTTTGATACAATTCATTCTGAGATACAGAGTTTCGCAGAACAATTGAACCATCTCAAGATTCTGTTGGGAAAAGTTGGAGAGGCAGGGCAAACAGGTTTGATATCCACTGGGAAGAGACTTGTCGATGTCCCATCAAGAAAAGAATTGCCCCTTATAACGGATGGCAAGCAACTGACTGATTCAACCAACACTGGTAAGAACTCGTCCCACTTGAAGCTCTTTTAACTAATGACCTCTGAAAAGTTTCGAGGTGTAGCAGAGAAGAACTGGAATTCGAATCACGCCATCTCGACAAATACATCCCCAAACCAGGCCTGCCTCTTCCTAGTCCGGGCACGGAAAGTTCACAAGTGTTTGGGGAGCTAGTAGCACGTCTCCAGTCCTGGATATCGGCTGCTACCTCACAAACACTCTGGATAATAGGAAAGCCTGGATTTCCATCGGAATCCTCGATTGCCGCGGCGCATGTAACCACGATATCATCAAATGCAGAGATACCGGTGCTATCATTCTTTCTTCGTCCCTAAACCTTCGGATCGTTGGGGCCAAATTCATCGGTAGAGAGTTCTGTAGTCGGCCAGCTGATAGCTTTGCCATATTCTCTGACTCGTCAACTCATTAGTTTCGCACCAGAAATTGTCGAAGATGCTCAAAATATCCGCGCTGGCCTTTCACTTCTCGACGGAACACCAGAAAGTATCCCCAAAGCTCTCAATCTCATTCGGGATCTTCTTAAATCGACGCCTGCGCTTCTCCTCTGTGTGATTGATGGTCTTCAACTTTTGGATCATCCTAACACAAACGAATTTGTCGACCAGCTTCTGAGTAGACTTATCGACGATTCTGGAGAGCGGGTGGTGAAAATCCTGCTGACGACAAACGGTTTCTGTTCCGCGGGTAAGAAGGTTGCTTTCAGTGATCGGTTGGATTGTAGGACACTGCCCAGAAAGAGGCCTGGCAAGCTGTCTTCGGGGAGCCGCTCTATCTAAAGACTTCACACCCTATCGAAAGTTGAACAGAAGTTGGGGGGACAGTGGTGGTGGCAGCAACTCTTGTCCTACGAACTGACGCGCATCTCGCGATCATTGATTCAGGTCGCGTCGGTTTAAGTTAGAGAGGACGCGATAAACGCGAATCATGTTTAGAAAAGAGAGGCGCGTTTGAAGTCGGATTGTGTGTCAATAAAACCCGGCGAAATAACCATTTCACGTGACCTACATAAAAACTCACTAAAACCACGCTAAAGTCCACCTGCTCATAGCTCTCCAAAAGCACTGCTCCTCTTCCTCTCCTTTTTTTGTATTATCCAGAACAACTCAACTTGTTCAGGATAATATTGCTGTTGGTTTGTCCGAGGCTATTTACTGCTGCTTTTATTGGCCATCGCCAGTGCTTAACAGCCAACCGCCTCCAACCCAACCCCTCGAAATTTTCTGCCTTTTCCGCGATACTTTCTTTTGATCAGTGGATCCTCTCCGCACTAGAGGGATGAGAAAGTAACCTGTACATAGAATCCTGCAAGATCTGCTGGTATTCTGGGATAGTTAATTAAATCTATTTTCTTTTTCCTTTCCAAATTTCAAACACTACTCCGTACAAACTCAATTGCATTTTAAGTCTCAAATGTTTTCACATTTTCGATTCAGACCGAGGCAAATCGCAAATACCACTCAACCCCTGCGGACTTCGGCGGCTCCAATTATCCTGGGTATTACTACGTACATCCATGTATTTATCCATGCCCGTATATGTTGAGTCAGCTGTTCTAAATATATACGGAGCAAGAACAGGCAAAGATTTGCAATTTTCCCAATCGCCGGATATTTACTTCACCTCCCCTCACTTCCTGTCACGTTATTACTTCAACGTCAAGCATACCATCGTCCCTTGTCTCCCAAAACATCCATCGTGATGATAGGTCTTTCTTGGCTTCGATTGCCTAATTCGCGGTGATGCAGATGACAACGTCGCATCGAGTTCGAGGGGGAAGTGTTGGTGGTGGCGCTGAGAAGAGCCAACGGAGAGCAACGCCAAGGAGTAGATCTGGATGTTATACTTGCAAGTGCGTTTTTTCCACCTGCATCACATATGATGGAATGATATCTAGAGTCTTCAATCTAACCCACAATGAAGAATTCGGCACATCAAAGTGGGTATTCTCCGAGTTATTTCCCCCTCTTTCAGGTTGTTTTAGGAGGATTGAGACACTATTTCCTCCTCAAACATCTCACTTCCTCTTCATACAATCCTCCTAGTTTCCTCAGACAAACTTCTAAAATGGCAATACTAACTCCGAGACCATCCGCAGTGCGATGAAGGACTTCCTGAGTGCAACAGGTGTATTCTTATTGGGAGAAAATGCGAATACACTGATCCCACCAAGAAAGCCAAATCCACCCCCTCGGCTCCACGGAAAAACAAGAAAGTCCCCGGGGAAATTGTTTTCTCGATGGCAGTTAACGACCCTCTGACACCTCAGTCTTCACCAGAACTCCCCTCACCAATTGTTCGCCAAGACACATTGCACTTCCAGTATTTTCGAGAGATTGTCGCCTCGAGCTTGTCGTGGTCTATTGATTCCGAGTTTTGGAGCCGAGCCGTGCTGCAACTTTCGGATTCGGAGGAGTTTATACAACAAGCTGTGGTTGGTCTTGCACGATTGCATCGATGTCAAATTCTTCCCATTGCTCAAAGAGTAAAAGAACAGCGGGAAGCGAGTACACATTATATGACTTCTTTGAGACTTTTGAATAAGAGACTGGATAGTTCAAGCACTGGTCGAGAGCTGGCTCTCTACGGGTGTATTCTTTTCATCACACATGAAACCTTGTGTGGATATAATTTACGTGCTATGAGACATTTGCATGGCGGTTTAGCAATATTAAGTGAAGTTCTCTCCAAATCATGGGTGAGTACTGGTGCTCTCACTGGCATTCTGACCGACATTGCTAATACCTGAAAGAAATTCCCGGAAAGTTTGAGAGAAATAACATTGCAATTCTCTCGCATCAATGTCATCGCTTCGACATACCCATCATACAGCTACTACGCAAAAATAATAAAAAAACCCGAAGTCCCCGAAAATATATTCAACGGCGCACAAGCTTACGACATTCTCTGCGACATCATTACCTCAGTCCAACATCTCCGGAACTTAGGTTCAGAACACCATTGCCAATACATCTACGCACCCATGCCTCCCCACCTTCCCCTCGAAATTAAGCAAACAGAAGAAATCATGGATCAATGGATCAAAGCATACAAAGCACTTGAAGCTTCTCCCAAAAACCCAGAAAGGGATCACAGAACCTCAAACACCATTCCCACAAAAACAATCATGACACAATACCTCGCCGCTCGCATAGAACTATCCATGGTCATCTACACCGAGGAACTTGCCTACGATGATTTCACCGATATTTATAACGAAATCAACGAACGAGCAGCAAACATTATCGCCAGTCCGAAATACCTCCGCTCAGTAGGAAGTTTCGGAATCATCCAACCCCTCTGGCTGGTAGCAAATAAATGTCGAGATTGGAAAATACGGTTAAGAGCAATTGAGTTATTAAACAAGTCCGGTGGACAGGGGCTTTGGACTGGAAGATCAATTGCTGCGGGAGCACTGTGGGTTGCTGAGAAAGAACATATTGATGAAGATGGAAACTTCCATGAATTTGTGCCTGAAGAAAGAAGGCTACGGAGACTTGAGGTAGCCACTGGGCTGTTGAAAAAGAGTGTTTCGATTATTGGGGCGAGGAGAGATGTTGATGGACAATTTACGTATGTGACGGATGTTGTGAGTTGTGTTCCAGGGAGCAAGGAGGTTCATGGTGGGGATTTAGGGTATTTTAGGGCAAGGTGGAAGGCATATACGATGAGTATACCTAGTACGGATAGTACCCCTACGTAAAGAAGGAAGCAGTCTTGCCAAACCTTAGATTACAAACGCACGTAAACTATTGCGAATTGTATTTCGTGCTCTGATTCTTGATAAGACACACCCTCGATACATCTTTCTCCAGTTGAACTTTAATATTCGCTCCATTGCTCCACCAACTCACGGGGTTGATAAACTTTGTTGAGTGATACTTCACATTGTCCTCAAAAGACACAGCTAGGCTGAGAAAGTGGGCGCATCTAGAATAAAGTCTGATGTCTGAAAAACAGTCTGTCTTGAAAATACTGCATCTTTTTTTCCTGCTATTAATCTGATAAGCCGGGATTGTAATCTACATGTGTTTCCTTACAGATACTGCAATCAAAAAAGACCCCACGGTTTATACGACCACGATGCTGCCTAACCACCCTAAGAGACCCGCAGCGTAGACAACTGGGAGTAGAAACCGAGGGAGGAGTCTCTGCTTTGGAAACAGCATCTAGGGCATGAGCCACCTCTCTCAAAAGTGTAGCAGTGAACTCCCCAACTTCCTTGCAAAAATTAAAGAACTCTCCTCTGTCAATAAGTTCAGTGTAATGGATGGCGGCAAAATCCATACGGAGCCCTCGGAGACCGGCTTCACTCTCACTCTCAGGTGTGTTTTCATGTACTTGTTGTAAAACGAAAGTGAAGACATCGAGCTTCTCTTTTGATAGCCCTGCCTTGAATTTCTCGCACGCTAGATCTTTTAAACCTTGGATATTGAATTTCTCGGCGATCGTGTAGACCTTTGTGTGGACTACAAGTTCTATATCGTGTGTTTCTGTGGCTGGGGTTGCTCCGTAGTTGTCTGTATATAAGAAATCGATGAGATGCGCCACGATGTGGGGCTCATCGTCCGGGAGCCTGATAATTCCTTCCTGGGCTTCCTATTTCAATTCAGCTTAAGTTCGTTGAAGAAGCTAGATCTCATTGTCGGGAAAATTTCGGGGATTGGTGTTGTACGAGAATTGACAAATGAGAAATCCAGGAAGAAAACAAATTCGATTCTCCAACGTCTTCTCAAACAATATATTCAACTACCCGAAATTGTGGTATAGCTCTCTTACCTTAAACACGCCATTGGTACAAGTTTCAAAGAACGTTGACTGTGGACATATAATCGTTTTATGAGCTTTAAAGATCTTGTCGCGGCAATGAATCTCGAGGTCGGAGTACTTTGGATTTCCAAGTAGCCTAGATTTCGCGTTAGCAACTTACTCTGAACTATTTCGGGATATCTGAAATAATGGATTATACGCAAAAGAGGGCTTGGGGGTCACTTACGACGCGACTACAGCTGACTTGCCCGTCTTGCTCCCCTTCATAAGGGGGGTGATCGCATCTCCAGATGCTCGTTTGTTCTATTGTCTGTCAGTTTCCAATCAAGTAAAGGGATAAGCTTCGTACCAATTCACCATTGTTAGATTCGTCGTGCAAGATGTTGCTGTAAGCTGTAAAGAGCCCTGAGATGGGTCGTGAGCATGTTGTTTGCTGGCGTATGGCGCTACTTTAGGCAAACACAACAAAAGCGGCACTAGAGTACTCTTATTCTCACGCTACACAATGCAAGCCACATTCTAATCTTTCAATCTAGAGGGTCACCGATGAAACTCTTCAATTTTTTCATTAATGTATGATGCCCGAGTATGGGTCTAACCTATGAGTCACGATCCTCTCTAATTCTACGTAGATAGTCTCGATACTCTGTAATAGCAGTGCATTCACAATTGCCTGCAGTGGCTGTATCGCGGTGTAGTGCGGGGAATTGAGAACTTACCAGATTTTAGAAATGTGGTTGCTGCTGGGGCAGATGCCGTCCGTCGTTTCAGCGATTCTAGGACAATGACAATTTAAAATATACTTCGTTATTCCAACCCTCGAGGACAATATTTTCAATTTTTCTAAGCTGTTTCGCACAAGCCTTAAAAAGGCGGGCGCATTGCAGATTGAAGTTATTTATATACATCATGTCTTGAATTTTCTGTATCGTCTTTGATTGCTACGAATAGGCTTATTCGGAATCGTCGTCAGGGAAACTAGTAATAAAGTCCTTCCAGCATGTACTACAATGATATCTCCCCGGGATAACGATCCTTGTCGTATCATTATCATAAACCAACCTAACATAATCGCTAGATTCGCAATCTGGACACTGTGCAGCTAAGTCAGCAGAAGGGTAAAAAAGAAAAGAACTGAAGTGGTGAAGTTGGTGTTTTGACGGCGCTTGCGCTAAGTTTAGGCAGACGCAACAGAATCGGCACCGGAGTGAGCTATTTCCTTAGAATATCGTCACTCCAACTCATAGAACCAAAAATCCATTGGCCATCTCTCACATTCTCGGGGTGTTGGCACCTGAAAGAAATTGTTTACCAAAAGGGGGATGGCAATCTGTTCAGCGGATCTTAAAAAAGCTCAAATCGCTTTCGATGATGGTATTTTGAATTAGCAATTCACAACGCATTGGAATCGCCTAACCCACCATACAAGACATCATTGAGCGCCTAAAACTACACACCCCAAGTTTCGTCGTCAACCATGGTGGAAACCAGTCCCTTCTCCTCCAGCTTATCTGCAGCTATGAACACATCTCTTCGCTTTGCGCCTAGTCGTGATGCGATAATGGAAACATGCGTACCATCATAAAACCCAAGTTCATGGCGCTTTTCCAGAAATTCCAGAACCTTCCCGTCCAATCGATCACACCTAGCATGTGCCACCTCTCTCAAAAGAGCAGCTGTGAATTTTCCATCCCTCTCACAAAATTTGTAAAAATCTCCTCTGGCTATCAAATCCTCCAGGTGTTTAGCGCCAAACTCGATACAAAGCGGCCGGAGACCTTTGTCGCTCTCAGGTGTGTTTTCAAGTACCCCTAGAAGAAGGGAGAGTCAGTATTTATTCTCAAAAGTGATTCAAGAGAAATGAAATAGGAACCTCACACTCGACCACATAAGCAAAGGTGTCGACCTGGTCTTCCAATAGCTCGTCCTTAAACTTCTCCCGGGCCAATTCCTTCAAATCTTGGACACCAAATTTATCGGCGATCACGTAGACCTTTGCGTGCACTGTAAGCTCCGAATTCTTTGGGTCATAGTTGACTAGATCGATAAAATCAGGCGACTGCAATCTTCTGCGATTTGTGGCGCTTTGTGTCTTGCGGTAATCATAGTCATTGGTGTATAAGAATGCAACGAGGAGTTCTACAATTTGTGGTTCATCATCTGGAAGCTTGATGATTCTCTCCTGGGCTTCCTATTCCAAATTAGCTTAAGCTCTTCGAAGTATCTTGTATATCCTTGTGCATCACTCCGTTTCATTACTTCGGGAATCCTTCATCGCACAGTATTGGAGAAAATCTGAAAATGCATTTCATTCTCCCAAAATGTCTCGGAGATTATTGGCAATTAAATGCCCTACATAAGGGAACATACCTTGAATTGGCCATTCACACATGCATCGAAAAATCGTGAACGAGGACAGATGATATTGCGGTGAACCTGAAAGACCTTGTCACGACAATGAACCTGGAGGTCGGAGTACTTTTGGTCGCCAAGTAGCCTAGCTATTGCATTAGCAAAGTCACATAGGAAAGGCTAGGCTTCTCGACTGTCCCAAACGATCTCGCACAGTTCTTTGGATTGTCTCAGATCCGGAACAATGGGGTGTACGCAAAAAAGAAAAGGTCGGGCAAGTACTTACGACGCCACTACAGCAGACGCACCAGTCTTGCTCCGCTTCGCTGCTGGGAATGCCGCTTCCTCTTCGGGCTCTCGTTTGATGATATTGTTCTTGTTTTCGTCAGTTTCCAACTTCTTATGTGTGTACTGAACATAAAGTGCGAGAGAAAAGCTTGAATCAACTCACCATTGTGGTTGTTGCGCGGTACGAACAAGTTTGCGGGTCGTGAAGAGATGGAGTTGAAGGGTCCTTGGGAGAGCCAACTTCGTTCTTTTGTATCCAGTCTCAGCAAAGATAACAAAAGCGGTACCAGATCCTTCTGGAGTCTACATTCAATTACGATGGACAATGAAAACAGCAAAGGATAACCCTCGTTAGTTCAAGTTTCTAGGACGATTGAATATCATTATTTTAAAAGCTTAGAACCATTTGGAAAATTTCCGTAGTTGGTTTGAGATAACCAGCTTCCTTTGCCATGAAGTATGTACAAGACTGGTGGATTGGACCCGATGAAAGCAGCAAAAGATATTCCCCTTCCTGTCACCAAATAAAATTAGCATGCAAATAAGAACTCACCAGCACAAAGAATTGATGTTATTTTATACCCATCTACCCCCCTTTCCCCTGGGCCAGCCTTAGAGTAGAGATCGTTCTCGAAAAAAAAACCCGCGGCCTAAGAAAACGTACTTCTCTGACCTATCTTCAAGAAGAGAAGATTGAAACCGCCCGATACCCCGGAAAGTTAGGAGTTTCCTATTTGTTTTTGGAGTAAACTTTCGGAAAGTAATATTTCATTTTCGGGCTAAGCGAGATGGTTTGCGAACTTGATATTTTTGAAGCGATGGAGTCGCAATCCTGGCAAAATTCTAGGTCATCTGCCTTGGTATATGTCTTCTAAAAGCCTTGATTCATTGATCTCCGACATGAAATAAGTTTCAAGGCGATCGAGCAAGACCTTGAATAACTGATACCAGGCTCCTTCTAGTAGATAATAAAAGCGACAGTAAATACTTCAGGTTCGTACCCGCCTACTTAGCTCATTAATCCCACCATTTGAAACAATTGAGACTAATTGTTCCAGGTATCAAGGCCAACTTCAAATTATCCCAAACCATTAGGACAAATATCTTGGATTAACCTAGACAGTTAGGATAATAAGAGAAGTAGACAAGTACGACCCTGGGAGCTAATAGCAGAAGACTTCGCACATTTCTAAGAAAATCATACTAGCTCTTTTTTGATTATATTGCAGCAATGGTTTGACCAGATTTTGATTCTATCATACAAATCTTGTTTTGTATAGCTACTGCACCAGCATAGTAAAAGCTCATGTCATTGTGAGAAAAAAGCCACCAAAGCCTCCATATCTCCCTCTCGTGTACATATTCTGCATATCAAACATGGTTTCAAGGGTTCAAGTTGCGTCGACACTTGGTACAATAGAACTTTGCCCCATATTTTGCGCGGCCGTTTTCGCTAGAAATTCGCACATCCGAGGTCTTCTTGCAGATGTGGTATGTTTTATCTGACAATTATGGAATTGGTCAATTATATAAGGAATTGACCAATACATCGGACTTTGTAGGATAAGTATTTTGTTCACCAATAAATAAAAGTGAAACTATTCCCATCCCCATCCTTTCCCAGCTGAAGTGCCCTACTTGCCCCCCTTTTCTATCCCCTTTTCGAGACCTCTCTTCTCACTCTCTTTAACTCTCTTTAATCCCCTTGTCTCTTGTTATATCTTAAGCAAATTAGCTATCTAATCATCTTAAAGAGCAATAGCCTCCGTATTATCCCCTCCCACCGATCTTAGAGATACTTTCTTTTAAGTATATATAAGTTCTAAATAGGTTACAAACATGTTATGGTTAGGACGCTTATACGATATAAAGTGGGAATAACCTTATATTTAACTCTATATATATTATTGGTGTATTAAATAATTATTCCACAAAGTCCGAGAAATTGCTGAAATCAGCGTATAATTGGTCAATAATATAATTGTCAGATAAAACATACCAGATGTCACACTCCGGTACCGTTTCATGTGCCAGCTGCATAGAAATCTTTTCAACCACCTTAGTAAACTTGATCAACTGCTTCAAAACATCCGTCGCAATGCTTCCTTTCTCCTCGCACAATTTGGCAAACTCCTGATTGGCTAGAAGCTGTTGACAGTGAGTGGCGGAGAACAAGACAGCGATATCTTTGAGACCTCTATCACTATCCGGGGTATCCTCAAATACAGCTCTGACTACTTCAGTCCAGGTGATGTTGAGCGAAGTTTCAGACAAGGCCGCCTTGAATTTCTGAGCCGCTACGATCTTCAAACCCGCAACGTCGAATTTGTCGGCGATGGCGTAAACGTTTGAGTGTACCATCAATTCACAAGGTCCAGGGGGTGCCGGAGTCTTTCCAGCTTTATTATCCAAGGGCTTTTTGGGTAGCGGGGCATCCTTCTCTGTCACTGTCTGGATGCTATTCGAAGAATCGGCGTCATTGTTCGATGTGTTTTCGGACAATGGCTTGGTTGCGACTATCTCCTTGACGACCTCCTTGACAATCACTTTGTGTTCGTAGTGCTCGGTATACAGATATTGCACAAGGTGTCCAACAACTTCGGGGAAGTCGTCGTCCAGTTTAATAACCTTTGTCGATGCTTCCTAATGCAAGATTAGCACGCGTTCATGGGTTGTGTTGGGAAGGAGCAACTAACCAAGAACCCACCATCAACACGGGCGGCAAGAACCCTTGATTGTGCGCTGTTAGATATCCGTGTCAGTATTGCAAATCCAAAAGATTGTGGTAGAAGAAACAAGATTTCAACTCCCCGAAAGCATCCTGGGAGAGCGCACCAAACAATGTTCTGGTGGACCTTGAATGACTTATCGCGACATCGGATCTCAAGATCGGCGTACTTGGGATTCTCTAGGAGACCCGCGCCAATTCCAGAGAATCCAAGGCATTGTCTCTTTGTCGGAGGCAACTGGGTGGAGGGTGTTCTTGTCTGCTGGGCTGTTAATACTTCTGCAAACAAATGATTCATTAGATATATTTGCCATCGTGAGATATAGCCTTCTGGTGACAACTCGATTGATGGTTGGGGTGGTTGTCGAGAGTTAGGAGGTTCTCCGAGAGTTCGTGAGGAGAAGAAGGAAAATGTGGGAGGGGGTCGCGCCTGCCGCTTCAGTCTTGACAAGTGACGTGAAACAAAATGGGAAGGAACGATTGAGGAAACCACCATACTGTCTCTGTCTACCTTGCCGCGCCACATACAGAAAATAGGTGGTTTAGGGATTATTTCGTTGTTCTAACTCTCTGAGACAATTCACGTTGATTGTTCCAACTATCTAGGACAATTGTAAATTCTTCCAAGTGCTTAGGATAATTCACATGAATTACCCTACAAAGTCGGAACAACAAGAGCTACGCAGGCAGGTATGAACCTTCATTATTTTATGCCACTTTTAATATCCATCGCGAGCCAAGATAGAACATCCCAAGAGCCTTCCACTCTAGAAGTACTTAGGGAACGGAAAGTGATTTCAAGACTATAGTCATCGCCATAGCTCCTAGTGCACAAAGTAACAAAATATACGTCAAAAGTTCAGCATAGACACAAAGTCTTTTTCAATACAGCTGGGGCGCACACAACGGTGGATCCGCCTCTCCCCCCGAATTTTCTCATTGGCCATTCACCCCCTCCGCAACACCAAGACCCACATTTCCCCCACCAACCGCCAAAAATCCAAGTACACAAATAAGACGGCACCATCCATCAATCAACAGGTTTCTTGCCCAGCAGACGCGGTGGTGCATCGGTCTGAGGAGTCAACTCTAGGAGTGCTCGAAACTGGATCTAGGTCTACCTGGCTAGGTGGAGCCAGCTGGTCAACAGCCCTGATTAGACTGATATCGCCATGGTCCCTTGGAATTTCAAAATAAAATTCAGTTCGTCTGGTTTATGTCATTACCCTTCGGAGTGTGGATTTTTTGCTGGTTTTTTGGTTGGTTGGTTCTTTTTTTGGTCAATTATTTGGAGGTTGGAGTTGAGAGAAGGTCTTTGGCGAGTTTTTCGCGTAGCGCGTCGGGCGCGCACGCTTTGAAGATCAAAGAAGTATGTTGCCTCTCGCAAGCCGCAAAGCCGCAAAGTCACAACGTTCAAGTCATTCTTAAATAGACGGCAAAAGGAGCAGTAAATCCTCCATGTCTCGTTCCAACTTTCTAGAAGAATGGATTCTATTAAAGTTCAATTGTCCCAAATCATTTGAGGCAACTTCTAATTATATTGCAGAACAACGAACAACGAACAGCGAACATTACTTACTGCCGCGCGCTCTTTTGTTACGCCGTCGCAAGCCATCGTATCCCAAAAGCAGAGGAACACTCTTAACCTCCAAGGGAAAATCTATACTTACCGGCAAGATTGGGTCTCGAAAGGCCCTTTCAGAAAGTTACGAGTACGCGTTCGAATCTGCATCTATCACGGAAAGCATACTACCAATTTTCAAGACAATTTATTTCTACTCTAGTAAAGAAAGTGTACACAAATAACGCCGTACTGAAGCTCATTCATCGACTTCCCTCTAAAGAAATCCACAAGCCACAAATAATTTGAAGAAACCACACCTCAATACAAATTTCCCGATTATCCCCACATCCTTCCCTCGATCCTCCCCTCAAGTCTCACTTCTCCCGAAAGAAATCCACAAGTCGCAAAACAATTTATGAAACCACATCTCAATACAAATTTCTCTCCAATGATTCATCCCCTCGGCCCTCAAACCTCAAATCTCGAATTCCCTCGACATCTAATCCAATTCATATAAAACACCTCTTGGCTCAACAGGCGAGTAAGGTGGGCGATCAACAGGGGTGTAAGGTGGGCTTGTGTTGCCGGTCTGATGGTCCAACTCCTCCACTGAAGCATTGGCAGGCGAGTAAGGTGGGCTCGCGTTGCCATTCTGGTTGTCCATTGAAGGACCATTAGGGGGGTAAGGCGGGCCGGTTGCGTTATGAGGTTGGTCAGATTCGCTATGAGCCGGCGAGTCAGGCGACCAATGGCCAGGCACCCAGTACGGTGAACCATCGTTTTCATAGGGAGGCGATTGAGAAGCTTGACGTGATAACGGAGTGTCCACGTAAACAGGTGACTGAGGTAGATAGTTTTGGGGATCTGGTGAGTAGGTGTTTACTGCTGAGGTGCTTGCAAAAAAGGGTGCTTGAGGTTGATAGTATCGGGAGCGACTCTCTACTCGTGCGGTGGGTGCATAAACAGGTGCTTGTGGTCCATAGTTTTGGGGAGGAAAGTAGGGTGTGGTTGCTGCGTAAACAGGTGATTGAAGTGTATAGTTCTGGGTTCCTGTTGCAGTGTTTGCATAGACAGGCGATCGTGGTCCCCGTCTTGAGCGGCTGGATGGTCGTCTGGTTGATCGTCTTGGTTTAACAATTTCCACAGTCCCCACCTCCCCATCGCACTTGCAATCCTTAAGAGAGAACTCACAATCACCACAACGGAATGTGGACTTGTTCGTAACCTCCATATTCGACGAAGTGCTAAGCATATCAAAGCACAAGTCCCCCTTCTCTTTGCACAAATGAGCGAATTCTTTGTTGGAACGCAACTCCTTGAGATGTCTCGGATGAGTAGCGTTTTTGATGGCAATTTCCATCAAGGGATCGCCTTCTGGTGTTCCTTCGTGGAGGAGTCGGAGGGTTGTGACGAAGGCGGAGGTTTCCCAGCAGGAGTTGACCAGTTCCTCGTAGTTGGTTTTTGCAAGGGCCCTGAGGGGTTGGACGTCGTATTTCTCGGCCATGATGTAGACTTGTGTGTTAGTGAGCAAGGCGAACTCATTGAGGTAGTCTTCGGAATCTACTGCTTTGCTTGTCTTTTGACGTTTGCATGGTGGGGAGGACGAGCCTTCGGGGGATTTTCTTTTGGCTGACATGGACCCAGCACTTTTGGGAAACAGACTAATACTAGAACTGCTAGACTCTCTATCAAAGGCTTCCATAAGACGTCCATAGTCAACTCTTCTGCTAAAGGTTCTCGACATCCCGACCAATGGAACTGCATCCTCCGAAGGCTGGACAAGCTCTGGTTCTCGTCTGCGTCGATTGTCCTCATAATCGCCGGTGTAGAGGAACTGGAGAAAGCACTCGACGGTATTGGGTTCCTCTTCTTCGAAATCGAACTTGCCATCAACGGCTTCCTGCATCAAGAGTCAGTCACAATCCTCTCTCAATGAAACGGTAAGCGAAATCAACATACCTTGAACCCTCCATCGATAGCAGCGGCCAAAACCGGTGACTGAAGACACACCATGGACTTATGGACCTTGAATTCCTTGTTCTTGCAGACGATGACGAGATCAGAGTATCGGCCGGTTTCTAGCATACTGGATCACCGAGTTAGTGTCGCAATGAAGATAGGGTAAAGGGTAGACTTACGTAGCTGCGACTGATGCCACGTTCTTTGAGGCTGCCATCTTGACAGGTCGACTTGAGTTTGATGCTCTGGTATTGGAAGGTGGAGGCGAGGCTGAGGGCGAGGGCGAATAGATCTCAGACAAAAGCACAGGAGAAGGTACTCGTGCCATGGTAGTTGTAATGAGTAATGATTCGGGTTTGTTTTTGTGTTGGTAGTTGAAAGAACCAGATGATTTGGGTTTGTTCTTGAGTTGGTGTTTGTTGTCGAAGTTGTGTAGAGGAGATGAAAATTTTGGGAAGATCAAAGGGTCTGGTGGGTAATTTAAGCCAGGCGAGCCAGGCCAGGCTGTGCCAAGACTCCGTGAAATTTGTGAAGTGCTATTCACTATTTTTTTGCTATTGTCCTTGCTCCTTGACAATACTAGAACACGATTCACCAATAGCATGCAAAAAATGAAGTGGCAGGGATACTGACCAATCAGCGGTGAAGCTGAGAAAACCAGAACACTTGGGAGCCTCGCTTGATATAGAACAATAGGTACCCCTTGAAATGGAACCTCACCATTGACATGGAACCTTGGGTAATCAACTGCAAGGAAAAAGAAGTATTCATCTAGTGAATGAAGTCAGAATACTAGGTGCAAATTTTGATTATGAGTGTATTGTTAGAAAACAACTAGAGGGACATCAAGGGGCAGTAAATTCAGGATGATAAACCCTCATTGTTTTAACTGTGTAGGGCAATTGAAGCAATTTTCCTAAAGGTTTAGAGCAATTATTCAAATTAACTCTGACTCTCTGGAACAACGGTGTTCAATTTCCCCAGAAACTTGGAACAATGGGAAGTATTTACTGCAACCTTAACTTTTCATGGTGAGATGGAGGTACTTTCTCAATCATAGACCTCACCTTCACCTTCAGCACCAGCCCCCCAATTGTAGCCAAAATGACGCTACTAGCGCAACCAAAAATCTCTACCACCAAACAATTGACACAGCTCTTTCAACACCCCTGCTTAAATCTCAAGCAAACAAACTGGTGCAAACTTTCTTCACCAACAACCCTCCAATTCTCACCACCACAAACTCTCATAATGGCCTTTCAATCACAAACCCAATCAGCGCCGTCATCACCTTCCACTTCCGATACTGAGAAGAAGCGCAAGCGTGATGACAACGCGACCATAAACCCTGCAATGGCCTCATTCGGCGGCTACGCAGCGGATGAGGAAGCTGAAGTCCAACCCTCATCTCACGTCAAAAGCTCAAAGAAGAAGCGCAAGAAGCACAAGAAAGATAAGAGAAGACACTCCCAAATCGCGGCCACGGAGGATGAGGAGAACCCAGGAACTCAAGTCATTTTCGTCTCGTCGCCATCGTCTCGGAAGCACAAGAGGCCTTCAACACCCAGCGGGGACGAGGAGGATGAGGAGCAGGTCAACGTCACTCCCACTCCGAAACGCCGTCGCAAGGGTTCATCTGAAAAGATTGATCGCAGAAACATTGACACCGACGGGTATGATGCCACCGAGGAGGAGACCGAAACCGAGAAGAAGCGTTCCCTTATTGACACCATCAGCGGCCCCAGAAAAACTCAAGCGGGTGATAGCAGCGGAACAGAGCATCATGCAGAAACTCCAATTCGACCACCACCACGAAACCACCTCTCCAACCAAAATCGCAATGCAACGGCCAAAGTCACCAAGAAGAGATTGTCTAGAAAAGCAAAGACTGTTGAGCAAGGCAATGGCATTTCCAGCGACGCAGATTCTATGAGAACAAAACTTAGCTCTAACATTTCGAATGATATGTTTGCTTGGCCCCTTGCTCGTCGTGTTGCATTTGACTCTACTCTTGCCAAGCCAAAGTCTGCTTTGCCAATTCGGAGTAGAGAAGCTGTTGATGATGAATGGGAGGAGACGACTGGGAAGGTACGAGGGCTTATACATACGAGTGGTGGTGCTGAGGCAGAAGAGAGTAAGTTTCCCTTTCATCCTCATAACAAGTAAATACTAATAAACTCCAGATATCGCATACTCGACTCAATATCTCGAGTCAAACCCAAATCATACCATCTCCTATGGAAACACCACTCGCAGATCGCTCATGCTTTCAGCCGGCACAACCTGTGATGTCAAGGCCGAGAGGGGCGTCAGTTTGTGTGAAGTTACTAGAGGAGGACCGTTGCTTGTCATTGTAACTGGTTGTGATGGCAAGGGAGGGAAGAGCTTTCGCATTAATGAGGGGGGCCTTTGGAGAGTTAGAGTTGGGGAGGCTTGCCATGTCACGAACGTTGCTGGAGGTGAGGTCAGATTGTCTATCTTTGGTAACGGGGAGCGTAAAGAATGAAGCAAGCTGCAACCGATATTCAGAAGGAATTCTTGATCTTGATGAGTCCAGGGATAGTTTGAGATTCTGGTTTTCTTGAAGAACTATAGATCCAAAAATTCAAGTTGACAATAGTTGTGACTCCAAATAAATGTGATATGGACAAGCTTGAGACAATTCTACCTGGTTTGAGCAATTGGCGGTAGTTCATTGCGATGGGTCCACGTCCTCGTCGTCGAGGGTCTTTGGGTTTGAGATTCGGTTGTAAAATTCCCGGCTAATGCTCTCCATATCTTCTTGTACGACTATTCTCGGTCAAAACGTAACCATTACTCAAGCAGAGCTAGAAGAGACCAGAGACCGTCTTTGCAATTCCAACCCCTCGTAAGCAATATTCCCAATTATCCTGGGCTCTAAAGCAAAGTAGGAGTTGGTGACCAACAATGCTCACTTCTCAAGCATGTCAAGATTGTTCCTTCCAATCTCCAGTCGCAACTGCCTTGCCAGATGAGGTGACTCGACACGGCGAATGATGGATACTTAGCCATCGAGGAAGTCCAGTCCGTCGTGAATGCTGAATAGAGTGAGAGGTGTCCCTGCCGTCTTGAATAAATAAATGTTGACGCGACTGCCTTGACCAACCGACTAGACCAACTGGCCCACCTCGGTCGCCGTACAGTCACCTGACTTCCAGTTTGCTCATTTCTTGGCGGGCGCTAAGGCTCGCTTAGCGCCAGCTCTCGGGGTATAAGTATTTGGGGTCCCCCTTGGGAAACCTCTTTTTTTTCTTCATCTTAGTGCATGGGTTTTACGCACAACAGTGAGGATTCGTCCGAGTTTGCGTTTTTGCTAGTTGAAAACTATACCATGACCGCTCCTGCTGGGCTCCGGCCTGGTAGGGAATCTTTGGAAACACACATTTCTTCGAATGAAGATCCTTTTCATTGCGCGCGATCCTTCGTGGGTTGTCGTGAAGGAGAGTTGGAGGCTGGGGAGCACGGTCTGGGTCAAGAGGGGAGCGGAGGGTGAGGGTTGGAAACGCAGGATCTCTGTGCTCTAGGAGGGAGGTAGATGGTATCTACTGTTCGAGGCATCGCCATTGATCTCATGGTCGCAAAGGCAACTATGCCACCTAAATATTTGAGCTGGGCGTGACGTGACGCGCTTCCACTAAAATTTGAAGGCATCTTAGTTCGACAAATCCAATGCCTACCATCCCACCACCAACCCCAATTTCACGATGACCAAAACAGCGCTCATTACGGGCGCAACAGGCCTCCTCGGTCGACAGGTTGTCAAGGCATTTGCACGAGCTGGCTGGGATGTCAAGGGCACTGGATTCACACGCGCAAACCCGCCCTCCATCCTGAAGCTCGACTTGGGCTCCGAGGCTGAGGTTGCCAGAACGATCAATGAGGTCAAGTACGTTCCTATACTACATTTCACATTACAGCACTAACACACAGGAGCGTCTAAAGACCCTCGGTCATTGTTCACTGTGAGTGCAAAGCTACCTGCCCTCTCCGCCGCAATGGCAGATGCTGATACCTTCCCTCAGGCGCCGCCAATCGATTTCCAGACAAATGCGATAATGACCCCGAAGGCACGCGGGCTCTCAACATTGCTGCCTCCGCTTCCCTAGCCAAGCTCTGCGCTGCTCAATCCATCTTCCTCCTCTACATCTCGACCGATTATGTATTCCCTGGCACACAAGGCGATGCTCCGTACCAAGTGACGAGCAAGCCAAACCCCCCGAATCTATACGGAGAGACCAAGCATGAGGGCGAGAAGGCAGTTCTGGGTGAGATGGAGAAGGCTGGCAAGTCGGGCTGGGGCGTGGTCCTGAGAGTGCCAGTCCTGTATGGCGAGGCAGAGAAACCAGAAGAGAGCGCTATTAATGTGCTGATGAATTCTGTCTGGAAGGCCCAGGAGAAAGATGCGGCTGTCAAGATGGATCATTGGGCTCTCCGCTATCCCACAAATACAGAGGATGTAGCACGAGTCTGCGAGGGTGCGTCTCCCAGATTACGGGGATCCAATGGCTTCAACTGACACGAACATAGAGCTATCGAGCAAATATTTATCTACGGAAGATAAATCCTCACTCCCTACCATACTTCAATTCTCCTCGGAAGACAGATTTACAAAGTATGAAATCTGCGAATTGTTCGCTGAGATTATGGGCTTGCCTCTGCAGGGCATGCAAGCAAATATTGAAGGCAATGACCCGAACGCCAGTGTGCAACGCCCGTACGATTGTCATTTATCTAGTACCGCCTTGAAGGATCTCGGTATTAATGTGGCTACGATGGACTTCAAAGGCTGGTGGAGGCGAGAGGCGAGAGCGTACAGAAAGTGAACACAAGGAGCCCTGTCTTGACTTGAGTTTTTCTTCCCATTGGCATATTGTTTAGGAGCTTGGGAGGCGTTTGACTTGGAAGTTTTTGCCAACCAAACGGAATCATAGCTACTGAATAAAAAATTATTATACGCCCTCCCATTTCTGCAAACAAACGAGCCGTGCATGAACCTTGAGAGCTATCATGCCACGATTTCTCAAGAAAATTCTCCCAGGGCTTTTGCTCTGAGTCTCGCCCCAATTTTCTACTTTGCTTTGCCGGAGAAACAATTCAATTCGTATTGATAAGCGTGAAACAGTGAAATAGAACTAGTTCGAGTTCCTCCCCAGAAAACGTGCGTTTGTCGCCGGGGATCGGACTCGAAATTGCCAAGAGGGGAGCTCTTCCAGCCACACCACCACAACCCTGTTCTTCGTGCCCAACCTCTCGCGACAGCGACATAAGGTAGGTAGAACTTGCTCACCACCTGCTTCTTGCTTTCCACTCGCCTGCATACCTGCTCTCAATTGATCCCGTCTCAATATGCACCTCCCAGTTTCAAAATCTGTTTTCTGCCACTGATTGGCCTGCTGCATCCATCGGCGCATAGCAGTACTCACCAGTTGGTCGATGACGACGAATTTCTTGCTTATTCCCGCCAGCAGCTTGTAAAAATTGTACAACCATCGCGCATTTCTCCGATTGAAGACGGGAAGCTACAGCAGTTCTACTGAACTTCCGATTGCCAATTTCCGTGGCGTGAACGAGATAACTTAATCCTCGCAAACCACTCCATGGCACCTACTCCATACTGGGGCTCACTTCCTCCCCCAAAGATACTTCGGGGCGATTCAGTCAAGCACGAACGAGAACGAGAACGAGATATGAGAGACGGAAGGGACGATCGAGAGATGAGAGAGGTGCGCGACAAGAGGTACAGCAAGATGGACCCCGACGGAAGGAACGATCTGTCGATTGACACCAAGCCCGAGAGATCCTCAAATCGATTCTCCTCCCAGTCAAGCCGGAGACCAGACAGAAACTCCATACAAACCGAAGCACCTACAGTCTCTACACAAAGTCCATTCGTTTCCCCAACAGATTCGAGCTTCGGCGTGAGAGGATTGGCTCCCCGACCGCCTTCTTTCCCCTACGAAGCACCGGCGTCAGCGCCTACGAATAACGATTATCTAGAAAAACGAAGACGACGTGAGAGTAGGGACAGAGAACAAGCATACGAAGATCAAGCTCCTCCCGCCGCTCCAGACGTTCCTCGAGCGCCGCCTCCAGTCAGCTACAAACAACCCTACAGCGGTGGCCCACCCGCACGTTCACGATCAGCGAGACGGTCAGAAGGACCCGTCAGTTCTAGTCAGGGTGTAGCAGACGAGTACTATCGATCACATCCACGAGAAGGAAAATCTACATCAGGTTCTAGGAGAGGAAGTGCACAAAAGGGTCGAGCAGGACCACATGATGAGCAGGAATGGGACAGTACAGTACCTGAGCGAATCGATGTTCCACAACGTCAGAGGAGACAGGGCTCTGTAGCCTCGCAAGGAGAATCTCAAAGACGAAGGGACTGGGCACCGGATCGATCCCCTCTTCAGAGGCTCGAATTGACGCTTGACAGCATCACCAAGGAGGAGAAAAGAGCTCGAGTCGAGGAGGCCGAGCGACTCGCAAAGGCGGAACGCAACGGAGAGAAGGGAAAACAGAATTCTGTTCGGTTTAGAAATCGACCAGTTGTAAAAGCTCCAGAGGGTGGTATCAAGTCAGAACCCCAAGATCTACCAGATACAACCACAGAAAGGAATATTCCCGCCAAACAAGTCGAACCAGCAAAACTAAGAAAATCTCTAGGGAAACAGAAGGCTGTCGAAGCTCCTGTGAAAGGTTCTACTCGAGGATTTGATTACGAAGAACCTGAAGATACGAAGGAAGTTATAGAACAAGACATTTCATCGCCCGCCCGACGAGGACAGAGCACTCGTGATCGATCATACATTCCTGTTGCTGTAGGGGCTGCCGCCGGCGCAGCGGGTGCACAACTTGGCAGAAGTGGAAGTAATAGACTCAAGAAGGAACCTCCTGGAGATCCTTGGTTGCATCTTCGAGTCGAGGCTGAGAACCAATATCCAGCAGTGGTAATTCCGAAAGAATCTGTCATTGAACAGGAAAACGAAGGAACATCCAGAGAAGCGGCATTTCGAAGTCACCCAAAAGGGTCACTTGACAAGGAGCTTCCCCCATCACCCGCAGAATCAGCTGAACAGCTTGATTCTTATTCAAGCGACGACATGGGCACCAAACCTGTCCGACGGAAGACCTTGAGCAAAGTTCAACAGCTCACGGGACAGAATTTTTCACAGGGCGCTTTGAAGTCAATACAGCCAGGAAACGACCGAGCCACGGAAAGTGTCAAAGTCAATGGCACAAAATATGGGTTACCATTTACCAGATCTGCTTCCAATGCAACACGCGGACCACCCCAACAGGAATCTGTAGAACACCACCACCACCTTCCAGACTTGGTACATCGGCATCATGAGAACATACCCGGACAAGGAGTTTACGTTCCTTCAGCCCGGCTCGATGAATGGAAGAAAGGTGGAGTTGCCCAATTGTCCGGATCTTTGCTAGACCTTGAGAGTGATGAGCAGATTGAACTCGACAAAGATAAAGCCTGGTGGGAAGCTGGAAATACTGGAAAGCGCCGTCGAAGCACAACTAAACCTCGCAGAGCAGAAGCCTATGATGGAGAATATGACGACAGCAATGGTACGGAAAGTCAAGTTTCACCCCCCAAAGTCATTTGCGAAGGGTGTGAGGGTGGAGAGAAGAAGCCTGTTCCTGGTGTTATGAAGGTCTTGACGAAGGTTTCATCCCGCCAGCGTCACTATCTTGGTTCCGACAGGAATAGGAGCAGTATGCAGGGCAGGGCAACAGGCGAGACGGTCTCTGAGTCCTTCAAGGACACCTCCACAAATCTCCTCCCTGTCCCTACTCGTTTGTCGCCTTCCAAATCTCTGGAGAATCTTACCCTTAAGCATTCCAACACATCCTCTTCAAACATTCACAAGCTAACCTGTCCGATGCGGGGCATCCGCGTCCGACCTGAAATAGCCCCAACTAGATTCAAACCCCCCCTATTCATGAGAGCAGGCCCAATGTTGAGATACTGTGGACTTCGTCGTGAGGCTACACCTTCTCGTGCGGTTCGAGCTCTTACTGGAGTCAATTATGAGAGAGAAATATGGAGGGGAACCATCATGATTGTCACCCAAGATGAGCAGTCTTCGTACGAACTTGCCCCAACCTTGAGAGTATTTCTCCAGCCAATGGACCTTTTACCACCACCCCCTGCACAGGTTGATGGTGCAGGACTTGCCCCCGAATATGTTGACCCACTTGCTGGACTTCCCAAAATCGGCAGAGATGGCAGAACCCTTTATGTGCGACCTGTTGAGGAACTTGAAGAAGAGCGGGATCTGTCGAAAGAGGAGTCTGATGATGGGTTGTTCGAGACCCAAAGAAGCAATTTGGATGGCAGCACTGACAGAAAGTGTGCAAAGTCACATTACGACGGAGAAAAGGCAGGGAAGTACAAGGAAGTGAGAGGCTTTCGATTACATACTGAGCAAGGTGTCACATTCTGGAGGTTCAATCTCGAGATTGAACTTCGAAACAGACAACAGAGAATTGCTTACCGAATCAATCGAGGACCAGCGACAGGATTTTGGGTTCCCGCTCGTGGTCAGCCCATGAATATCATGTACAGCAGCTGCAACGGGTTCAGTTATGGCACTGACCCCAACCCATTCAACGGACCGGATCCTCTTTGGAGAGACGTATTGAACAACCACCAAACCCAACCATTTCACGTCATGCTCGGAGGAGGCGACCAAATTTACAACGATGCCGTAATGGAAGAAACCAAATTCTTCAAGGATTGGACCCGACTCAAGGATCGGCACTACAAGGAGAATGTTCCATTTACGCCTGATATTCAGCAGGAGCTTGAGTCATTCTACCTCAACCGGTATTGCATGTGGTTCTCACAAGGTCTTTTTGGTCTCGCCATGACTCAAATTCCCATGATCAACATATATGATGATCACGATATCATCGATGGTTATGGCTCGTACCCAGATAACTACATGAAATCACCTGTCATGCGGGGTTTGGGAGCGATAGCCTTCAAATACTACATGCTTTTCCAGCACCAGAGCAGCATTGACGAAGGGGAGGAAACTGAACCTCAATGGATCCTGGGCGAACAACCTGGGCCATATATGGGGGAAGTGAGTCGCAGCATATTCACAGAACTTGGTCGAAGCATTGCATTTCTAGGTCTCGATTGCCGCACAGAACGGATGGAAGATGAGATAGTTAGTGCCGAAACATACCACAAAGTATTTGATCGGCTTGAGAGAGATCTTGTCAAGGGTGTCACCAAACATCTTATTGTAATGCTCGGCGTTCCTGTTGCTTACCCTAGGATGGTTTGGCTTGAGAATATGTAAACAAAACATTCACACCTTCCAAACTAATTTGTTTGAACTAACTGCTCGGTAGACTTACCTCACGGGCTATGCAACCAATCAAAGCACTTGGACGAGCTGGGCTTCTTGGGAAGAACCTCCTCAATCATTTTGATGGAGGTGTCGAGATTTTGGATGACTTGGATGATCACTGGACAGCAAGAATGCACAAGGAAGAGCGGAATTGGTTCATCCAGGAGCTACAAGATTTAGCAGCCGAGAAATCCGTTCGGGTTACAATTCTCGGGTAAGAACACTCTACCATTCTCTGGAGCATAAAACTAATGTGTATAGTGGCGATGTTCATCTAGGAGCCATCGGTCAGTTCTACTCTAACCCAAAACTCGGCATTTCCAAAGATAAAGACCACCGCTACATGCCCAATGTTATATCGTCGGCAATTGTCAACGCACCACCGCCTGATACTCTTGCCGACGTACTCAACAAACGGAACAAGGTCCACCGTCTTGACGACGATACTTACGAAGATATGATCCCAATATTTACCCATGATGTTAATGGTAAGCCAAGAAACAACAAATGTTTGCTAAACCGCCGAAACTGGTGTTCCATCAGACCATATGATCCAGAATTATCCCCTCCGCCAACCCCACAAACAGATGGAAGCCGAACGCCACCTCTAGCTCGAGGGGGACTGTTGCGTCGACTTTCGACAACTGCTCGTGGACCTAGTTATCGCGTCGAGGCATCTGGGCCACCCCCTTTGTCAAATCAAGGGTTCTTCAATAGGAAGCCTTCCGTGGCACGTCGTGGTTCAAGCGATTCCGGACGTCCAGGACTCCTGACAAGAACTCTGTCATTGACGAGAAGAGGCTCCACTGGCGGTGGCGGTGGTGGCGGCCTCTTCCGACGAAGCAGCAAGAAGCGAAAGCCGGATAGTGGTGGGATCAATGGCTACGGCGAAGATAGCGACGATGATTACTCTGAAGACTATCAGAGCTCCCCACGCCAAATGGGCATTCGAGGAGGAGCCGGCAGTCCAGAAGAAGAAGGCTATTTCCCTGAGATAGCAAGTACTTGTGGTCGTGAGCCAGAACACCCTACTCATATGGCTTCCACCTCGATCGCGGGTGCACAACCGCAGAAGGGATTCAATAAGCGCGATTTCCACCGTACCCCTACTGGACTCTCTGAGAAGCAGCGACGATTGGGACGGGGTGGTCCAATTGATCTTGAGGGGGGCCTGGATATTTGTTTGAATATGGAGGTTAGTCCTAAGGATCCGGCGGGGATCACGATGCCGTATCGACTTCTTGTGCCGGCTCTTTGGTATGAGGAGCGGCTTGAGGGGGAGGCTGCTGCGAAGGTTAAGGGGGGGTTGGAGCGATGGGTTAATTTCGCGAAGAGGAAGAAGGCGAAGAATTTATGAGGGCTGGTGGATCGCGACGATTGAATTTTTGGGTGTGGTGGGGGCGAATTGCATGAGGTTTAATGATGAGAGATGATATGATGGAAAGGAAAGGGGGAAAAAGCGAGAATTGTTTTTTTTTCTTTCGGTTTTCATGGATTGGGAGGGAAGAGAAAAAGATTTGGGACTTTGGAGGCTTTTGGGAATTTCATTTCTGTTTTGTGGTTTCGTGGTCTTGTAGTATACCCCTTATTTGTATGTGTAGATGAAGTACACGCTTTTTAGTTTCTCTTCTTTCATTATTAAGAAATGGAGATGCTGTTATATATATGTTTTGTTTTGTTTTGTTTTGTATTTGTGGTGAGGGTGTGTTGGAGTTGGGGTTTGATGGTCTCTTGGTGAACAGGGGACATGCAGAGCGCGGTTAGCAATTCAGGCTTGGTACCCTGTCCCTGTAATGAATGCCCTGAAGGCCTGTTGTTCGACAACGTCCCTGTAGGAGGCGGGTTGGTGCCCTGGAGCTTAGGGGTACCTAGGTATCATGAAGATATCTGCTCGGGGAAACGTTTTTGGAAATATTTCATATTTTTGAGAGTATGGAATATCTCTGAGTAGAATATCTCCGAGTAATATATCTCCGAGTGAATTCCGAGTATGAAATATAACTCTGAGAGTATAAACATCCCTGAGTCTTCGGAAATATATACTTCGGAAATATCTTCTCGGAAAGACGTATACTTCGAGACGAAAAATATATCCGAGAATATGACTATATCGAAGTAGAAGATCTCCGAGTAGAACCGAGCGAAGTAACATCTCCGAGACTAGAAATATCTAGATATTTATACTTGGAGACTATATCTCCGAGAGGTTTCGGATATAATTATTTCCGAGATTTATTTCCGAGAGCAGATATATTTCCGAGATATAATTCCGACAGTAAAATTATTTCCGAGTGTGAGAGTACTTATTGCTGAGAGATATTCCCAAGAGTACGATACAACCAGCTCCGAGATCCAACTTTCGTGTAGGCGGATATCAGTTAGTACACGAGATGCAGTCGTCAAACTTCAATAAAACCACAACCAGAGCTTAAAAAACTGTATGCTTTGATATAAGGATTAATTAGCAGCAGATAGATCTTATTCAATTTTTGGTTTATTTTTGTGTTTTTGTTTACGTGCTTGAAAGCTGTGAAGTGTTGGTATACAACTGTACTAGAATCCGACGAGGGGATTTTACAAGGCAGGGCCTAAAGCGCAGATACTTTCTCGTAAACCTGACTGAAATTTATGAACAGAGATCATACTGGAAGGTTTGAGATATTTAAGTTGATCTAGAAAAATAGCGTACGACAATTGGAAATCGTGAATATTTTTTGTTTGAAGTCTTATAAGTCTTTTTATTTAATTTTATCCTTCTGAACTTTTAGTTTGATAGCTTTTCTGGGCCGCTTTCTTCGAGCATTTTCGTGAATGCAAATTCAGTGAGAGGATCGAAATGGAGGTCTAACGTGAGGCTTTCAATCTATCTCGAGACGAAAAATAAGCGAGGATTAGGGACCGAAAGTAGTAAAAAAAGAAAGAATCGAGATCATTATTTCCAAATGACACATCCCCAATATTGTACAACCTAGATACCAGAGCATGCCAGACCTCTCTACCCTCTAAGAATTAAACCTCGTAGCCTCGAGATCTCGCGCAGCTTTAGCAGCCCGCATCTCTCTATCCCTCTCCAACTTCGTCTTCCTATTCCCCCTAAGCACTCTGTAACCGTACAGCCTACTACTACCATAGTTCACTTCTCCAAGTCTTAATGTATTCGATTCTGAACACCCACATTCCACGGTATCCCAATCATAGCATGTACGACAAGCGTAACACATCTTGACACGTTCGTTCTTATCTGCTTGCTCTAGCGTTGCTTTTGCGAAGGCTATTAGGTGGAGGGTGATCTCGGGGTGGAACATACACAGTTCATTGAACTCCTCGAGGTCTATGAGTCTCTTTACGTGGATTTCGAGGGCAGAGAAGACGAGGTTGCGGAGGAGAGTGTCGGAGGAGGGTGTTTCTTCGAGGATTATTTGGAAGGAGGTGATGAGATCGGATAGGAATTCGGGAGAGGGGGAGGAGGGGGAGGTTAGTTGTTGGTATTTGGCAGCGGAGAGTTCTTTCAGAGGCGGGATGTCGTATTTCTCAGCGAGAACGTAGATGAGGGCATTTAGTAGGATGGGGAAAGGCTTTGGGGTGGGTTTCTGGGTGGTGGTGGTGCTGATTTCTTGGTTCAAGATATTCGTGTTGTCTTCCTCGTCTTCGGAATTCGTTTTGGATGTGGAAGGGAGTAGGTTCGAGAGTTTCCAAGACTCTTCCGTTTTGGGATCTCCTTCTTGGGGATTGAGAGAATCTCGACCATCGTCGTATTGAGATGTGTAGAGGAAGTTGATCATGCATTCTACGGCGTCGGGGTCGTGGTCGCTTAGGTCGATTTCGCCTGTGATGGATTCCTATTCCGCGTTATTTGGAGCGTTTGTGTGGAAAATACATCATTCATACCTGAAAGCCACCGTCGATAGCAGCTGCGAGGGGTTTACTTTGGGTACAGATAATTGCCCTATGAACTGGGAATCTTTGGCAGTTGCAAATAATCGTGAGATCGGAGTAACGGCTTGAAGTCAAGAGGCTGTTTTCGTCAGCTTGGTATTTCCTCATTTGGAAAAATGAATGTTTGCTTACGATGAAAGCAGAGTGTTGCTGTTGCTCGTTGAGCTTTCGCCAGTAAGAGATTTCGATGAATCGTTCCCCATCTTATTTGTGATGTAGGAAAATTTGCTTTTCAAGATGAGAGAAAGCGGATTTGAACTTCTCCAAGAGAAGGCTCATCCCTTTTAAAAGACGAAACGAGAAATTGTGAGGCGCTGTAATAACATTCACAAGATACAAGGCCATTCATATGAGCCTGAGAATAATTAAGTAACTCATGTAAGGGATTCAGCCATTGCTCTGGGCACACCTACCTACCTTGGTTTGATTGCGCGAAATACTCTGGGGTTATTGGAAGTATTGTTCGAAAGGATTAGAAGAATTAGAAAGTCGATCCTTGGTTCTCCTAAATATTCTCAGATTTCTTTTCTGAAGGTAGACTTGGATATCGAAAGTCGCTAATATGCAGTGACTATGATAGGGAGATGATATGATGCACATCAAAAGTGGCAGCAAAAACTCCAGGCTCGTACTTGCCTATCTAGATCTCATTGTTCCAAATTTCTGAGGCAATCTAAAGATTTTATCCTTGGAATTTGGAACAATTGACGACGATAAGCTCAGGTGTTTTGGGACAATTAAGTTCCGACATAGTAATGGAAAGTTAGAACAACGGGTTATAGATTTACTGCGGCGTTCAATGTCAACCTCGAGGTCGAGGTCTATTGTGATATAGAGAGCTGGTCTTTCCAAATGGCGCTACCAAGGTCGTAGGAAATCTCAAGTGTGGTCTTGGAGAATAACCTTCCACTTTATTTTTATCCCAACGTTCAATAAATTCAATTGTTCTATCCTTGTTGGACAATTAAATTGTTTGAACTGGAGGATGAAAGTCAAATTCCAGGACATGCTGGTGGTAGTACTTTGATGAACGTAGAGTCCAGAGTGAAGGAAGAAGTGAATGACAAGAAGAGAGAGTTAATTTGCGCGATTAAAAAATTGATAGTTTGACTACTTTTATCCAAGGGCGAAAAGACTGCACCTAGAGGGATACAAACTAAGATTAACATGGTGCTACTTCTCTATTATATTGAAGGTCTCCCCTTAAAATGCAAGCGCATTCATCTCCACCAATCGGTTATTTGTGCTGCTGCTTTTGTGTTATGTGAAGTGAAGTGATAGCTGTATTGAAGAGCTTGGTCAAGAGATGCAAAAAGGCAATCCTTTTGGATCCTATTTTGAGTGGGAATTTCGATCTTAGGAAGTAACAGACAAGAAAAATGCAAGGCGTATTTGCTCAATGGATGATAGCAATCAAAACTTCAAGAATGAACAATACCAAGAGAACAATGCCAAGCGACGAGAGAGGGGAGTAAATGTAAATGTAAATGTATACCAATACTCGAGGCAAAGCCAGGCGGCGGGAGCCGTGGGTCAAAAGCTGCGGATTTCCAAACGGTCGTTTGTTTACTTGAAAGGGGCACCTCAACCTTCTCCTCTCTCGACAAACTATAAACGCGTCATGAGCGACGAGAATTGACATCATCAAAAGACTCATCTCCCCATTTTGCTTCTGCCGTGCTTGGGCAAATCAAATAATCAAATAGCACTTGCCACTGTCAGTAAAAGCGGCACCTCGGTTCGATATCTCGATATTCACTCTTTTGATAGCGATCTTTCGCAACAACCCAACACCCGAAATTCTCAACTTACCTACGAGCCACACCGCAACCCAAACCCATTGCGCGCACTCAAATCTTGCATCGCATCGCATCACATCGTATCGCCTCGATTTCGATTTCGCGATGGATCCAGCATTGGTCACGACGGCCTACCCCGAATTGCTCTGGGCTCTAGGATGCTTGCGGATTGACCCCGCCATGGTGGATGATGCCTACGTAGACAGCTGGTTTACCTTCCAAGGCCTTCTAGACAGTCAAACAATTCCCGCCATCCCGCCAGCATATCGTCGCGAACATGAGGAGGGGCGCGCTCTTTACGTTCTGGGATTCCCGCCCACCTTCACGCCGGTAGGCATGAAGAACCTCTTCTCCAACATTGGGGAGGTCGAGAAATGCATTGTCGTGGTGGACTGCGTCTCCAGGTGCTCCTTCCGTTGGGTGGTTATGGCCACCCTGGAAGAAGCCGAGGAAGTCATTCTGGAGGTTCGGAACTTGGTCCTGGCCGACACCAACGACAATGGCCAACGCACCTACAAATTGCGCATCTGCAAATCCATTGGTCCCCAAAAGCATGCCAGCATTCATGAACCCGTTGAGAGGGTAGTCTTTGAGCCAGCGGTCCCACGAGCACTGCAACTGCCTCGAATCGTCGAGACAGTACATGGACACCCGTCCCCGCCGTCGCCCACTCACTCGACCCCGCCTCGCAGAGAATCGACACCAGCTGTCCAGTACGAGCCAGACGAGCACAAGACGCCAACACCGAGATCATGGAGCGCGGAGGATGGGGACGCAGACGATGAGGATGACGACGAGGAGGAGGAGCCCATTCGATCGACGGTCAACAAAACCCCCCCTCAGATATTCGTTACTCAAGCAGCATCATGGGCAGCCATTGCCAACACTGCGAACCCAAATGCTCAACTTATCAACTTGCATCCAGGCAAAAACAACAATGTTTCTCGACTCAAGCCAGTGGGTCGCATCCCGCAAGTACTCTCCCGCAGGGATGATCGAGAGAGCATGGTTGACCAGATTCGAGTCGTCTTCCTTCTCGACCTTCCCCAAACCCTCACAGTCCAAGATATCAGCGATGCCGTGCGAGAAGGACCATTGAGAAGCATCAGTTTCGGATTCGATGATGAGAGGGAAAAGCGATTTGCAGGAGTAGTCTTCCAGTCGGCAGCCGACGCAGAACAATTCCATTCCGTTCTGACCAAGGAGCGAGCAGAGAGCAAGCCGGATAGATTCAAGTTCGTTGTGGAGGCGGTTCGAGGGGAAGCATTTCCGATGGACGAATATATCAAGTTGATGGGTCCGCCAACATATGCCAGTCGCCGTCTGACCATCGTCAAATCTCGATTCTTCTTCATGTTCGGCGAACGACAACTGCGAGCTTTGTGCGAGAAATTGGTCGGGTCGGATCAAATACAACTGATATGGCTGTACAACGGAGGAAACGCCACAATCGTCTTCGCAGATGTCCCGTCTGCCATCACAGTCAAGAACGCCTTGGACAAGATGGCAGCAGGAATCGGACTTCCCGGCGGACAATCTGCCGCTACCTGGGACGGACTGCAAACCACCTTCTCCAAGGACCCATGTGTCGTCCCCCTCGAGCTGAAAACCGCCATGACCGTGTAATTCCACGCATTTCTCCTCTTCATTCCCTTCCGCAGATTATAAGATCTCGAATATACCCGCCAATACGGACTTTTCTCTTCAGGATACGTAGAAATTCGAAATTCGAAAGGTGGTAATGGTGGAACGATCAAGGGGGTGGGTGGTATATGCATAGAAAGTGGAGGACGGGCTCATGGCAAAGCCCGGTCGTGCGATGACTCTGTAGATGTTTCTCGAATGCCCCCTTTTGTATTTCTGTTTTTTCTTGATATTAAGGAGGGGAGAAAAGGGATGATTGCGCATTTGTGTGAGAGTTGATGTCGAAGGAAGACATGAATGAGGACGGGCTTTCTTCGATTTCACAACGGCGTTTTTTTCTCCCTTTCTTGCTTTCTTTACGAGTTCTTGACTGGATGTATTATTGGCGGACCCACAGGACTTGAGGGCAATAAATCTGGGGACAAGTATTGAGTAAATTTACAAAAGTTATGAATGCTGTTGCGTTATCAATCGCAGTGATTGTAACGAAGAGGTCGTCTCCCAGCCCCGCACATTCCGAATGATCAGAGGCTATTTTTAGACTTGGGTGACTTGGCGTCAGGTTTTTTTTCCCCGTTCCATTGCCCCTCACAACTTCCTTCTTCGCATGATACATTAACTGTTGCTTCAGGATGGCGAGACTCTAGAAGGATCAATAGCCTCTGTGAATGGGATTTATTACGATGGCGTTGCTGACTCGAGGCTGCTGTTCAAGTCGCGAATGATGTTGAGATTGATTTTCTTTCCTTTCTTGGAATGGTTTGATTGACGTCTTGTTTTTACGGCTTTTATTTCTGGGGGGAGCAGAGTTGCTTCGAGTCTGAATTGTGGTGTTTTTGTATTATGTGTTTTTGGATTCCTGAGGGGGGTTATCCCCACTGGTTTTTGTTCTTTATTTTGTGTTTATGCTGGGGGGGGGGTTTTTTGTTTTTGGGAGAGCAAGATTACTTCGATTTTAAGAGATGAGTGTTCTATATGGGGAAACGCTCTTTTGCTCTTTTGTATTCCATTTCTACTCAACTTATTGATTTCTTCGAAGAGAATTGGTCGAGCATTGCTGACAACGTGGATGGGCCTACTTTTTGAAAGTAGGATGCTATCTTAGTCCGAGATCTTATCGTCTTCGGCCGCAGTATATCTATTAATCTAGAGGCTCTGGGGGAGTCAAGAAACTACCCCCGAAACCCTTCCAGGTTCGCACCTGCCTACCTAGCTCGTTGTCCTAACTTTCTACGGCAATTGAAGTACATTATCCTAAACATATAGCACAATTTAAAATTATCCAAGATAGTTGGAACAATCAACATTAATGGCTCCAAACCATCTGGGCAATATTTTGTTCTCCAAGAAAGTTCGGACAACGAGACTTTAATGCCCTTATTCGCCTACTGTTGACTAATGGCTAATGGCAGCTGATCTATTTAAGATTCACTTCTTTGGCAAAGCCTCATACTTATCTATTTGGCTTGAGCAGCTACACCTTGACACGTTGGTCACTATCTCTACTCCATCGAAATTTGCATCTAAACTTTTAGTTTTGGACACAACAAGAACTAGATTCCTCGACCAACAGTCGACATGGCCTTTCCAAGTTCCTTCTCCAACCCTCCATGCTCTGAGCTACGCCCAAAGCCGCCCATCGTCTTCAACGGTCCGAACCTCGACGCACCACCAGACGTCATTATCGACATGTTCGGGCAGGAATTCTATGTATCATGCTCAAGTTGCACTCTAAATTCTTCGCCCGCTTCTTAGACAGCGCAGACAAAGTCGATATAAAACCCATAGGAAGCTTTCGGTACGATTACACTGCTCTCAGAGATGACGATGGAACATGGGGTCTCGATCGTGGGTATTTCCGAGTTTTTATTCCCTTTTCCAGGTTGTTTTATGAGGATTGAGACACTACTTCCTCTTCAGATAGCTTTGTTCCTTTCCTCAAGCATACCTTTAGGAATGGCAATACTGACTCCGAAATTCTCGGCAGTCACCACGCGGGTTTTTGCTGGAACAGCAGCTCTCAACACGTTAAATTCACGGCTCAAAAATACCCATATTCAACACAATGACCAATTTCCACCTTTTACCGAGGGCGAAGAGGGAGCGGATACTGATTCGGAAATCGCCCGCTCTATCGAGGAAGAAATCAAGAGAACTATCACATCGTCTCAGAATATGCTCTGCGCCATTTACAATATGGATTTCAGCATCACATCCTTCGTCGAGCTAGAAGACACTATGAAGGTGGCCGAGTTCATCTAAGCCCTCCCAGTATTATCACATTCACTCTATCGAGTCTTCAGCCAATCACCACAAGGCATGCTCGACGGCGAAGTGGTTCAATTTGCCAACCTCATTCTATGGCATCCTATGGACATGCTACTTTTTGCAAAAAAATTATGCCATCGCGTTCTGTTCCGAGATGCTCTAGTCCATAATGTTAGCAGGTGGTCGGAGATGAGATAGTGCTATGAGGACTTAGATGACGAGGATGAGAAGCGGGACTACGAAGACTTGATCCGAATCGTCGAAGCAAGCCACAATAGACTTGATTATGATGTGGTTCACACAATGCAAACGGTCCTCTCTGCTTCCAGTGAGGACACAACCCATCATATTCTCCAACCTTGCGCGAAATATATGGAAAATTGGTTTCCTCCTACTCAAAACGCAAGATATTACCGCGAACTCCACAAATTGTGGCATGTTGACCCTGAAGGTTATTATGACGACGCTTTCCAAGACGCAAGAGAAGAGCTGAATAATCTGATGAAAAGCAATCTGGTGATTGGTGACCAGAGTTTCCATGATAGGGTTGTAGCTGGTGTTGGCGATTTTGCGTTAATGTTTCTCAGCGCTCGTATGGACGATGAGGACTTACCATGGGATATTAACGAAGAGGATTGGTGATTGATTCATCTATTTCTTTGGCCTTGTTCTGATTTCAATTACCAAATACTTTAGGACAGTTGAACTTGATTGTTCCAACAAACCTGGGTCAATATTTTAAATTGTTCCAAGTGTTTAGAATGGCTACTTTCGATTACTTTAAAACACTGGAACAACAAGAGCTAGGGCAGGTGCGAACCTGATGTATGTTACTGTCGCTTTTGATGTCCATCGCGAGGCATGGTTAGATGGGAAAAGGGCATCAAAGATCAATTACCTGGGGTCCTACGTTTCTGTTGTAATCTTTTCAGAAAGCAAATCACCGAAATTTCTTTATCTTAGTTCAATCTCTCCTTTCCAACAAAGTAATGGATTGATAGTAAATCTTCCATAGAAAACGGAAACACTGCCTTGTGTTCCAATTTTCTCGGACAGAATCCAGTCAATGGAACGCATGTCATACCTGGCTTTGTCGTTCTCTTCTAATGTATGGGATTCTGATCTAAGACTGGTGTCTACTAATAGCATTCATCAACTGTTCAATAATGCAATTTCATCTCTTGAGAATCCCCTAGTTCGTGATCTTGACTTGGGTCTAGGTTTAACGCGCTTGCTATACTCTATACTCCATAAAATCTACAAGACATCAGGCCCAGATTTCAAAGCGGCCAAGGGGATTTGGCCAAAAGTGAGCTCCAGGGGGGGTTGTCACTGGTAAGCGAGAATGCGTGGGTCTATTTCTCGCTGCAATGACATCTCTTGTACCACCTTCCACAATTGAGGAGAGAACGACCTCAGCTTTGAACTACCGACGAATAACTCTCTGGGCCCAGTACGCCTCTTAGGTTATCTTGAGGATCTTCGGTAGAACAATATGCACTCAAAAAAAAAAAAGCTCAATAAGGTAGTTAAGTAAAGTTGTAGGAACTACCCCCCCCCCCCTTAATTACATTGTAATGACCCACTTTGCAGATCTGGGGGAGGCTGTGTAAAGTCCTGGTAATGTCAGGGTGTTTGGCCAATAGAAGCTTCTTTATCATTCTATTTTTTAACTTCAACTCTACTTATTGGCTCGGCGCTTTGACATTACACAAAGTGGGTCATTACAATGTAATTGGGGGGGGGGGGGGATAGAAATAAGTTAAAGCTTTACTTTACTCGCGGTTGCAAAATAGGCCACACAGGGCTTATTGAGGGCATTCGATTGCCAACAAAAGCCACAGTAAATAATTCAAATACCTCGAATTTCGAAGCCACCTACATATTCTAAATTGTCCTAGGTGTTTAGACTAATTGCCTACAATTACCCTACAAAGCTGGCACAACGAGCCAGATAGGCAGGTACGAACGTGAAGTGTTGTCTACCGCAAGGTAGGGCTCGCTTAAATGGGACAAGCTTCCTGACGGGTAAGATTACATATAATCCATCAACCTTTCAACAGCTCCTCCTCCAAACCACCATCAACTTTTCAACTACCATTGCGCACAAGTCGCATACTTGTTCTCTCTAACTAATATCCTCATCCTTCTTCCACAACCCCTCAACAACTTCACCTACTTCCAGCAACAGCGACATGCCACAATACCTTTTCTAACAAGGATATCTCTTCGACCTCACCATCAACGACCCTACCAAAAAATTCCGAGATTCACCCCACTTTGAAATCTGAATGCAGGCACCCTTTCTCACCTTCATCTCACAATACTTCGACCCCTCAACCTTGACAACACCAGACATTCTCAATCGATCTCAATCTAATCCATCGATCTCAACCTCATCCTCTACACCAACCTCCACCCCCATAGCCAATCATCCAAACCATTAGAACACAACCCAACATCTTCACCCCATCATTAATTCTTCTACTCGACTACCAATTGAAACAATGTCGAAGAGAGCTTCCGAGATGCCCTCTGATGGATCCCCTGGCAAGAAGGTCAAGATCGACGGCCCAAAGCCAATTGTTTTCACTTCACCTGGAATGAAGACCACCGACACTCGCATTGTTGTTTTCAGTCAGGAATTTCATGTTAACTCCGACACTTTGAAAATGCTTTCTATGTTCTTCCAACGGTTCATCAATCCTATCAACCAACCTGATCGAAAGCCAGCATTAGGAAAATTTCGGTACGAGTGGTTCACGAAGGTCGATGAGGATGGTACTTGGGGTCTATCTAGTGATCCAAAGGTATGTGGCTCTCTACTATTGAATCGTACCTGTTCTAATCATTGTAGATGAAGGAACGATGCTCCGATCCCACAGGCTTCAACGGCGATCCTGCTCTCCAGGAGAAAAGCTTCCATAACATATTGAGAGCCATCTACTGTCGTCAGAGTGTTGCAGTAGCCAATGTCGAGGAACTGTGCGTCTTAACCGCCATGGCGGGCTATTACCTATGCCTACCAGCTGTTTCAAACTCCATCTATGCAACCTTGCTCAACAATGAATGCCTCAGTCGGAGCATAGCATATGATCCATGCAAGGCGCTTAATTGTGCATACGAACTTCGCCACTCAACTCTCTTTCGAGAGTCCATGATTTATGCCCTGGGACCATGGTCGAAGCCAAGATATGAACAGCTTGAAAGTGATAAGCTGAGAACCTTGGCAGCATTTCTGAGAGCCAAGATGGAGAAGAAGCTTTACAAAGTGGATTGTCAGCTACGTCTCATGCAACCAAACAAGGAAGTCTATGGGGATAATGTTCAGAAATATTTCCATTCGGTTTTGAGCGCCTGCTTCCAACCTGGAGCAAATGGGGAGGAAGGCATCATACTTTGCCCTCAGTATTATCGAAGACTCTACAACAACAATAGTCGGGAGAGGGTTCCAGACAATCTTATGGCATCGCTACGCAGAATGTTGGAACCTATTACCAAGAACAATTTGATGCTGGATACTGTTGGGCTTAATTCTGGTATTGGTAGCTTCAAAGATGGATTTCTTTGCTTTGAGGTACTGGACGGGGAGTTCCCTTGGGACATCGACCAACTGGACTGGTAATAACGTGTGAGCGAAATGAAACCCATTGTTTTGATTTATTGCTGACTTTTTCATAAGGCTAAGTCTGGCTCTACTAGTGAGGATTTGACACAGAATTATTCAGTTGATGGCGCCTGGATGCTTCCAGGAGACGACTCTAGCTGAAGTCGCTCTGCTCGTCATTTCTCTTCAGCCAACAATACCACTTTCATATTTCCTTTGTTATTCAAATGATTGCAACAAAACTGGGGAGGAAATCTTCTATCACAACAAGTGACACACAAAAGCTGTCACTAATCACTGCACCTAGCTAGTTAATTACGAAATAAAAGCTCTATTCTGAATTGTTATTAATTGGTTCTTTGTGACTTAACTTGAAGAATTAACCATTTTCCGCCGATAATCGTTATATTATCTATGATGCTGAGAATTCTGATATAGATTAGATCACTTTATACAATACGATAGTTATCGTAGACCCCTTCGATTGCCACTGGTAATATCGCCGCCCAAGTCTGTATGGGTTATATATGGCTCTCTAAATTATCACGCACTGATTAGTCCTTTGAATTACTAAAAGCCTCACTCTAAACTCCTTCCTCTGTTCTGTTACTTTTGCATTCTTTTGTGGAGTTGGTTGTCAAAATTACAAATTGACTCGGGTTGTAAAGTAGGAGAGGCGTATGACGTACCAGGAGAATAAAAAATAAAGCAATAACTGGGGCAGCGCTTCGTTGGATATGAACAAAATCATCTTGACGTGATCGAAGTGCAGTATGAACACGAGAAATATACTATGTATTAATTATCAAACCCTTCAAAATGTAAAACATTCTCTTTACGAAGTGCAAGATTTCTATCTATAACTGTATAATATATATTATACTAGAAGTTACAGAACAATTAATTTTCTTAAGGAGCTTAAGATAAAGAGAAAAGTTTCGCATACTTGCTTTAATTGTTTAAGTATTTTCAAAAGAATACAGCGACGTACGTCGACGATGATCAAGACTTGTACAGTTTTAAAATTACAGCATGAGTCTCCAAATAGAGTTCAAATTAATATTTGGAACGAAAAAGAGTGGGTGAATAATTTTGTCGGGGTTCTGTATGTACCTATGTACTCCTGCAGTTGTACATATGCTAATCCTTTTCAAGCCAGCTGCATACTGTGTTATCCTTGTACCAACGGCGTTTTATTTGCCAACGCACACGAACCCACATGCACCCCTCTTTCTTCGTCTCATCGTAGGTAATTTCGTAAAGTTAACCTGTGCTTTTAACTGTAACCTACTATTGATTGTGGATCAAATAAGCAGTCTGCCGATAGTATCACATACGAAGCTAGCTACAATGGTGAACGAGCATACAGAGTACAGTGGGGAGGTTGATGTACCAGTCGAGGCTATTCAGACCATTGACCCCAATTTCATCGCAAGTGAGTCTATTTTTAATTACTCAGTTGCATTCCACTCCCCGTCTGCATAAAACCTCGTCAATATTTCACTAACACGACTACAAGAACTTCCCGAGAACCTCAAAGCCATCAGTGTCAAGGCTCATGGCGCAAGTTTCTGGACCCGAACTGCTCGGCTCAACGGGGAACTAGATGGCGAGCCAAAGGAATATTTCCTCAAGGTGCGTCTCCATCAGATCCAGCATGACGAAAGAAAAACAGCAATAACATCAGGTTTGGCTTAGACGTCCTATGGAGATCGCGGAAAGGGAATGATGTCCGGTGAATACCTCGCCATGACCTTGATGTACGAAGCAAAGCCCGACTTGGTTCCTAAACCCATCGCATGGGGAACATATGAAACCATTCCTGATGTTCATTTTTTTATTTGCCACTTTCACGATATGATAGACGAGATCCCGGATCTTCAAACCTTCCCGAGAATGTTGGCCGAACTACATCGCAATGGGACTTCTCCAAATGGACAGTTTGGTTTCCCCACCAAGACCTATCATGGCAATACGCCCATTGAACATGGCTGGTCTGATACTTGGAAAACTACTTCAAACGCACCTGTGCCGAGCTTCTTAGAATGGAACAGGAGAGCCAAGGACTGAATCAGGAGCTTCTTGATATGTCTAACAAGTTTATCAACAAGGTGATTCCAAGATTGCTACGACCTCTAGTCACTGGTGGCAGAAGCATCAAGCCATGTCTCATTCATGGTGATTTGTGGTACGGAAATGCGACCAGGGATGGCGACTCTGATATGCCAATAATATTTGATGCAGCTTCGTTCTATGCACACAATGAGTGTATGTTATCAGTCTCGTTACATGACCCATCACTGACGCGTGTACAGATGACCTTGGTGTATGGAGAGCTGCTTGGAACAAGATTGGAAAGCCATACATCACTCGGTATCACAAACACTTCCCAATTTCACCACCAGTGGAAGACGGAGATGATCGCAATGCTCTTTACGCAACGTAAGGCTTGCACTCGCCCACAAAACCCACGAGTTGCTGACATCAACTAGACGCGTTAACATACTGGACTCCATTTTGTATAAAGGAGATAGTAGCTATCGGGAAAAGTAAGTTGCATTCTCTCTGAATGAAATGTTCGCATATTTAATAGTATGCTAGTCTTATCATCGAGATGAAGAAACTGGTCGAAAAGTTTCCGGGGGGCTACGAAGAATGGGAGAAAACTCAAGACGAGGCCCAAACAAATCACTTGTAAGGAGCGTGTTGAAAAATACCGCTGAAGCAGTTAGACCTGAAATCAAGATGACAAAGACGAGTCGATTTTTACACTCCAGTAGCTAAGGCAAGAAATAGTTTTTGTCAACAGGCCCATAGAACAAATCAGAGAACACCTTTTGTGCTGATAACCTCTCCCTCCTTCCCAGCAATCCGCTCTGTTGCTCTCCTAGCTGCTACAGCCAAAGCCTTGAATGCTGCCTCAGCACGGTGATGATCATTATCTCCCTTAAGCACATCAACATGTAAAGTCACATCCGCCGTCTGGCTGAAGCTCTGAAGGCCATGATGAATCATTTGTGTGCTCAAGTTCCCTATCTTCGGATCCTTAAATCCAAAATCGCCGACAAAAAAGGGGCGGGAGGAGATATCGATGACTGCACGAGCAACAGCCTCGTCGAGGGGAGCATGGGCATCGCCAAAACGACGAAGACCTTTGCGGTCACCGAGACATTTCTGGAACGCCTCACCGAGACCGAGAAATGTGTCTTCGATGGTGTGGTGGTCATCAACTAGATACGAGGTCAGCTATGGGCCGCTTAACGAGGAAAGGAAAGTGCTGTACTAATTAGGTTACCATGGGTCCTAATACGTAAGCTCTAGCCTGCGTGCTTTGCAAGAGCGTGTAACATATGATCTAAGAACCCAATGCCAGTCCAGATCCAGATCTGTTGGGAGGCGGAATTTTGACTGGCATGGTGTTCTGTCTCCTGGTTGGGGAAATCGCTGGGGACCGCGAAACTTTGAGGGAGGTAATCTAGCGGACCACCATCGAGGGACAGCGATACCTGGACTTTAGTCTCTTTGGTGATGCGCTCGACAAACACTGTGCGTGCGGTGGCAGCCAAGGCTCGCGTAGAATTGCAAAGAACCGGGCTCGAGATTTAAAGAGAGATAGCTAGGTTTTCTTAGAAGGCGAAAAGCAGTAACAAAACTTCTGGGACCCTTCATGACCAAGAGGGGGCGAAGCTTCAGTCTTGTTTTCAACCATGAAGAGGCATCCTCGTCTCTGCTCGGCTGGAGGTCATTTAGATGGTGCAGCTTCCCGGGGTACTGCATACGCCAGAGGTAAATAGAAAGAAGCCTATTGGCACGATGCTAGGAGATCCTTGAAGAAACAATAAGAGATGCGCTCCTAGCCACCACAGAGCACCAAACGGCGGAAGTCCCCATAGCTACCCGCCCTTGAAGCTGTGCAACCACACCCGCTTGGGGAGGAAAGCTACCCATCGCTGCAAACTGTGCCACGTCTTCACACCTCAGGTTTGGGGGTAAGCGTATGTCGCGATTGTAGGTGGGCAGTGATCGCATGAGCACTACACTGGGAGGAGGCTCACTTGAACCTTCTTCGTACTCCACACCCACTGCGACGACGTTCTATTGTGTAAATAATTACCATACCTGCCATGTGTTGTCTTGTGCTGGTTGATATCGCATCGTAGCAAAGCCGCCGGACCTGTCGCTAGCCCACGAACCGATCGCCAGTAGGGAAGCTCGAGAAGGCCGCGCACGTGATGGACGCGGACCAGGTTCGTTGAAAACCTCGCAATTTCCCCTTCCCTTCTCTAGGATAGATGCAGGTATATGTATATATATATATATATATACACACACACATCCGAAGGTAGAGCGAGCTAACAAGCTCTTAATACGTAGTATGACGAAGAAAACGATACGGCCCCGCAGCCAATGCGTGGTGTGCGGCGGCGGACGACGACGTTATCGCGAGTCTTCAGTGGACTCTCCATCACCAGACGCCCCAGTGAAAGCGTTGAAGAGAAACGTGGTGATCTTGGGCTCAACCTCGTCTGTAACCGCACGGATCCCATTGCCGACATTGTGGAGGCTCTCGCAAGACGTGGTGCAAGGGGGATGACCCCTCCCGATATTGGCCCAAAGAGTGGCTGCGGCGAGACCCCGATTTCAAGGGGGTGAGAGTACATAGCTTTGGTTATGATTCGGACTGGGTCACACGAAGGGGTTGCCAGCTCGATGTCCATGATTTCGGCAAGGCGCTGTTATCTTCATTGCTGGGAGACCCTTTGGTTAGGAGGAGTCAGAATGTAGGCCGTCTAGACATCTTCCCAGAAGCCATCAGCGTGGCTAACGAAGCGCACAGCTTCCTATCATTTTAGTTGCACATAGCATGGATGGCTTAGTGATAAAAAAGGTATTAAATTCGCACAATACAAGATACCTTAGTATTAGTATTAAGCACTTATATCTCCTATATAGGCATACCTCCTCTCACACAACGATCCTGCGTACCAGACACTCGGAAAACGCTTCTACAGCATGTATTTCTTAGCCACCCCACATCACGGTGCTGCTTCTGCTGAACTTCTCTCCTTCGTCTTGCGTGCTTCCTTCTCAGGCAGCCGGCTGTTTGTGGCAGACTTACACCAGGAGTCCTCAGCCGTCCAGCAGATAATGATGAATTCCGGCACTGTGCTGTGAATCTAACGGGGGGAATATATTCTTTTTACGAGACTCAGCCCATGTCGTTGTTTGGTTTGGGCGAAAGGATGATTGTAACGAAGGCGTCAGCACTCACGGGCTTACCCAACGAACAATCATCTCCGTTAAATGCTGACCATCGCGGAGTCTGTAAATTCGATTCTCCTTCGGATGATAATTTCTTGAGCGTCCGAAATTCCTTTTCGATAACCATAGACAAGATCAGAGAAGCTTGTAAAACAGTCCGCTTCCCCTTTTCTCGTCCGTGGATGCTAACATGAACAAGGGGACCTACAACATCGTGAACAAATTCGCAACCAGAAGCGGCAATGGAAGAATTTTCTTCACATTTCTGAGCAGCTAGAAGAGGGACTTATTGATACAAACGAGCCACGGGCAGAGGGTCCTGTGAGTGGCTGTCCACAAGTCCAAATTTTTGTCTTTGGAGAGACTCTTCTTCAGCGAATCCTCTTTTCTGGTTGAGTGGAAGGCCGGCCACAGGGAAGACCTTCTTAACGAACTATGTTAGAGACCATCTGAGCGACATGGGCGACGATGTTAGTTCCTACTTTTTCCGGGAAGGGGACAAGACTTTGTCGGCGCTAAGCAGCTGTCTTCTGTCTCTTGCGTACCAGATGGCATGTTCAGACGTGTTGATCCGGGAGAAATTCTTGGACATGCTGGAGGACGATGTTCAGATCGACAGAGACAATTACCAGTCGATATGGCGTAAGCTTTTCTTGGGAGGTATCTTTCAGACAATGTCATCAACGCCTCACTACTGGGTTGTTGATGCTCTCGACGAATGTAAAACTCCGGCAAGTTTCTTCCAGCTTATCCTCAAGAATGACCACCACTTTCCTCTTCGGATATTTGTTTCCTCGAGGCCGAGTAACGAATTGCATAGCCAATTACAAGGAATGCAACCTCCTCCTCAAATACAATTAATACTGCCCAAGGACACGCTCCAAGACATTAGATGGTATGTCCGGAACCACACCGACTTTCCCTCCATGCAGAATCACCAGAGCCGCGAGCAGCTTGTAAATACCCTGGTTGATAAATCAGAAGGAGTGTTTCTGTGGGTGAAACATGTTCTGAAAGAACTGCGACAAGTATACAGCGAAGCAACATTGAAAAAGATTCTGGAAGATATTCCACAGGGGATGGACAAACTATACTCGAGGTCCCTGGAACCACTTTCAAGGGCTGCATATAGTAAGCCCCTCGCCAAGGCAATTTTGATGTGGACAGCTTGTGCTGTTCGACCGTTATTGTCAAAGTAGTTGACCGTGGCACTCAAGCTTCATATTCAAGACGACGTATACAACTTGGAAAACCAAATTTCTATACTGTGTGGCAACCTTGTATATGTTGATTAACAGTCCCGCATCCGCATCGTCCACCAAACTGCACGAAGCTTTCTTTCAAGTCCAAAAACCGAATCAGAGTTTGCTTTTCCATCTAAAGAGGGTCATCGTCACCTTGCAATAACTTGCTTGAAGCAGTTACTCGATGATGGCCCCAGCCTCTCGAAGGTCGAGCACCAGCTTGAATGCTACACCTCGATCGCCATTCTTCGACTATGCCGCGAAATCCTGGTACGAGCATGTGAACAAAGCATCCACCACCGATAATGAACTACTTAATGTAATGTTTAAGTTCCTCACCTCCCGAAACGGGAATGTTTTGACCTGGATAGAGCATATTGCATCGGCTGGAGACCTGCACCATTTGATACAAGCTGGAATGGTTCTACGCACTTATCTCAAACGCCGAGCCAAACACTTTCCTGCAATTGAAAAGGAAATCGAACCAGTAGATTCGTGGAGTACAGACTTTATCCGCATAGTTTCGAAATTCGGACGAAATCTTCTCATGTCGCCGCCGTCAATTTATCACATCATCCCTCCTTTGTGCCCTCGCGAAGCAGCCCCATACAAACAGTTTGGAAAGTCAACTAGAGGCATTTCCGTCACGGGACTGTCTTCTACAACTTGGGATAATTGCCTAGCTACTATAGCATACCACAAAAGTTCAACAACAGCCGTTGCTTGCGGTACCGTCCATTTTGCAATTGGGGCCTCAGACAAAATGGTACGGTTGTATACCACAGGAGTACGGGCAAATGGCCCATGGCGAAGCGATCAAGATGCTAGCCTTCAATGTCTCCGGTCACATGCTTGCTTCAGCAGGCAGAAAAACTATATGTATCTGGGATGTTTCTGACAAGAAGCGCATTGCAGAGTTTCCAATTCCGAGACCATGCATAGCTGTGACTTTTACCCCTGACAACAAATCGTTGATGGTAGCTTGCCATGATAATCAAGTTCATGTCTTCGATATTGCCAGTAGCGAGTGTTTGGAATCCCAGCAATGGTGTATAGATGAGGAAGGTGGGCCAATCCACAGAGTCCCAGACACAGCTGCATTTTCATTAGAGCACAAGCTACTTGCAGTCGTCTATCGAGGAAGTCACATCTATATTTGGAGTTGGGAAGACGGGTATCTCGGAAGTTGCAAGAAACCACACGCGGAACAAGAAGTTCTTCCTTTCCACGCGAGTTCGCTCTGTTTTAGTCCTGCATCGGAAGCAAATTCCCTCGCCGCATCTTACAAAGGCGGCACCATTTTGGTTTTCGATCCACTCGAAGAAGATGAAAACATCAAAGCATCACACAAAGCGGATACCGATGCACAAACCCTCGCTTGCTCTCCATGTGGCCGAACATTGATCAGCGGCGATTCTCGTGGCACCATCCGAATATTTGACTTTGAGACTTTCGACGATGTGAGGTTGAAATTAATGTACGTCATTTATGGCCGTGAAAGCAATATTCGCAGCTTGGCCTTCTGCTTAGATAGCCTGCGTTTTGTGGATATTAGAGGTCAGCAGACAAATATTTGGGAGCCAACGGTCCTTGTCAGGCACGTTATTAGTGAGGAGATGAGCGAAACTGCATTTCTAGAAACTCAAGAAGCCGTCATCCCAGAAGCTGTCGAATTGGGTGTCATCACGGCTATGTGTGTTGACCCTTCCGGAAAGTACGTCTTCTGTGGCACCGAGGGAGGTAAAGTAAATGTCTTTAGCGGAACCACAGGAAAACAATCTCAGCTTTTGTATGACCATTTCAACGGTATTCCCGTTACACTGCTTACCTTTAGTGGAAGCAAATCAATTTTGGCGAGCGCCGATTCTTCAAGCCGAGTGCTCATCTGGCAACTAACCGTCGCTCCGAATTGCTGCAAAACTAGTTCACTCCTACAAGAACATCGCATGGAGGAACCCGTTGAAAGCCTCCTTTTAAGTCCCCCGGAAACTCAGATTCTTATCGTCACCACTCTCACTGACCGACTCTGTTCTCTTACAACCCCCAAAACCGACCCCATTTCCCTTACTTGGACAACACGCAATACTGGAATCTGGGCACAACATCCCACGAACCCGTCACAGCTTCTCCTAGTTGTTCGTTCTACCATCAGAATTTATACTTGGGCTGGTTTAAAACAACTCAACTCGCCCTCCGGTATATCTCTCCACGTCGAGAATGACTTACTTTCTGATTTAGAAATCCGTGCTGCGAATTCCGGGTGGGCTGGTCGACTCCTTGTAACGCAATATTCTGCTTTAAGCCATCGTCGCTCACGCATCCAATTTCTATTATGGGATGTGAACGCCTCGAATCCAACCACCGAGCGACTAGCACCTTTAAACCATACTATTGGTGACAAAGTAGCTAGGTTGGTAGGAACGTTCGGAATGATCATTTGTATCACCAACAATCTCATCCTGCTGTTAGATGATGACGGGTGGGTTTGTTCGTTGGAAGCTGGGGAAGTTTGGGCAGAATTAAGAACCTACAAACGACACTTCTTTCTGCCGACTGACTGGTTGAGCACGAATGATGGTTTAAACATTGCTTATTCTAAATTGGGGAATGTCATTTTTGCGAAGGAGGATGAGGTGGCTGTAATTCGGAAGGGATTGGAGTGTGTGGAAGAAGTGGAATTTGTGGACGGCTTTGGAGTTTCGACTCCCGTTTGAGTTGACTTATGGCGGCTTACATTAGGTTTGGTATGTAAAGTTTGAGTGGTTTTTATTTATTAGATGGAAATAGTAATGATGTAGACTGCAGCACTTCAATATACATATAACAGCGCTAGTCATGGTTAATTATAAAAATACTTACTAAGTTAACCAATTTTATAATATTAAATAACTTGCGTTTTACTTTATTCAATTAAATTGGAATGTTCCTAAACCTTTAGGCTAACGATATTCTGGATGTCGCTCCACGGTAGTAAAAAAGCCTCGAACAATCGAGTCAATTATGCAAAAGGTTTAGGGTAATTGAATTTCATTGTTGTACCGGGATAGGAACACCAATATTTCAAGAGATCACTCCTTTCTCAGGTACCTAGACTCGCGATAAACTTTTAGCGAGTGACCCCTAAGCTTCAAGGGTCTCCCTCCAGAGAGAGGGAAAAAAGTCCATCCCCTAGGAAGCGTGTTAGACTTGAAAGCAGACTACAACGTATGGCTTGAAACTAGCTAGAAGTTGTGTGCTAATTTTGAGGTGCTGTTGGTGTTTTTGGTGGGTGTGGCACCAGGGGGAAATACGCGCTTTTTTTTCGGGGCTCCTATGATAGGCAGACTGGCAGTAAATAGCGACTTCACCAAAACTCTGACTCGGGATAATTCTAGTAATTTCTTAGATACAGTGAGTTACGAATTAAGCTTCCTTTTTAACACTTTTTTTATAAACCGTGCTTTTTTCTTCTTAGGTTTTTTCTTTATTTATTTTAGAAAACAGAAAACTAAAGTACTCTTTAAGATATAAGACGTAGCTAAAAAGAACTACTCTATCTTCTTATACCTCCTCTCTATTTATTACTATATCTAAGTAAGTATAATAAGAATAAACTTAGTAATAGAAAACTCCCTTTTTATAAGAAATTTTTTTATACTTTTATAAAGTTAAGTAGTCTCTACTAAAACCTTATAAAAAATTCAGATATATATAAAAGTATCTATTTTCTTCCTAAAAAGTTTATAAAGTAAGAAAGAGGGTATAGAGCTCTTATTAGCTATTCTTAAGAATACAATAATATACGTTATTATTAAGTAAAGAGGGAAAGAGTGTCTAGGAAATAAGAAATTTTCTAAAAACATATAGTTTATAAAATATCGTTACAGTGAGTTGCGAGTTAAGCTTGAATTTGCCCACTTTTTTTGTAATCCGAGCTTTTTGAGATTTTCCCTCTTTTTAGGTACTCCTTTACCTATTAATTAACAACAACATATGATATACTATTTATAAGAATAGGAAAGAAGAGGCTTATATCTCCCCTTATACTCTATAAACTTTATAGGACAAAAACAGACAATTTTATATCTGTCTTGATTTTTATAGGGTCTTGGCATAGCCTGTCGACCTTACAGGGGTAGTGAAATTTTTTTCAAGAAAAGGGGTTATTTTAAGAATTATTTATCTTTTAGTTTATTTTTATTATACTTACTTTAAATTAACAAATTATATAGAAGAGAGATAATTAGATATAACGCTTCTTTCTAGCTAGGCCTTGTCTCTTTTAGAGTACTTTTATTTTCTGTCTTCTAAAGAAAAGAGAGAGAAAGCCTTAATAAAAAAAGTAGGCAAATTCAAGCTTAACTCGTAACTCACTGTATCTACTAGAGTAGTATAAAATATTCAAGGCATTTCTTATAATCTTTATATATAGTACTCCCCGAAGATCTTATTTTCTCTCTAATTTCCTTCTATAGAAAACTGGAAGTCTACTCTCATAATATAAGATACGCTAGTCTATTGTGGAGGAACCAGCTGTAGATCTGCCTGCACATAACCGTTCCAGTCAAAACCCACTCCAAACTTGCATCGTCTCATGGCTTGAACCCCGGCTGCTGTATTGTTGTAAACGATATACCAACCGCGGTTATCCCGGATGATTTCAGAGACCTCCATCTCTCCCTTGACCATGTCCTTCAACTGCTTCAAACTCTTGTCAGAAGCAGAGGTGAGCGGCTTTGAGACTTCCTTTCTGGCAATGGCAATATAAGGTCGATTTGCGATATAACTCGTGGCAGATTGCTTCTTTTGCTTCTTGGGAGCAGGATTTGCCGTTGATAGAGGATGCTTGCGCTTCTGAAAGCTGGATTGTTGAGTGGCGGTCGAGGATCGAGGAGCAGCCGATGAATGAGGGGCGTCAGGAGTGAAGGCCTCTTCATTTGGGATCGCCTAGTAGTTACTGTTAACTTTGAAACTCCTAGATAGTCACCAAATTTCCAGAAATTACCTCGTCATTTACAGCACAAGTTCTGTCTGCGGATTTTTCTCCACGGACAGGTGCATTTGAATGAAAAGCAACAGTAGATGGTGCTTTCGGAAGGGAGTGAGTGCGCCTGCTACAGTCCTCTCGATCGGGGGTTGACTAATGAACAATTTTAGTCTCTTAGCGTTCAAGAGAGTAGCAATAATAAAGACCTACCTCTTCTGTCAAATCGATTGCCGTATCCGCGCTTCCTCCAACCTTGACACTCGAAGCAGATATTTCCGCACAATTACTCGCAGAAAGAGATTGGGTTGGTGCATCAACAGTGAATTTCTGAGCAGCAACATTCGACTTCTCTGTGGAAGTTATATCTGGGGTGGCTTTGGTGTTCTTCTTGAGAGCTTGGCGAAGTTCAACTACAGGAAGGGCTGGGTTGGTCTCGGGATTTGGTGGCGGACCGCCTGAGGGAATGTTGGAGTGTTCTGTTGTGGTAGTAACGAGCGTCTGAAAGTCTCGATCTTTTCGATCACCAGAGACCATATTTTGAATTGTTCGTTTCTTCCGAGGCACATACAACCCTTCTGAGTCGTAGGGGCCCAGTTTGGTCAGGTACTTATGTGTAGACTCGTTCCAGGAATGATGATTTTTATCCCACGAATAAACTTGCTTTGTGAAGTTATCCGCCGAGTCCTTCATGGCCTGCTTGAGCGAAAATCGGGCAGCATCCTTTTTCTGTTCTGACATGTTTGCATCCATTAGGAATGCTTCCATGCGAGTCTCGTGGAGAACATTTGCATCATACACTTCATTGGCCATGTTCTCGAGTTCCTTCATGTTTCGCTTTCGGTATTCATCCACATAGCTCAAATGAATTTCCATCTTCTTGATGTTATACTCCGAAGCAAGATACAAAGAGATTCGCATCTGTCGCTCCTGTTCCTCGTGCCGCTTGGCACCAGAAGGGTCATTTGTGTCATCGCACATGGATGTAATGCGTTTATTGCGTGCGATGTCGTCTTTGAGAAGCACACACGCCACTTGATCGACGTTGTTCTTATCAATTTCGTAAACGAATAGACCGCGTTTGGCTACTTCGGCCATGAGCTGCTTGAGGTTTTGATCTCGATATCCCCTGATTTCGATAAGTTTCGCGGCGGTGTTCTCCTCCGAGCTATGCCACTTATCGTGAATTGCCGGACCGGCTGAGGGGCTCATCTTGAATTCGACAGTAGATGGGTATTCTTATGGAGAGCGAGATGATGTGCTGGAGCTCGGTGATGCTTCTCACTGCGATACCAAGGTTTTCTCGCAGCGGAAAGAAGACAATTGGGTGATTGCAGGGTCTTGTCTGGTGAGGAAGTTGCAGGTTAGCGCCTCTCCGTCGATTGACCAACTTAAATGAGCAATGAGCCAATAGTTGCTGAATCCGCTGGTCGTTCAGACCTGATGAAGCTGGGTGAAATTCTACCAACCGTGTGTAAGGAATGGTCTGTCCCGCCACTTAATCTAATAATGCTGCTAGCGGCTACTGGCGCTCCAATATACCCGAGCTGAGCTAGCCACTTTGGGCTACAACTATCGTGGCTGTCTTCCATTTTCTTGCAGTGAATTCGTATTCGCCTGTTTTGGACCCCATATAGCCTTATACCACTTCGATCGCAGTCGCACCTCATAGAAGCATTAAATGCCGAAATATTGTCTACACGAGTTGGTTCAGAGGAGATTCGGGTGGTTGAGGATGCAGCAGGGCCTTGCACAAGCCTGAGGGCTGCTGCAACCTTGAAATACGCGAGCCTCGAAGTAAAGTTTTCTACGCAAACGGATGCTTGGGCTCCTAGTTTGTCAATGAAGCTCCCCAGGGAGGTCATCACAAGGATAACAAACATCGAGGCCACCTTGACTCGAACGTTTGCCATATACGAACCAGGCGATGATTCTAAGCAGAAGGTTTTAGCGGAGTGGAAGGCATATGACCACAGAGCTACTGTAGCGGATGCATCGCTTTCGCTACGGCTCTTCGTGCTGATGGCCTAGCCCGTATTCTCGAGAAGTTCTCACACCTCGCAGGGCTACGAATTTTGTCTTGTTTGGGGTATATCGATGACCCCGAAAGTGCCCGTTTCGGCTTCATATTCCAGCTACCACGATCGCAACTGTATGAGTCGCTTTCCACACCGGTAGCTTTGAGCGATATCATACAATGTCATCCTAAGCTCCCACCGCTTGAAGATCGGTTTGCTATCGCAACTGGACTTGCCAAAACACTGTTCGAATTGCATTGCTCAGGCTGGTCGCATAAGGATTTCACTTCCCATAGTATAATGGTTTGCTCAACGGATGGCGACCCATCCCGCTTCGATCTCAAGAACCACTTTGTTCTCGGATTCGCGTACTCTAGGCCTGAAGACCACGAGGGGATTTCCTCGGAGGCAAGAAATGAGGGAATGGATGTGTTGTACCATCATCCACAGTGGCCGCACACCCATACCCATCCGAAAGTAAGATTCTGCAGAGCGTTTGATGTCTACGCTCTCGGATGCGTGTTGCTAGAGATTGGTCTCTGGAGACGACTGTCTGAATTCTGGAAGCCAAAGTATAGTTCTGACCCAGCAAGGAGGTCTGGAAGGCTCCAAGATATCGCTCGCGAGTTGAAAGGTCGTTGCGGCGGAACATAAACATATTGGATCGTGGTCAAGACCTGCTTAGAAGTGGTGCCAGCCACCGATGAAGCGGACCCAAAAGCAATTATGGATTTCTGCTGGGACTTGCTCGGAAAACTAAAAAGTCCTTGCAAGTTTGAACCATTGGCTCAACCTATTAGTCGTTCACCCTTCTTCAGCGACAAGTCGTCTAGCTAGTAGCCTCCAACCTCGTAGAAATATAACCAAATGGCAAATATCAAAAGATACCAAAGCATTCGAACCCAACTGTAAATCGAGAATAGTAAACCTGAAGCTAAAAACAAGAAAAGCAATGACACGCTAAGAAACAAAACACCCAAAAACTGAAATCATAAACTCCGAAACCCAAGAACACCACGACACTCCAAAAAAATCCGACGACTCCAGAACAACGCGAATAACGCATAATCCAGCGACATGCAACAAAACCAGAACCCCATTTTCTCATTGGTCGTATTCCCACTCCCACTCCCACTTGGACACCTGGCAATTGCCCCTCGCCTTCCCCACCCAATTGGACAGCTTCTAAAATTCCACACCAAAAAAGCAGAATAACTCGAACAACCCATGATCCAATTCCAACTCGCGACATCCCCCCCTTGCTCACGTGTAAGCCCTCTCATTAGTTGTCGTACCAGATTACCCCCTCTCATCCCCCTCCTTATTGGATACCTACCCCTTCCACGGATAATCCAGAATAACCCGAACAACTCATAATCCCATTCCCACCGCGAGAAGCAACAAAAACCTCAGCCCCTCACGTCTCATTGGTTCTAATCCTACTTGGCAATTACCCCTCTTCTTCCCCCCCCTTTTCAACACTTGCCCCCGACTGGACAAATTCTACACCAACCAACTACCAACAAAAGAGAACAGCAACGGAAAATCCGACCCAATTGGAAAACAAATGATGCCATCATTATCAATTAGCTATATAAAATAAGAAGAAAAACTCCCACAATCGGTCCCAAAAAGCTACGCCTACACCCCATTTCCCAGTGCCGTCCTAAATTCAATCCCAAACTCCATCCCATTTGGTATTTATTTTCCCATGCCTTTGAAAGTTAAACTCCCTGTCTCAAAACAGATCCCAACCTTGAAATACGAAACTCCAAAATTCCATCCATAACCCTACACCATAAAAAGGAAACGAGTATGCCAGATTGAAGAAAATAAACGCCTTCCCAAATCGCCTCCCTTATATATCAAGCGCGTGCTTCCCTGCTCTTGCAACTTTTGAATTCAGCAAACAGCGCAAAAACAAAACTTCACTCATCGTTCGGTTGATGACCCATACCCCCCAACACGAGATTGGGCCAGTGCTCCATCCCAGTAAGCTGCCCATGCATGTGCTGACGCCCCCTAACAATCGGAACCGAGCTCTCCATGCCATTTTGAAGCGAGGAACTTGTATGCGGTGTATTACTGATCGTCTCTCTCCCTCCCACACCCCCCAGTTGTAAAAGTGCGTCCGCAGGATCGGCCGTTCCCGTATTGTAGGTCATATTTGCATATTCACGCCATGCCAAAGATGGGTCGTAAGGGTTGTGATTGTGGTGGTGCGGTCCTGGTTCATGCCAGTTGGGATGTGAGGATGGGTTTGTGAAGACTGCAGAGAGAGGTGGTTCGCTTGTTGTATATGGTACCAAGTTGGGATTCGCCGGAGGATGATACGAGGAATGTGTAGTATCTTGTAGAGGGACAGGAAACGACTCATATTGCGTGGATACGGGATATGTGGTATGATGGGGAACTTGAGGCGCTTGATTAGGATCGTAAGTCGAATTACTGTTAGGATTGTGTGTTCCCTCGTCAGAGAAGTGAAAGGCATGCTGCCTATGGGTGGGTGGAGACCGCGAATGTTCAATAAATCTCTGCTTTTGCCCAATTTTGTGAGCATCGAGAATAGTGATGGTCCTATCAATAACGCCTTTGACTGCATCTCGGAGCCGGGTTCCGGAGCCTATGTGGGTTAGTTGAATGCACGACTTTGAAGAATGAACGAAACTTACCTAATAACGTACCCACACCAGCCATGACCATTAACCAAGTATCCATCTCCTCTTTTAAAGCGGTCAAGTCGGCTTGCGCCACCTCGCCTCTCTTTTCATACTGTGAGAAGATAGTAGTTGTTACTGCCAGAACATAGGTAGCACAACTGTACCAGGTCGTATCGAGAGATCTAAAGTTCAGCAGTTGTTTTACAACAGCAAGCATTTGACGGGATGACTCCACGCAGATCCTCATGTTTTCAGAATTGAAATACTCGTCATTCGTCAGGGCGACGGAGGGGTGTCGAAGGAGGAGGCGAAATTCATAACCCCATTTCTCAACATAAAGAGCATGGATCTGGTCTTGGCCTTCTAAATCTGCACGCTTGTAATCTGGCGAAAGTGCATCTTTCCACGCCTGTAACTTTGCTTCCAAAGAATTGACTGTCTGTATGTATTTTTCTGGCTGCCGCCGGACCGCGTAAATTGTGCTGTAAAGTTCCATGTATAGCAGTGATAAGCGCATAGCATGAATGCCAACTGTATGTTGACAAGTAGCGGGTATAGATGTGTCTATGCCAGACTCGGACAACTGCTCGTCGGCTACCTCTTGCGGTAACTCGATATCGAAATCTTCCATCCGGAAGCTCATGGGACGGCCAAGTTTTCCACTGAGCGTGATATCCATGATAAGTAATGACCAGAAAATTCTTTTTCGCATTTCCAAATCAAGAGGATTTGACGTCACACCAGAAGCCCATGTTGTTGCTGATCGATGCAAGCCTAGTTCGATTGCAACTGTAAGGGTGGTTTGCGTTAAAATCCAACTGGCCCCGGGCTTTGGGAAATTTCGAAGGTGCGAGCAAATCATTGTTAAAGCTTGTACATCTTGTACTCCATGACTGCAAGATAATTGGTAGAACATGCCAATGCTGTAATGGTAATGCATATTCGACCTTTTGGTCATAGCTTGTTGTTGGATGGGGTCTTCCCAATTCCGAGCCGCGATTTGGAAAAGAATGATGGCGAAAAGCATGTTGACTATTACCTTTTCCGCTGGCGTGAAGACATACCGTGGCTCGTCGTAGTAGCGATTCAACTGTAATCGTTAGGCCACGCTTCCGGGATGATCTCGAGAGGTAAAACTTACCAATACCATGAAAGACGGTTTATGGAGGATGGGTAAAAAGGGATTTATGGTACGAAAATACCAATCCACATATCTAGATGCATCCTGTCTCGTAGGGAGTTCCACATTCGTGATTTTAGAATTGACATTGAGTGCAGATTGCAAGAAGGCTTGGTAAGACTTGTTATGTAGATCAGGATGAAATGTAGTGGGATCGGGTTCGTCCATGTCAGGGGATTCGAAATCGGCAATATCAATTTCCATGCCCAGAATGGAGAGGGCGGTACCCTTGATGGAGCTTAATCTCGAGTTTCCAGAGGAAACACCGAGGTAGTTGGTACCTGGAAAACTCGCGGGAAACGGCGAGACATCTCCCGCCAGGTGTTCCGTTAACACTCCATTTGGAGCTGGTGTATTGGACGATTGAGCCCCAGTGTAACTGGTGAGAGTATGTCCATCGGCGGGATTCTTCAGACCGAGGGCATTCCGTGCCTGCATCAATTGCTCCTCTAACTCCTTGACTTTATCTTGCAAATGACGATTCTTCGCTTCCATATCCTCCACAAATCCACGCGTCGATGCTCGTCCCGTAATTCGGTCGGTGGTTCGACATTCGGAGTGGTTGTTGAGGCATGGTGAACATCCTCCCGGGAGGCCGTCGCAACGTATCTTCCGGACCTGCTCAATGAGAAAGAAGGGTTAGCTTCAAGATGTACGTTCCCGCAGCGGGATGGTGCGACGGAGGGAAGGGAACTCAGAAAATCGAGTCGGTAGAAGTCAACCAACCTTGCAGCGGTCACAGGCTTGGCCGGTTCGACTCGAGCCCGCGAGTCTCTTCCTCACGATGCCGGAGAATTCATCAGAATGCTCTGGTCGCAGTTGCTTGGGTGAGGAGAGCGTGTCGTGGGCATCCGCAGAGGCACTGCGCTTTGCAGGAGGCATTCTAGGTGGTGTGCGCAGCAGAGTTTCGCGATCGGAGGGTTCCGTTTTCACGCTGGGTTGGAGGGCGGCCGCGTACGATTGCAGGTGCTGGAGCTGCTCCGACCCGAAATGGAACTGGAACTGGCCTTGATGCAGGAAGTCGAGGGAGGAGGGGTGTTGCACGAAGAGGGTTCCAGTCGCAGTTGCAGTTGCAGTCGCAGTTGCAGTCGCAGTTGGTACAGGTAGGAGAAAATGGCACTCGTCCGGCTTCAAGGCAAGGCCTTCCTCTTTTTGTACATGTGGGAGGTAATTCCGATGCAGATTCGATTGCGACGGGCTGGAAGGGTAGGATCGCCCACCCAAGATATGCGACTGCATTTTGACGCTAGACCCTGGACCGGAAATCACGAATGGGAAGAATCCCCACACATGGAGGCTCTGCCTGCGAGCGCAAGGAGATGTATGTGATATAAATATTGCTAAGTGGACTGGATTTGCCCCTGAACAGTTTCGACGGATCCAATCCATAGAATTTCTCAGTTTGGGGGGCATGCTCAAGGATAAGAACATCTCGCAAAATATCGCCTGTCAAGGTCCCTTGACAAGGGTCAACCGCCATCACCGTTCAGCCCGTGTCTCCCAAGCAGCCTCTGCTCACTTTTGGTACATGAGTAGTAGGGAGGCATAAATGGTAAATGTTCAGCTCCCAAGAGGGAAAGACAAGACAGCCAAGATAGGCCAGCTAACTGACTATCAAATCCACCGACACACTAACCTCAGGTAGGGCTGCTTTAGCCCAACCGCTGCAGCCAAACACACACTTTCTTCCCCATCCCATACCACACCCCTCGCACATCTACCAACCAGCATACAGAGGATTCCGGCATAAGATCACCTCAAGTCGTTGCATGTCGAACGTCAAGCCATGATCCAATCCGAGAGCTTGTTCCCTCCATATCGGATTCGCGTTGGTAAATGTCTCTCCGGATCCTAATTCATAACACGCCCAGTTTCCGTCTTTCTCATAGCTTATGTCCTCTCCCCCGTCCTTAGCGACCAGATTCTTTCCCAAATTTCCTCAATTTCCCAACTGTGTTAGGGTGATAGTGGGGGATCGTCGAGTCCCGTCCCACACGGTAAATCCCCAGAAGACTTGGCTTTGTCCTGCAGGCAGGGCAGGCCTTCCTTGTCGCTGGGTCGGTCCACTTGGGCTTGCCACGAGCCTCGAGGAGCGGTACTTGTCTGGAACCTCTGGAAATCTAGTTGTCTTACAGTGGCGGTAAGGAAAACGCGACGAGAACTAGCAAGAGTCAGTCTGGCACATCAACAAGACATTGGGAACCCTCTATTTGGTTTAAGCTTCACTTAGGCTCGGTACTTTCAGCATAGTGCACGCTCGTACACGTATCGTCCCTCGGGCAGCGAGCCGGTAGCCTCAACACTAAGTAGAGTAAGAGAGTAGAGTAAGCTCTCTAGTCTTCTTCAGCCGGACCCCAACTCCCATACCCCGGATACGGAGTTCGTGTCAAATTTCCTTTTTCGAGCAAGTCTCTTCTGGTTGTCACGCTGCCCTGTCTCCTCTCATGGTCGAGATTCGAGGATGACATTGCTTTTGTCTTATTGGCCTCTCCTCCCGGCGACCTGTTCTAATTCGGGTTGGTTGGACGTTGCACAGCAAGGTTTATTGCATTTTCTCAATGCGCCACATTGCCCGGCTTGGTCATGGAAGAGTCGCTCAACTCCGCGGCAAGCCGGTCTTGTCGGCCGCCAAATTCGATTGCTTGACTTTCTTTTTTGGTTGTATTGAGTTGTATTGAGGCTCTAGATGGGCCCAGAAAATCGTGATGGGACAACCTCTCGCAGCGATTCGAGACTTGTAACGTGTTGCAAAGTGTCGCAAAGTGTCGGTGTTTTTGTTGAAAGATGGCCAGGCCTTGTTGAAATTGTTACCTTCGAGGCCCATTAAAAAGGGCATCGCGCCACGTGATATGCCTTGGCGTCGATGACCCCTCAGTTTACTACTTCTAGTCGAGAAATTCTATTCATGCCAATACATTTTAAACCAGCGGGACTCTAGTCAAGCGATCCAAGAACACTTGTCGTATGTGCTACTCTTTTAGAGCAAACCTTTTCTATTAGCTTTCCTTTTTTCGCATATATACAGCAGGTAACTTGAAGGAGGCTTTTTAGACTTTTAAGTTTTACCACGTTCTAATTCTGGCCAAATGTTGGGTCCCTAGCCCACTTCCTCGACTACTATTTCTTCTAAATCAATTTTCCGAAACGTGGACTTCTACTTCGTTGCTCCAACACCGCCAAAATCGAATCCGTCTCCACAATGCTGCTACAATATCATCGTTGTTACCCGAAAGGAAACTTTTAGCCCTTATTCATTTTATATGGACGCGAAGATTTTACATATGCCCTTAACGATATTGTATAGGATGCCCCCACGTTGGGAAGAATTCTTAAGCGAGAAGGTAGAGAGATATGTTATGTTGACTAGGCTCATGAATCTCGATTCTACCCACAGATGAATTTATCCAATTCATGAAGGACACGTTGGAAATATCCCAGGGGTCTCAGCCTCGCCCGTGGCATCTTGGGATCCAACCTTACAAGTTTATTACGTACCTTCCCTTCATCACCTTTCACACACATTAACTTACAACGAAACAAACCACGGCATGTTTACTCTCCCACGCTGAATCAAAGTGTCTGAAATACCAGCTGAACTCAAAACTACCTCGTATTTGAACATACTCTATCCTCGATTTCTCAAATAGCTTTGCTCATTCAAACCGCCACATGCATCACTATGACTAAACCTACCTTGAGGTTTGGCACCACTAGCATGAGTATTGCGCTTCAAACTGTTATGTAGTTCAACGATCCTTTTTTATCCTCCTCTTAGCTCCTTTTCAACCTCTTCGGGGTGTTTTATTCGCCCATGATAGTCCAAATGGGATGATACTATTTGATTTCTCGCTTCGAATGTCATTTTTCAAGACAATTTTTAGTAGCCCGTTGCTTTTGGATATTATTTTTTAAAGTACGAAGCTTGTGAGGGGTTGGAAACGTGGCGGTGATAATAGGTCACTTTGAAAAGTGACGACGCCAATAAATACAACATAGATGGACTTGTGGTATTCTTGGATCTTCTTTGGAGTACGGTGCTTTGAACTCTTGACACATATGTTAAGCTGTTTCATGAGAGAAATGAAAAGCCTCCATTGTAATTTGATATTGGGTGGATATCGAGACATGCATCCAGCCGCTAGGTAGTTGTCACTTGCATGTGGTGAGAAGAGAGAGCGCTAAAGTCTAGAAAGACAGCATCGTTGACCAATCTCATTGGCAATAAAAGCGAACTTAAATCTAATTCGTCCTCAATCTCAAACCCCAAATCCTTCAAGGCATACTACGTACAGGTGGAAACAAATGTAACTGCAGGGGTAAAAATCAGCTGTCTTACAGGGGGAGTGTAACGAAACTCAAACGAACTAAACAAAGATGACTAAGTCTCGAAGGTTGGTATACAGGTAAGAAGTACAGATGCGCCGGGTTGTTCACTTAGAAGTGAACTCGTTACTTATATCAAAGATGTTAAATAAGATGATAGGATTAATAACTAAAGTTAAGTACGAAGCTCCTATCTAATAGCAGACGTGCCAGTCTTATATAGAACCTTCGTTTATGTTTGGAGTCCTACTTAGCAGGAGTCCCGAAGATAGAGTCTAACTCTATTTCTAGGGCTCCCTAAAACTAGACTCTATTACCTAACTGCTCCTAATCGAGTTACGTAATATAACTATAATAAGATCCTAGGATTATATATCCTACTACTTTTAATCCTTTCTTCCTTTTAGGGTTATAATAGTACTTGTTCTATTAGAGCGTCGCCTAGACTTTACTTCGTTACGTACTAGTACGTAATTCGTAATACTATCCCCCTCTTAGCCTAGTATGTCTCTATACTAGAATATAAACTAAAATATGTTATTAGAAAGATATTAACCTTCCTTCCTATATAACATGTCCTCTTTATATATAAAACGAAAAGAGTATCTAGCTCTTACTATATATATTAAATCTGTATAATAACCTATAATAACCTATTCTTTTTATTATAAACAGTCTTATTAATGTTTTCTAGAGCTCTTAAAGTCCTCTTGTTATTCTAAGTATATTTAGTTAAAAAGGTCTTATAATAGCTCTAGTTACTTCGACGTTCCTCCTTCTAGGCCTTGAAAACCTATATGTCGATTTTTCTTTAGCTCTATATATAAACAATTCTCTATTACTCCTCTAAGTCCTCTACCTTTAAGTCCTCTTCTTAAGTTCTCTTTTGCCTAGTTTCCTACCTTTGAGATAGCTTCTTTTGTTAAATAGATACTTTCTAATAATATATCCTTATCTAACCCTAGTTCTAAGTTCTAGGTAGCTTTAGGTTTTATTAGTAGAACTTCTAAAGTTCTTTTAAGTAATAGTTAAGATTACTTTTTAGTTTTTAAGTATTCTTTAAATATAGGTAATTTAACTATTTAACTAAATACTTAACTTATCTTCTAATAAGTTTATAGTTAAGAATCCTCTTAACTTTATATTTAGTATTTAGGTTTACTAGTTAAATTTCTATAAGTAGAGCTAGTAGTACTCTTAGTAGTACTAGTTTAAGTAAGGATATATAGAATACTAGGTAGATGTTTATTATTCTTAGTAGTATTAATTTATAATTTAAAGGTCTCTTAACTCGTTTAATTTTAAATAGTCTAAGTTTTTTATAATCTAGTTTATTACTTAGTCTTTTTATATCGATATTCTTTTATACTAAGTAGACTTTATCCTCCTCTTTTAGTATTAGCTCTTAACTACGTCGTTTATTATAGTAGTATATATTTCTTTTAGCTATAAATTATAAATTCTTTATAAGTTCCTTATATAGCTCTTTAATTTTCAAGATATAAATATAAGTAAGTTAGTTATTAATAGTTATAGACAGCGGTTCTTAATATACTAATAATTTATACCTAAAATTAGTATAGAATAGTATAATAAGTATTATTTTCGTTACTAAGCTATTATAGGTAAACTATGTTAAAGGTAGTAGTTCTACCTAGTTATCTTACTAGTAGTTTATATAATAACGAAGGTATGTTTCTACTACTTAGTTTATACGTTTATTTCCTCTATTTATCTAAGAGTGAAAAGCTATAGAAAGCTTCCTTTTTATACTTAATCGTTTTATAAGAGTAATCTAAAATTTTAAGATAAAGAGCTTATTTCTATCTAAGAGTATTTCTTTAAGTAGTCTATATCTTAAGACTACTTCTCTAAGGAATATAAATACTAATTCCTTAGCTATACTTAACTCTATATATACTATTAGAATTATATACTTTATAAGTCGTTTTATAATAACTAGGATTATATTATATTTAACTCCTATTATTAGATCTTTAGATTTTAGTAATTTAATAATAAAATCTATAGATATTAATTTCTAAGGTATTTATAGTATTAGAGTAGTGTTTATCTATTTATAAGATATATAGTAGAAGGCCTTATTCCTAGTATAGGTATTATATTCTACTATTACTTCTTTAACTATTATAGATAATCGGTTAATATAGTAGTATTATCTTATTCTCTAAAGAGTTCTACGAATTCCTTAGTATCTATAAGCGAGTATAGTATAGTATTCTTATATAAACTCCTTTATATATAAGCTAGGAACCTATAGTTTCTCTTTTATATACTAGTTATAACCCTTGTTTATATTCTAAATTTTATCTATTTAGATGTCGTTTATTACTACTATTTTATATATAGTAGGTACTAAGTCTCTATTTTTAAGAGTTTTTAAGATTATAATCTTTTTATACTTCTTATCTCTCTTATATCTAGGTTTCTAGCTAAGAGTATTAACTTAAGCGTTTAACGTTTCTTTTATATATTAAATAATAATATTAAATCCTCTTAATATCTCTAACTATCTAGCTAACTATCTAGTTATAAGTTCTTTAGTTGTTATAAATATTCTAAGATTCTTATAGTTAAATAAAACTATAACTTAGTATTTTACTAATTATAAATAAATTCTCTAGTATTCTAAAGCTAGTACTATAGTAAGTAATTCTTTATTAAAAATACTATAGTTTTATTATACTAGATTAAATATTTTAGAATAATATATAATAGATATAAGTTTCTCTTTTCTATTTAGTTATAAGTGAATTATATCTATTAATATATCTAAGGTATCTATTTCGATTATACTTAGTTTTTTTATATTAAAGTTATATAGAATAGGTTTTTCTATAAACCTTGTTTTAATTTTTTAAAAAGCGTTCTTAGCTTATTTATTTTAAATAAATTTAATAGCTTTCTTAACTAGTACTATTATTAGTTTAATAATTTTTATATAGTCTTATATAAACAGATAGTAGAAGTTTATAAATCTAAGAAAAGACTATATATCTTTTATATTCTCTAGTAATTTCTAGTTTAAAATATCTTAGATCTTTACTAGATCTATTTCTATTTTCTCTAGACTAAATACCTATCTTAAGAAAAGTGTCTAAGTTACTCTAAACTTATATTTTAAGAGTTTTAACTAAGAGTTTACTTTTATAAGTTATTATAAAACTTCTTTAATATATCTCTTATATTCTTCTTCTTTTTCTAAGAAGATTAAGATATTATCTAGGTAATAGATTACTATTACTCTTAGAAGATCTCTTAAAATGTTATTATTTTACCTTTAATATATAGCTAGTATATTATAAAGTCTAAATAACATAACTATATATTCATAAAAGCTCGATAGTAAGGTAAATACTATCTTCTATTCGTCTTTAACTTTTATTTATATAAGTCTATAAGCGTTTTATTAATCTAGTTTTATAAACTATACTATCTTACCTAACTTATCTTATAAGTATTAGCTAGGTAGTAGTAGATAAGCGTCCTTAACTATAGTATAATTTACTTCTTAGTAATTAATATATACTCTCTTATCTAGGTTGTCCTTTTTCTTAATAATAAGTATATTTAAGGTAATTAGTAACTTAGATTTCCTAATATATCCCTTCTTAATACCTTCTTTTATATAACTTTCTATTCTCTATAAGCTTTTCTAATTATATAACTAAAGCTTCTACTTTAAGAGATAATAACCCTCTTTTAGTTTAATCTTATAATCTTATAAGTAATATTCTAGTAAGGCTTATAAGTCTTCTAGGTTTTTAAACAAAGCTTTAAATTCTCTATACTATATAGGTATTTCGTTATCAGCTATCTTACTAACCTATAAAGGACCCTAGGTAAGGTGTTCTAGCGTTTTAGAAGAGGTAGTACTAATCTTATTCTAGTCTTATAGTTATAATTATAAACCTACGTAATTATATTAATTAAAGGTTATTTTCTAAGCCTTCTAGTTAATATCTAGATTATATTCCTAAATCTATAATATACTAAGTATCGCTTCCTTATTTCTTATTTTAATAATATTAAATTATATATCTAAATAATATCTTTTAATAGTAATATTTATTAGAATAGTTTACTAATTAATAATTCCGTCTTAGTATATAACGTCTATTCTATTAACTACTCCTAAGTAGTATAGCCTTATACCTTTAATTAGAACGTTCAGCTTCTTTTAAGCTACTAGAGAAAGGAAGTTATCTATTATTTTAGAATTAATTAAGACTTAGAGTTCCTTTTCTCCTATCTTTACTATTACTATAAGTTAATTCTCTCTAGATATAGCGTTTAACTCTCTTATAGTAGTATAATTTTCTAGTTTAATATAATAAACCTTAAATCTTCTTTTACTATTATCTCCTTTTTAAGAGCTTAAAAAGAATATTACTTTTTTATTATTAGAAAAAGCTACTTTATATACTAGACTATCTTCTACTATTCCCTTAGGTTCTAGAAGTGTTCCTATAAAACGTCTTTCTATAGACTAGTCTAATAATACTCGTAGTTTATACTAAACCTATTTAATAGTTACTCTTTATAATATTTTAGTAGTCTACTATTTACCTTTTATAGGTTAGTAGAATTTATAGATTAGGTTAGCTTAGAGGTCTACCTTAGTAACTCTAAATACTCTTTAATCTTCTAATTCTTTAAATACTATTATAACTTCTTTTTTAATCTTTAATACTTAATATTTCTTATTAATTTCTAATTTATAGTCTTAATTAGATAGGTAAGTAATTATATCCGACTTTAGACATCTGTTGTATTTATTAAATCTCTTTAGATAACACTACTACTATTTAGTAGTATTATCCTTTAAATTAGTAACTGTCTATAGATCTCCCTTCTCTAGATAGTTGTTTAGTATTATCTATTCTAGTTCTAGCTCTTTAAACTTAATAGTTTCTTTGTTATTAATAGAGCTAACTATAGTTACTCGATCTTAATCGTTCCTTACTATCTTATAAGTAGTTAAGATAGTAGGATTAATTCCTTAAGTAGAATATAAGCTCTAGAAATCAGGTTTCTATTCTTTTATATATACCTATCTATTTTCTCTCTTAAAAGTCCTAATAAATACCTATATTTCCCCTTCTTTAGGTTTATATATTCTAAGATCCTCTTTTAATAAGTTAGATTCTAACTCTAATAACTCTAATAAACTTATTAATAGTAGTAATTTATATTCTACTTAAAAAGGTAATTTATAATTTATTTCTAACTATATATTATAATATTATTTAAGTAATAGATCTCTATTATTATTAGTATCTTATACTCTACTAACTTATAACTTAATTTCTTCGTTTAGCTATAAGTATACAGCGCCTGTCGCTATATCTACAGTGTCTGTTTTAATTTACGTACTATATTCTCTAGTCTTAAGTTCCTCGTTCGTAAGTTTAATTTTATTAAGTAATACTACTTCTCTATAGACTATAGCGTTAATTCGTCTCTTCTTATTAGAGTCTTTCTTCTTACTATACTTATTTACTCTATAGCTAGAGAGGCTATAGTTGTAATACAAGTTCTACTTATATCAACGATTTTACTCCTTCTAGGAAAGTCCTTTTTTCTTTAAAAAGGTTTTCTTCTATATAGCGTTTACCTTCTTACTATATTTATTAGTATAAAAGTGCTTCTACTTTCCTAACTCTTAACTCTTTTCTCTATATCTAGGGTTACTCTTCCTAAATTCGTATAAGTAGTTATCTAGCTAAACAACTTTCTTAATTATATCTATAATAGTTAAGAATTATATATTCTACTTAGCTATTTCTTTATAGATATATACCTTCAATCCTCTATAAAAGAGTTCTATAAGAGTAATAGTATCCTATCCCGATTTTATCTTATAACGTTAAAATTTATTAGCATAGTCTATTACTAATCCAGTTTAGTATAAATCTAAAAGCTTATATATAGCTATTTAGATCGTATTAAAGTCTCTAAAGACTTTTCTAATAGTTATCTTAAATCCTCTCTAAGATTTAAATATAATCTTAGTTAATTCTATCTTTCTATCTTTATTCTTATTCTTAAAGAAGTCCTCTAAATATAGCTATACCTATTCTAATACTAATTCTCTAAGATAAGAGATAGCGAAGATAGTTTATAAATTATAATTGCTTTTGAATTTATTAGAATTAAAGTTAAAGTAGATGTCTATTTAAAGAAGGAATAAGTCTAGTTCCTTTCGCTTCCTATAATATATATCTAGTATCTTAACTTTAATAGTTTCAAGTACTTCGACCTTATAAGGCTCGAGAGCGTCTAGTATACTAATATTATTATTATTCCTAGTTAAATATATACTAGTAGGTATTCTTCTAGTAATACTTCTAAATGTTCCTATAATATTAGTTTAACTAGTATTTAAGCTAGCTATAGCAAGGGTTACTAGAGCTATAGCGACTAAACTTCTAAGCAGATACTTAAAGTATAACGAAACTTAAATAAACTAAATAAAGATAACTAAGTCTCGAAGGTTAGTATATAAGTAAGAAGTATAGATACGCCGGGTTATTTACTTAGAAGTAAACTCGTTACTTATATTAAAGATATTAAATAAGATAATAAGATTAATAACTAAAGTTAAGTATAAAGCTCCTATCTAATAGTAGACGTGCTAGTCTTATATAGAACCTTCGTTTATATTTAGAGTCCTACTTAGTAGGAGTTCTAAAGATAGAGTCTAACTCTATTTCTAGGGCTTCTTAAAACTAGACTCTATTACTTAACTACTCTTAACCGAGTTATATAATATAACTATAATAAGATCCCAGGATTATATATCCTACTACTTTTAATCCTTTCTTCCTTTTAGAGTTATAATAGTGCTTGTTCTATTAGAGCGTCGCCTAGACTTCACTTCGTCACGTGCTAGCACGTGATTCGTAACAGAGCTCCACTAATCGTTCCACCTAAAAAACAGCTGTTTATACTGCTTTAAAAGCTAGGATCCTGCTCTCTATTTCACTGTTTCTTATAGTAGAACTATTTAACATTCCTACTTCTAAAACACCTACTTATTTTACTTCTAGAGATAATAGACTACGTATACAGACCTTATATTATAACGCAGGCTAGACTATTAATAATATCCTCCTCTAACATCCTCAAATAACACGCCGTCAGGTCTATTATACTCTTACCTATAGACTTACTCCTTAAAAGCATACTACTAGCAGGTATATCCTTCTTAATACGCTCTACCGGAAGTATCTTATCAACTAGGTTATATAATCCTCCTTTATACGCGACATCTCTTAGGCAGAGCTCTCTAAATAGCTAGAATAGGATAATTAGTATAGTAGTATAGCTATTAAGACAGTATTTAAAAAGAAGAGATATACTAGAGTAGTAAGAAGAAAGAAAGTACTACTCTCTAAGACTAACAGAATCAAGAGGCTTGACTAGGCTATAGAGTATTTAGTATAGACTAATAAACAGTAGAATATAATCCTCTGGAGTAATAAGAGCTAGGTACAACTAGGCTATTATAGAAGACAGTAGTATATACGACTAATTAGGCTCTTAGAAGTTGATTATCCTAATTATATCTCTTATAAATAGCAAAGGAAGATAGAATAGATGTTTTAGAGTTGTATATTAGAGAAATATAGTAAGAGAGCAAGTGTATTCTAGGAAAAGATATAGAAGACAATTATAATAGAATCCTATTATAAGCGCGTCTTCCTAGTTATTTAGAACTACTTCTACAACTCTTAGAACCCGTATCTAGGACTCTTATTTTAATAAGATAGAGAACTAGGATATAATATAACAAATTCCTTAGTATATATAGTAGATAGAGAAGTTATACTAGTCTTCTATTACCTATTCTCTCTAGATCTAAACCCTATTAAGGCTCTATAAAATAAAATAAAGGATATTTTAGAAGTATTATACTTAGAAGTATATAGGAACTCTAAAAGGTTAAGAGCAGCTGTTATAGAAGCCTAAGAAGCTATTATAGATACAGAAGTCAAAGAGCTAGTATATATAATATACCAGCGCTATTAGGATATTAAGGATACTAATAAAATATATACAAGCTAGTAGAATAGTCTAAATAACCTCATTTTTAAGCTTTTGCCCGTATAGTGCTATTCTTAAAGCAGCGTGACAGTGGCAAATTTACATTTGTTTCCCCTTGTACGTAGTACTCGTTCACAGCCCAAAATCAGGGCTAATCACATGACTATCGCACAGCCACAAAATACCCCCACCACAAATATCCACCATGACCCATCCAAAGCCTCACTCCAAGGCCACAAGCTGAACAATTCATCCCTCAGCCCTACCAAGCATACGATACCCTCAAATACGAGCTTCTGAGACAAACAAAAACCGTCACCAACCGGCATTCAAAAGCCACAATCCTTCAACAATGACGCACCTCGAAACCCTTCAACTCGAACACCTCCCCTCAAGCCACAATATCCACATAGCCTTATATCGGGACGTCAAGAATACCGCGTTCTTGCATGAGCAGTTGTTGGCTGGGAATACGAGATTTGAATATGCTTTGATTGATGCTTCTGTGGTTTGTCTTTTTTTGCTATTCATCCGATTGGGAGGTCTCGTGATGATATCACGTTTTAGAGATATGGATTTTGCTAATGTTTTTGGTGATGTTTAGATCTTATCGAGAGTTCATGTGTTGGCGGCTGTATATAGGGCTATTCATGATTTCCAGACGGATCGGATGAAGAGTCGGAATGTACATTCTGAAGTGGTGTTTTCGCTGAGTCCGAATAATAATGTTTGTGGATCAAGCTTTCCCCTCTTCTCTTTTCCTTTTTTCCTCGTCTCGCCAAGTCCAAAGTTCTGAGATTACTAACACCTCAAACAGATAGCCGAATCTTTTCGTCGCTTCGGCATTACACCAGCCACCACCTCCCTCTTAGTCGTCAAAATATCTCTACCATCTCCTTCAGCATCCCCTCTCACAGCAGATGAGATTAAATCACATCTTACTGGAGCGCTTGAGGGCGAGGCAATTCCATGTAGCGATGAGGAGTTAGCGAAAATGACGGATTTGAAGAGAGTAAGGAAGGTCTATAAGCTGAATGGTGGGAACGGTGGGGGCGGTGGGGGCGGAGGAAAGAAGAGAGACATTGATGGCTTGGAGAGGGAGGTAGATGAGAGGAGGGAGTTGGAGGTTTTGGTTTTAGGTGCGATGGCGTTGAGGGGGAGTGTGAATTGAGTTCGGGAATGATATTATTCATGACTTTATTTATCGAAAAGATCTCATGGGCTCGGATGTTTTGACGGAATTGTTTATAAATGAGATCCAATTATCTCAAAGTTTCTCCGACAAAGGAAACCCTTTTACAAAACTCATCTCGAAAAATGAATCCCGGCACTTCTAACTCTCACGGTTTTTTACCACTTATGAATAGATGGATCGAAATTTCAAATACACGCTTTTAATTGTAACTTCTCAAGAAGTGAAAGAAGGCAATTGACCCCTTTACATCGCACCTTTATAACTAGTCAGTTATATCAACGATAGCCAGGAATGTTTTCCATTCACTTTTGAGTAGAAGTGCAAGGTTTCATCCTCTCTATTATTCGAAACTTTTACTCTGTTCTATTCATATCTAGATATTCTTTATCTAGAAAGGCTTTGCTAATTACCGGAGATAGTACCGACCGGGAAAAAAAAAGGGTGGGTGGTTTAGAAGGAACTTTTGGCGCCGGTATGGATATACCGTTAACCCCGAGCGCTTAAGCGAAATATATAGCAAACTCTCCATCCACCTCAAAAGACTCTTTTAAGATACAAACAATATCAGTGCCAGACAAAAGCTGCAAAATAAATCCTCCAATAATTTGTTCAATTCAAGCATCATATGTTATGGCCAGTCCAATTGCAATGTTCAACCTCAAAGACCAATCTACACCTGGTCATTATGGGCCGTCGCAAACAGCATTGTTTCTCCTTGACTTTCATTCCATGTTCATTCACCGCGCAGACGGAACAAATGCCCCGATATCTCTCAAAGTTGCCGCCGGAATGAGGAATTGGGCAAATTCACTGGGGATTCAAGTCATTCACTGCCTCATCGATCTCAACCAAACACCATACCCCACTTGCAAGAACGCCGGCAATTTCTCCAGTGCCATCACGGCCATGAGAACAAGCGGCGGCGAAGAACCTCGCGAGCTTGTGGATGGGGTTGGGAATGACGTTACCTTTACGAGAAGACCTGGTTTTATATCTGCATTGAGTTCGCCTGGGTTGGATGATTTCTTGAAGGAGAAGGATATCAAGTCGCTGTTGCTTGCGGGACTAAGCACTTCGGGGTGTGTTTTGAGGACTGCAGTTATGGCTGGGGAAGCGGAATATGTTGTGACTGTTATCTCTGATGGATGTGCTGATCGCGAGGAGAGCATTCATGATTTTGTGGTTGGGAAATTGTTGAACCGGGGATATGTGGCTACAGCATCTGAATTTCGAGAAGGATTTGAGCGTGCTTATTAGTGGTGACGATGAATGCGATACGCTCAGTGGAAGTCAAGAAAAAAAAAATGTTTCTAGTATGCCAAGAGCTGTTTGGTTTATATTGCCATGTTAGGTCATTTTGAACTTTTGATTTCTCGGAGGGATATCTGATAATGGGTTATGAGATAATAATCATATAGTTGACTATGTGATGAGGAATCATGAAGTCCAAACCTGCTGTGACGAGTTATCATAGAGCATCCCGCATCTTCTATCTTAATCGAAACTCTTCAAGAGAGAAATCCTCCTGTACGTATTCACCTACACACAGTGTTTAGACACTGTGCTTGCACGCTGTGTCTCGTATCCCTTTTAGTGTGAAGCCTTTTTTTATCATTGTTATCTGATAGGTTGGTTCTTTTGGGTGGAGATAGAGACATGGTCGATAGGTTACTAGTACCTCTTTACACACTTGAGGTGAACGATAATCAGCAGAGTGGTCCACAATGCCGGGGCCTAACATCTAAGGATTATTGATGATAACCGCATTGGTGAATCCTCGCTAGCAAGAATTTCCTATGGGTGTGCATCTCGTTTTATGATGTCAGGGCTCCTATCACCGGTTGCCAAACCGTGAACTTCTCAAGTGCTGGTACACATATATCCACACTGTGAGTATATGCTTCCCCCCAGAATGCCGCCCCCAAATCTGAGGACTCCAGGGTCGGGGTCAGGAATTTTGCAATACAATATACCCCTCAGCGGCCCAATGTGCCTGGCTATGGCTTTGGGGCCTCTAAATTCATACGAAGAAGACGTAGCGCGGAGTGGCGAATGGTTGCACTCCGCTACCAGTGGCCTACGAGGGATTTATTTATTGAATATTTAGGTGCTTATTTTGCCCTATAGAGATAGTGCTAAATTATGGGGCTGTGGGCCGACACTTGCCGAAGATACTGCCAACTACTGATTCACTCCTCTTGGGTAGTTTCTCATATACCTCTCTATAACCGTTTTCAAAATCGTGTGAAAAGACATTGGGGTTTGTGAACCTCACTAGTTGCTCTGAACAAGAAACAGAGCAATATAGCTTGTTTAAATCTTTGAGGAAGATGTTATAAACTAGGAGTTGTAGCAATTTATTACTATAGTTTAAGAGTATTTTCTCTATTATTATCCTGGTGTACTATAGTGCGAGTGTATACGAGTGATACGCGTATGAGCCATAGTATACTCGTGTACTATAATTATTTGAATCTTTGATTTCACTAGCGTATATTATTCCTATAATTAAAGCTAACGTGGTACACCAGTGTCAGGGCTTGTAGCAAGTACTGATGAATTGAACTACAGAGGCTGTCTATGTACAAGAAGATTCGATTGTCCTTTCCAAGCCAGAGTCCTTGCCAACTTATATACTCAGTCAGCTCATTCTAGAGGGTTCTGCCAAGAGTACTCTCGAAGGTTCTGTCACGTCCATACGTTGCTAAGCAAGGTCACATGAATACGTCGCTAGAGTACTCCAAGACTCACTCCACGGGTGCAACCCTTAACATTACCCCCCTCCCTGCTCTTGAAGGTAGGTGTCTAGAGCTACTATATCCTCTAACTCAGTAGCAGGTTCCCATATTAGGTTTGCATATCCTGTCTATTTAACCTTATACTCGAGTCAAGTACGAGAGCCTTTCCCTAAGAGCTTCTTTTACCGTTAACCTAGTATTCTTTCTACTTGCCACTCTATAGTATCGTCTACTAAGATTACAGGTAGTTGATCATCGTCCGTAATTTAACTAGGTAGCAGATCCGTAGCTGCTAGCCTTAATAAGTCTACATTAAAGACATTATAGATACTAGGCGGGGTGTCTAGCCTATATACAGACGGGCTAACAACCCCGATAACTATAAACTTAGCAGATCGAGCGTCTAGTTTCTTACTAGCCCTATCTGTCCGTATATTCCGTAGGCTTAAGTAAATCTTGTCTCCAACCTTATACGTAGGAGCGGTATTCCGTAAACGATTTACTTAAGTCTCCTAGTCTTGTTATACCCTTACTATTAACGATTATACCTATTCTATAATAGCCTTAATCTTTGCTACTATTGCTTCGCCCTTTTGAATTAGTGTCTTTATGTTTATAAGTGCTATAACGTCCGTTAAGGGGTCGATGGTCTATAACGGGTAACCGTGGCTAAGTTAGAAAGGGCTTACACCCGTTAATGTTAAATCCCGTCTGTTAAAAGCTAGCTATACTACTAGCAGCCAGTTAGCCCAGTCGTCCTAAGCTATATTAATCCACTGCTATAGAAGCATCTCGACTTCCGTATTTGCCCGTTCCGTCAACCCGTCAGTCTGTAGATAAAAGGCTATAGAGATCCGTCGTTTAATCCGTAAGCAGTTACAAAGCGTCTTCTATGCTTGTCTAATGAATTACGGGCCTCTATCAGATACTATTGCTCTTGGTAGTCTATATAAGCTATAGTGTATAGTAATAAATAAGTAAGCAAATTCCTCTAATAATATAGTCGAGTTATAAGCCGTAAGGAGCACCTCTTTGCCTAAACGGTCTGTAAACACTGCTATTATATCAGAGCCTTTACTTATAGGTAGTAGTCTAATAAAGTCGACAGAGATCTCCTACTATTACTGCTTAGGAATTAGTAATAGACAAAGCAGGCCTTGTTTACAATCCCTCTATACCTTAGTACGTCTGTAAACTCTATAGTTATAGACAAACTGCTTAACTATAGTCTATAAGTTTAGCTAGAAGAACTCTCTTAAGACTATTATAATTATCCCGTTCTTACTAGGATAGCCTGTAAGTGTAGAATTATAGAGTTCCTATATAATTACAGTCTGTAGTAGCTTATAGTCGGGGACCTATAGTCTACCTCTAAACTGTAAATCACTATTCCTATCAACTAAGCAGTTAGAGACAGAGACTTTGACTAGAGAAGCAAGGTATAACGAAACTCAAACGAACTAGACAAAGGTGACTAAGTCTCGAAGGTTGGTTTATAGTAAGAAGTATAAATGCGCTGGGTTGTTTACTTAGAAGTGAACTCGTTACTTATATCAAAGATGTTAAATAAGATGATAAGATTGATAACTAAAGTTGAGCACGAAGCTCCTATCTAGGTAGTAGACGTGCTAGTATATATAGAACCCTTCGTGCTACCTAGATCCCTATACAAGCCTGGATCCCTAGATCTCTTTGGATCCCTTAAGGGATCCAACGGGATCTATTACGTGACCTCTAATAATTATCCAACAGTGAGATCCTAGAATACCTAAATGCCTTTGTATTACTGATTCCCTCTTATGCTACCTTCTATTTCCTAGATATCGTGCCTTGTCCTATCAGAGCGCTGTCTAGACTACTTACTACGTATAACGTGATTCGTAACACTATCCCCTTCTTAGCCTAGCGTGTCCTCACGCTTAAGTATAAGCTAAGGAACTCGGTTAAGGTACTAGTAGCATCCTTTCCTTTCTATTATATCCTACCTTGTATAGAAGAAGAAAGAAGAACGTATGCTTCTTATAAAAAGTATTAAAATAGTTTATAACGAAATATTACTATGCTCTTGCTATGCTTCTTAAAAGCGTAGATGTTTTATAGATTCCTCCTAATCCTCTCGATGTTCTAAATGCGTTTGGTCGAAGCTAAAATACGACGGGACCGACGATGCTTAGGAGAAGAACGTTCCCTGTGCTAGCGACTAGGCCTCTATTGAAAAACAAGAGGAGAAGCTGGAGAGAGAGGAGGAGGAGGCGATGGCGAGGATTCTGCGGTTGTGAAAGCAGAAGGCCTTTCTAAAAGAGAGGAGGCGTAAAATGTCCTGTTAAGGTCTTCGTTTTCTTAACGAACTCGACGCTACTAAGGAGGCAGAAAAAAAAGAGAAAGAGGAGAAAGAGAGAAAGGAAAAAGAACAGCGAGAGACGGAGGTTGCTCGCCTAGCAGCCCTGCCTATTCCTGTTAGTTCCTAATCCGAGATAGGTCTCGACCTAGCCTTCCTCGAAGCTTTTCCTTTAGACTATAAGATATAGGTAAACTTAGGTTTTGTTAGTAGAACTCCTAAAGTTCCGCTAGGCAACGGTTAAGGTTGCTTTTTGGTTCCTAAGTATTTTCTAAGTATAGGTAATCTAACTATTTAATTAAATACTTAACTTGTCCTCTAATAAGTTTATAGTTAAGAATCCTCTCGACTTCGTATTCGACGTTTAGGTTTACTAGTTGAATTTCTATAAGTAGAGCTAGTAGTACTCCCGGTAGTACTGGTTTAAGTAAGGATATATAGAATACTAGGTAGATGTTCATCGTTCTTAGTAGTGCTAATTTATAATTTAAAGGTCCTCTAACGCGTTTAATTTTAAATAGTCTGAGTTTTTTATAATCTAGTTTATTACTTAGTCTTTTCATATCGATGTTTTTCTATACTAAGTAGACTTTATCCCTCTCTTTTAGCGTTAGCTCCTAACTACGTCGTTTATTATAGTAGTACGCGTTTCTTTCTACTATAAATTACAGGTCCTTTATAAGTTCCTTATATAGACTCTTAATTTTTAAGACCTAAATACGAGTAAGTTAGTTATTAATAGTCGTAGATAGTGGTTCTTGATACGCCGATAATTTATACCTAAAATTAGCGTAGAATAGTGTAATAAGTATTGTTTCCGTTACTGAACTGTTGTAGGTAAACTGTGCTAAGAGCAGCAGTTCTACCTAGTTATCTTACTAATAGTTTACGTAATAACGAAGGTATGTTTTAACTACTTAATTTATCTATTCGTTTCTTCTATTTATTTAAGAGTAGAAGGCTATAGAAAGCTTTCTTTTTACACTTAATCGTTCTATAAGAGCGATCTAAAATTTTAAGGTAAAGAGCTTGTCTCTGTCTAAGAGTATTTCTTTAGGTAGTCTATATCTTAAGACTACTTCCCTAAGGAATGCGAATGCTAATTCCTTAGCTATACTTGACTCTATATATACTATAAGAATTATATACTTCGTAAGTCGTTCTATAATAACTAGGATCGCGTTATATTTAACTCCTGTTATTAGATCTTTAGATTTTAGTAATTTAATAATAAAATCTATAGATATTAATTTCTAAGGTATCTATAGTATTAGAGTAGTGTTTATCTGTCTATAAGGAGTATAGTAGGAAGCCTTATTCCTAGTATAGGTATTACATTCCGCTATTACTTCCTTAACTATTATAGATAACCGATTAATATAGTAGTATTGTCTTATTCTCTAGAGAGTTCTTCGAATTCCTTAGTAACCGTAAGTAGGCGTAGTATAGTATTCTTATATAAATTCTTTTATATATGAACTAGGAACCTATAGTTTCCCTTTTATATACTAGTTATAACCTTCGTATATGTTCTGAATTCTATCTATCTATATATCGTTTATTACTACTATCTCGTACACCGTAGGTACTAAGTCTCTATTCTTAAGAGTTTTTAAGATCGTAATCTTTTTATACTCTTTATTTCCCTTATATCTAGGTTTTTAGCTAAGAGTATTAGCTCGAGTATTCAACGTTCCCTTTATATATCGGATAACGATGTCGAATCCTTCTAATATCTCTGACTATCTAGCTAATTGCCTTATCGTAAGTTCCTTAGTAGTTGTAAATGTCTTAAGGTTCTTATAGTTAGATAAAACTATAACTAGGTATTTTACTAACTATAAATAGATTCTCTAGTGTTCTAGAGCTAATACTATAGTAAGTAATTCTTTGTTGAAAATGCTATAGTTTTATTATACTAGGTCGAATATCTTAGAATAATATATAATAGGTATAAGTTTTTCTTTATTATTTAGCTATAGGTAAACTATACTTACTACTATATCTAAGGCGTCTGTTTCGATCGTACTAGGTTTATCTATATCGAAATTATATAGAATAGGTTCTTCTATAAATTTCGCCTTAATTTTCTGAAAAGCGTCCTCTACCTATTTATCTTATATAAATTTAATAGCTTTCTTAACTAGTTCTAACATTAGTTTAGTAATCTTTATATAGTCTTAAATAAATAGACAGTAAAAGTTTATAAATCTAAGGAAGGACTATACGTCTTTTATATTTTCTAGTAACTTCTAGTTTAAGACGTCTTAGATCTTTGCCAGATCTATCTCTATTTTCTCTAGGCTGAATACCTATCCTAGGAAAAGGGTCTAAGTTACTCTAAACTCGTATTTCGAGAGTTTTAACTAAGAGTTAACTTTTATAAGTCGTTATAAAACTTCTTTAACATATCTCTTATATTCTTCTTCTTTTTCTAAGAAGATTAAGATATTATCTAGGTAATAGATTACTATTACTCCTAGAAGATCTCCTAAAATGTTATTGTTTTATCTCTAATATATAGCTAGTATGTTATAAAGTCTAAAAGGTATAACTGTATATTTATAAAGGCTCGATAGTAAGGTAAATACTATCTTCTATTTATCCCCGACTTTTATTCGTATAAGTCTATAAGCGTTTTATTAATCCAATTTTATAAATTATACTACCTTGCCTAACTTGTTCTACAAGTATTAGCTAGGTAGTAGTAGATAAGCGTCCTTAACTATAGCGTGATTTACTTCTTAGTAATCAATACATACTCTTCTGTCTAGATCGTCTTTCTTTTTAATAATAAGCATATTTAAGGTAATTAGTAACTTAGATTTTCTAATATATCCCTTCTTAATACCTTCCTTTATATAACTTTCTATCCTCTATAGGCTTTTCTAGTTATATAACCGAAGCTTCTACTTCGAGAGGTAATAACCCTCTTTTAATTTAATCTTATAATCCTATAAGCAATGTTCTAGCAAAGCTTACAAGTCTTCTAGGTTCTCGAACAAAGCCTTAAATTCTCTATACTATATAGGTATTTCGTTATCAGCTGTCCTACTAACTTATAGAGAACCCTAAGCTAGGTATTCTAGCGTTTTAGAAGAGGTGGCGCTAACCTCGTTCTAGCCTTATAGTTATAATTACGATCCTACGTAATTATATTAACTAAAGGTTATTATTCAAGCCTTCTAATTAATATCTAGATTATGTTCTCTAATCTATAACATACCTAGTATCGCTTCCTTACTTCCTATTTTAATAATATCGAATTATATATCTAAGCAGTGTCCTTTAATAGTAATATTTATTAGAATAGTTTACTAATCGATAATTCTATCCTAGTATACAACGTCTGTTCTATTAACTACTCCTAGGCAGTATAGCTTCATACCTTTAATCGAGACGTTTAGCTTCTTCTAAGCTACTAGAGAAAGAAAATTACCCGTTACTCCTAAATCAATTAAGACTTAGAGTTCCTTTCTTCTTATCTTCGCTATTACTATAAGTTGATTTTCTCTAGAGGTAGTGTTTAATTTTCTAATTATTAGTTAGTAGAGCTCTCTCTATACCAACTCCGTTTCTTAGTCTATATCGTATTCGTTCATCTCTTAGAAGATTATACTAAATAACTTCCTACTTTATAATTCCTAAAATATTACTCCGACTTTTCCGACTAAAGCGACTATAGTATACTAGCTTCCTATTTCTAGTATAGCTTTCCTATCATTAGGTAGCGTACCTAAAAAACTAGGTTTAGAGCGTCCTATAAAGTCGTCAGAACCCTGCTATTACTATTCGCTAGTTTCTTCCTATAGATCCACGACTATCTAAATATCTCCTAACTTAGGCGTACTAGACAGTTCGCTAGATACTGCTTATTCTAGTCTAGGTTCTTTAAATTTAATAGTTTCTCTTCTAGTAACAAGGCTTACTAAAGTTATTCTATCCCGTTTATTCTAAACTATTTTATAAGTAGTTAAAATAGTAGAGTTAATTCCTTAAGTAGAATATAGGCTCTAGAAATCAGGTTTCTGGTTTTCTATATATACCTATCTATTCCCTCTTTTAAAAGTTCTAATAAATACCTATGTCTTACCTTATTTAGGCTTATATATTCCTAGATCTACTTCTAACAAGTCAGATATCGATTCCAACAACTCTAATAAACTTATTAATAGTAGTAATTTATATTCTACTTAAAGAGGTAATTTATAATCTATTTCTAACCGTATATTATAATATTCTTCGAGTAATAGATCCCTATTATTATTAGTATCCTATACCTTACTAACTTATAACTTAATTCCTTCGTTTAGCTATAAGTATATAGCGCCTGCCGTTGTGTCTATAGCGTCTGTTTTAATTTATATACTATAACCTCTAGCCTCGAGTTCTTCGTCTATAAGTTCGATTTTTTCTAGCAAAGCTACTTCTTTTTAGATAGTAGTATTAGCTTGTTTCTCTTTAGAGTCTTTCTTCTTACTACACTTATTTACTCTATAGCTAGGAAGACTATAGTTATAATATAAGTTCTACTCACGTCAACGATTTCGCTCTTTCTAGGACAATCCTCTCTTCTAGGAGTTTTCTTTCTTAGATTCCTTTCCTAGAACCTATGATTTCCGAGTAGTATCGATTTCTATAGGATCTCTATAATCTTTTTGTCTACTCTTTCTATGTCGATGATTATAACTTCCCTTTTTCTCTAGATTTCTTTTATAGATATAGTTATCGATCCTAATTACGTTATTCGTTAATTTATTTAATATGTCTAGAAAATCCTCTTACGCGATTTCATCCTTTACGTTGTCCTTAAGTCTATAATAGAATTGTTCACGTAATACTTTATTGTTCTATCCTATTCGTATAGAGTACTATTGAAATTATAAGGCGTACTTAGCGGCTAACCCCTTCTGCCTAAGTATATACAAAGCTCTAACTGCCTTTTTCTTTATATTAATATCCTTAAAAGCCTAGTTAATTCCCTCTCTAAATCCTCGAACATTCCTAAACAAATCCCTCGTCTTTTTAGACATCTAAAGAGAGACTTTTCTATTAGCTGTTTTGTTTATCTAGTAATCCTCTAGGTACAGTTCTAACCAGTTATAAGCTACCCCTTTAAGATAGGTAGACAACTATATAACTTAGTCAGTTTTACTTAGAAACTAGGTATGATAAAAACTTAAGTAAAGGGAAGCCTTTATTAAGAATTCAGCTAGCTTCTTAGGTAAGCTATCGAATAGCTTCGGAAGAGGAAGTTTCACTTCCTCTTAAAGAGTAGTAACTGGTGTAACTAGTGTAACTAGGGGGTCCGCAGCTGGCTTTAGTAGGGCGGTTCTTAGAGTAGAAGAGGTTGCCGACATAGTAGCGATCTTACTTCTAAGCAGGTACTTAAAGTATAACGAAACTCAAACGAACTAGACAAAGGTGACTAAGTCTCGAAGGTTGGTTTATAGTAAGAAGTATAAATACGCTAGGTTGTTTACTTAGAAGTGAACTCGTTACTTATATCAAAGATATTAAATAAGATAATAAGATTAATAACTAAAGTTGAGTACGAAGCTCCTATCTAGGTGGCAGACGTGCTAGTACATATAGAACCCTTCGTGCTACCCGGATCCCTATATAAGCCTAGATCCCTAGATCTCTTCGGATCCCCTAAGGGATCTAACGGGATCTATCACGTAACCTCTAACAATTATCTAATAGTGAGATCCTGGAATACCTAAATGCCTTTGTATTACTGATTCCCTCTTATGCTACCTTCCATTTCCTGGATATCGTGCCTTGTCCTATTAGAGCGCCGTCTAGACTACTTACCACGTATAACGTGATTCGTAACACAAGGTCTACTAGAAACATCCTATCTCCTTAGCAGACAGTATCTATAAGACGCCTAAAGTCCTTATCTTATACCTTTCCCTCTTCCTAGAGTTTCCGTAGTTGGTCTATAAACGCTTACTACGTCGCTACGTCGCTTACTTGATTCCTCCTGTTTACTAACACTAGTGCTAGCTATATAGTATTTCCTTAAATTATTCCGTCTAGAATCAGTTATACTATCCTATAATTAAGGCGTTTATCTCCCTCCTCTAGGAGGTCCTAGTCCCTCCTTATTAATATATCTAGCAGTCCTCTCTCTTTGCCTAGGCAGTATTAGATAATTAGGTTAAACTTGCTAAGTATTAACTACTACCGTATTTGTCTTTTAGACAGTTTATAGACTGTTATAAAGTACTTAAGATTCTTATAATCCGTAAGTACTATAAACTACCTAATACTTTTTAACTCCGCTTCCTATTCCTTAAAGCAACGAATAATAGCTAATAACTCTTTATTATATATTAAGTAATTATATTCAGTAGATACGTGTTTCTTTAAGAAGAAGGCTACAGGCTATAAGACGCTATTCTTTACTTAAGAGAGCACGCCTCCTAAGCAATATCCAGAGGAGTCTGTCTCTAGGACTGTCTCGTGATCTAGGTCAAACTAAGCCAGTACTAGGGCCTTTATAAAGGCCTACTTTAACTGTTCGAAGGCTCTATTCGCTTCGTCTATCTATTAGAAGGATATATCCTTTTTAACAAGTCTATAGAAAGGAGCTGTAATCTGTAAAAAGTCTCTAATAAACCGTCGATAGAAATTCGTAAATCCTAGGAAGCTAAGGACGCCTTTTACTATTATTAGTGCTTTCTAATCTATAATAGCTTATATTTTAGCTGAGTCTATCTGTAAACCTTTCTCTACTTCTATAATAAACCTAAGGTACTTTGTAGACTATACTTTAAATTCACACTTATTAATATTAAGCTATAGCCTAGTATCTTAAAGCCTTTATATTACTTTATAGACATGCTCGCGGTGCTGGTTATAGGTGCTATCTATAAAGACTAAGACATCGTCGACATATACTAAGACAAAGTTGTCTAAGAACTCTTAAAGCGTATAATTAATATACCGCTAGAAAGTGCTAGGAGTATTTACAAGCCTAAAAGGGGTAACAAGCTATTTAAAAAGCCTAAAGCGTGTCTAGAAAGCTGTTTTCTACTCGTCTCCCTTCTTAATACATATCTTATAAAACGTAGTAATAACATCTATTTTTATAAACTACTTTGCTTTTCTAATCCGGTTAAGTATCTCTTAGATCAAAGGTAATAGATAGCAGTCCTTATAGGTTAACTTATTCAGTGCTCGGTAGTTATAACAGAACCGTAGACCCCCTCCTAGCTTCTGTATAAAGAGTACTAGCGTAGCTACTAAAGAGTTGCTTACTTAAATGAATTCCTTATCTAGTAGCTCTGTTAGGGTTTTATAGAGCACTAATAGCTCGTCCCGTAACATATTATAAAGTAGCCTCTATAGAACTGTCTCCTCTAATCCGCTGTCCGTCTATAAAAGCTTAATACTATAATTAATTCCTTATTAATATACTAGTAACTTATTTACTTCTTCTCTATTAAAAGCTAGGTAGAATTCTAGACCGATCCAGCTAGGCAGCTTTATCTACGGGTCTATATACTTCTTTTCTACTAACGCTTTACTAATATCCGTAAGGCTAGCTAAGAAAACTTATAGCTTACGTTTATAATCTATAAGAAAGTAGAAGACAGCCACGCTTACTTGCTTATAGAAGTAAGACTTTTCTAGCTTACTATAAACTTCTAACCTAGAGTCTTAGAAGAGCAAGCATCCCTTAGCAGCGTTAAGTAAAGCTTACTCTCTCCTTAACTAAGATTTTCCTAGAATTATTTTATAGCTCTCGATCTTAGAGACTACGTAAGTATAAACCCGTTTCTACTGATAGCCTCTAATATCTATGCTAAAAGATACTACTTAGGATATAGTATCCTCTAATACTCCTTCTATTAACTGTAAATACCTTAGTATGATTTATACGCAAGAGAGCTAATAACGACAGACAAAACAGTCTAAAACAATTCTATAGACTAAATACCCTGAATCTACTAAGGCTTATAAAGTAGCTACTCCATTTACTAAAGCTAATATAAGAAGAGGTTTTTCATCTATATATTCCTACTTAAATTGCCTCTAAGTATCTATTACTAACAACTCTCTTCGCCGCTCCTACCTACGCTTTCTAACAGGAGCCTCTAGTTTTCCGAACCTAAAGAGAGCTTATCTTCTTCTAATTCCAGAGCTACTTCCTTAACCTCTGCCTTCTATTTACAGGCTGTATTCACTGCCACAGGTCGCCTTAGTAGTCTATAAGAACATTCTTAAATAAAATGCTTAGTGTAATAGAACTATTAGGAATTGATCGGAATAATCGGAATTGGAATTGCCGAGTCTACGTGCTGAATGGGATACGATACAGATGTTGTTTTAGGATTTAGAATAGCTAGATAGCTCCGGACTTACTATTGTCTAAACCTCTTGTAAATAGCTGCCTCCTCTCTATTAGGAAAGACTAATTTAGTCTTTTCCTTCGTATCAGAGCCTAGTATTCGGATATGTCATTCTATCGAACGCACTTCTATATGCCTCTTTTGTAGTATTATCCGTTTTATGCCGTTATATTAAAAGACCAAATTCGACTCCGCCGGGGACGGCCTGTTATAATATCTTACTCGAGCGCGCCGGCGTACTTGCTTCGAATTCGATTCAGCCTAGATTCGGATTAGTACATCGACAACCTTAAATAGCTAGGTAATTAGAGACTACCTAGACGGCTAGTGACACCGGGGTTTAGTGTCTGAACAGTTAGCTGGTAAAATCGTAGGCGGTTCTTACGTTGATAGGAGTGGAATACGCTAAGTATTCCCGAGACTCCTAATAACCCTCTCCGTATAGGGATTACTATATAAGATACGGACAGTCGACGATATATAGTTACCTAGAAGGCTCCTGAATCTACCCCTTAACCCCTCTAAACATTATACGATATACTAGAATAAGGAGAGACCCTAGGTCTCTCTAAAACTCTGCTTAAGAGCGTTAAGTAACCTACTAGGGAAACTAGTAGGCCCCTCTCTAAAAGGTCTACGAACCGCACTCGTATACCTAAGAACAAAAGGTCCTGGAAAGGAAAGCAAACTGCTCGAAACCCTAAAGATAACTAAGACTTTTCTAATATAGACGAGATACGAGGAGTAGTATAAGGCTTAGAAGAAAAACTTTAAGATAACAACGATCGGTTTATATAGTTAGAATCAATTATAAGCGAACTTAGGAATTAAATCAGAGACTCTTAACCTTAACAATCCTAATCTGAGAACGACCCTCCTTCCCTTCTAAGTCCTACACCAGACCCCTTTCGCTTAAGAGATCCTGCCTCTAATACCTTCCCTCGACGGCAGACCACCCTACTCGACTCCGAAGGTAGTCCGAATCCTATCTAACCCGCGAAAAGCAAGATTATAGAAAAGATTAAACCCTTAGATAACGGCATATTACCTATATACCGATAATAGAAGATATTAGTATATAACAGACTACTAGTGAATACCGATTATTATAATACAAGCCCGACTCGAAAGGCCCTTATATAGGGAACAACTACTAGACTCGCTAGGAACTACCTTAAGCTTAGATATAAGTCTGAATCGATTTATATTACTTTCTACGATTATTAAGATATAATTAAACTTTTAGATTTATATTTCTTAACCGGATATAAGACAGAGGATATATAGAACGCCTTCTAGGCCTTATAGATAGGTAGAAAGGATTACACTAGAGAAACGTTTGCTAACTTCAGAGGTCGCTTTTCGAGTATAGCTATACTCGGAGGGATACCAGAGTTAGAACAGTTCTTCTATATATAGGAAAAGATTATACTACAGCTACGAAACTCAGCTGCTACACTTAAGAGACGTTAAAACTATAACTTCGTCGAAATAGTAGTAGATCTTCTAGCCTTAGATAAGGAAAAACGCTGAAACGCTGAGTTATACATAGCTAATACGACTAAGCTAGTTGGTACAACCACTTCGGTTAAAAGGACTGCCTTTTAACCCTTATCTAGTATAACACCGAAACCCTCCCTACTTATACGAGGATCCTTCTCTACCGTTTAGACCACTTCCCGAACTTTCAAACCTACCTCGACTCCCGAACGCTAAAAGAATACAGATCGAGTCTTAGCTAGTGTAACGTGTTACTACTGTGGTAAGCCTAGACATTATAAACCCGATTGCCCTCAGCTACCTAGTATCAAAGAGATAGTCTAGGAAGTGGACGAAGATGATATACAAGTCTCTATAGAGTACCCCGATTCAGACCTGGATTAGAGGGAAAATAAGGCAGCCTAGGTAAAGACTCCTTCCTAGGCCTATATAAATGTAACCTATTAAACCTTAATCTTTCTAGCCTTATAGAAGGAAACTAATTCCTTATAGATACGACCCTTAGTATATACGAATACGGTGTTAAGTTATAAGCTTTGATAGATATAGGAGCGAACGGTTTTCTATTCTTAAATCGACCTTTAGCCCTACGACTAGTCTAATTACTAGGATTACAGATTTAAAATTTACTATACTCGGTGCCTGTTCGTAGATACGACAGTAGTATTAAGAGTAAGGCAACGTAGTTTATACGGCTATATCTAAACCTAGATAGACGTCGTATCTGTAACTGCCCCTTTGTTGTCCTAGATCTTAGATAATAAGACTTAATTATCGGAAATAAATAGTTGAAACACTTTAAAATTCTCCTTAACCTCGCTAGGAATCAACTTATTTAGCCAGCTGAAACCTCACCGACTCCTTACTTCGGAAAGGAGATCTTACTTTCTTTAACTTCTAGCCGGATCTAGAAGCCTTATTTGAATATATAGTCGGATACGAATCGAAGAGATCACGCTCTCTATTAAGACGAAAAACGACGGAAGAAGGGTGAACTCTTAGCTAAGTTATTACTATTATCTACAACTCTAACTCCTAACCTTTCTGCCTCCGACTCTGGTCTAAATCCCCTCTAACCTACAAGTATAGCCTAGACGGATTAGACTACATACTTATTTATTAGCGAGATAAGTGCGAATGCTTTATATTTTAATATAAAACGACCCGATACCGAGTTCTTTATAACTAGCATCTACGAATTAGATCGGATTATCGAAGAGAAGTCAGCTCTGCCTATAGACGACGCTAAGACTATAGATCTGATACGGTCCTGACTCTCTAAATGTTATTTCTTATACTAAGATGTATTCTTAAAGGCAGCCTTGGACAAACTTCCTCCTTACTATAAATATGATTATAAAATCACCTTAAACAAACCACTTCCTACCTCCTACTCCCCGCTGTATCGATAGTCAACCGTAGAGCTATAAGCGACGAAAGAGTACCTTATTAATAATTTAAATAAAGGATTTATTATTAATAGTAATAGTCTTTTTACCTTACTAGTACTCTTTGTTAAAAAGCCTAATAGCGATAAGCTACGGTTCTGTATCGATTATCGGAAGCTTAATACTCTTACCTAAAACGACCCCTACCCGATTCCTTATATCGACGAACTCCTTTTGAGAATAAGGAAAGCTAAGATCTTTACTAAGTTGGATATACGACAAGCCTTCTACTATATCTAAATAGACCCTGACTTAGAAGAGATAACCACGTTTAGGACTAGGTATAGAATATATAAATATAAGGTCCTTCCTTTTAAACTCTATAATAGACCTACTACCTACTAATGTTATATAAACGACGTCTTAATCGAATATCTAAATAACTTCTATATCGCTTACCTAGACGATATATTAATTTATTTAGACAGTATCGAAGAATATAAGGAATAAGTTAGGAAGGTCCTGAATCGGCTCCGAGAAGCAGGACTCTAAGTAGATATTAAGAAAAGCGAATTTAACGTTACCTAAGTTAAATATCTTAGTTATATATTAACTACGAAAGGACTTAAAGTAGACCCCGAGAAAGTGGAACCTCTACGTAACTAGGCCCGACCTAGTACTATAACAGGTGTAAAGTCCTACCTAGGCTTTTATAGTTTCTATAGACAATTTATTAAGAACTTCGATAAAATTGTAAAACCTCTAACTACTATAACGCGCCCTTCAAAGCCGTTTTAGTAGACACCCGAATACGAGAAAGCCTTCGAAGAATTATAGACCTAGCTACTCTTAGTTCAAGCTTTATATTACTTCGACCCTGAACTTAATATAAAGCTAGAGACAGACTCTTCTAATAGAGTAATAGTAGGTGTATTCTCCTAACAATACGGTGATCGGTAGTATCCTATAGGTTTTTACTCCCACGTCCTAGTCGGCTACGAAGCAAATTAGGAAATCCACGATAAGGAATTGTTTATAATTATCGAAGCGTTTAAGAAGTAGAGGCTTAAACTTATGTTATGTCAAAGCCGTATCGACGTATACTCGGACCACAGATCCTTAGAATACTTTATAACAACTAAGCTGCTCACGGCTAAGTAAGTACGATAGATAGAATTCCTATCTAACTTTAATTTCCAGATCTGATTTACGTCTAGAATAGCAAATCAAAAAGCAGATATCCTAACTAGACACGAGTAAGATATTAAAATATAGGATTAGGTTAAGTTAGACAGCTGCTTACGTACCCTTTTTAGACCTGTTAGGTTAGACCCCTGAATCAACACCGACCTTACTTAGACCTTTTTATAAAAACAAGCGACATTTATTAGTACGATTTAGCTAGATATTATACTAAAATCTAGGTCAGACCTGATTTAGAGGCTAAAAGCAGATAATATACAATCCTTCTAAGAAGAGCGTAGCTAGCTCAAGAACGGTTATACTATCTCGCTAGACAATTTACTCCTATTTAGAGGACGGCTTTATATCTAAAGAAACACCGAACTCTATACGAATCTAATCCGAGAAGTCTACGACCAAGTATCTAGTGCTTACCTAAGTGCCTGAAAGATATACCAGTTGTTAGCTCCCGCCTACTACTAGATCGGCATAGGTTCGGACTATAAAGTATACGTAGCTAACTACCGAGCGTGTAGATACTCTTATCCTCGACAGATTAAATAGCAAGGGTTTCTTCACCTACTACTAGTTCCTGATTACCCGATATAGTATTTATATATAGATTTTAAGCCCTTTCTAAAAGATAAACACGGATATAACGCTATACTAGTATTTATCGACCGCCTTAGGAAGGACTCGGTGTCTATTCTCTGCTATTCTACGACCGACGCTAGAGGATTAGCTTAACTTTTTATACAATAGATCTATCGTTTTAGACACTGTCTCGAATCGATTACGTCTGATAGAGGACCTTAATTCGTCTCGGCTTTTTAGACGGAATTCTGTTGTATTATCAGTGTTAAGCTTAAACTCTCTATAGCTTACTATAAATAAACAGATGGTTAGACAGAGATTATAAACTGATATATCGATCAGAGGCTAAGGCCTTTCGTAACCTACTACTAGGATAATTAGAGCGAGTTAATCCCTCTAATAGACCGAGTATAAATAACCCTCCCGTACGCTTTAATTAGTATAACCTCTTATCGGCTCAAGTTCAGACTTAATTTAAGAACCTTATAGGACTAGAATACCTTAAAGACTTCCATTCCTCAGGAACGATTAAATTACGATAAGGTAGCTAAAATAGCCCGACGTATATACTCGGCCTAGAACGTAGCTAAAGACAATATAACCAAAGCTTAGTAGAGAATATAAGACAGTACGAATCAATACTAAAGAGCTATCGACTAGGATATTAGTAATAAAGTCTACTTATTAATAAGGAACCTTAAGATAAATCGACCTAGCCGAAAGCTAGCTAAGTAGTAGACAGGACCTTTTGAGATACTAGAACGTGTAGGACACTCTTATAGGTTAAAGCTCCTAGAAGGATTATTAATTTATAACGTTTTCGCTGTGAACATACTGTCTAAGGACCCGAATACCCCCCTAACTAGATAGGAAGCCCTAGAGCCACCTCTAGAGATTATTCAGGGTGTATAAGAATAGGAAGTTTAAGAGATTCTTACTAGCAGACTTTTTAAGAGACAACTATAGTATTAAGTAAAATAGGTCGGCTACGATTCGGACCCTACTTAGTATCCTGTCGACAATTTTCAAGGTTTACTATATCGATTAAGAGACTTCTACGTTAAATACCTAGAGCAACCAGGACTACCTCGACTCCTCTCTAAATAGATACGTATATAGGAAACAGATAAGGACGAGTAAAGAGTTTATTATTCAACTAAACAACTCTTAACAGTATCTACTAATCCTAGTCACCCCTAAGTAACTTAAAATCGACAAAGTGGAAGAATAAGAAGACAATACTAAGTCGCTACTAAACAGGATCTAAAGCTTAACCTCCTCCTCTACCCTAGCTGCCCCGTCAGCCAGCTGTGTAACAACAGCCTTAGCCTCCTTATTATCCTCGTCCTTATAATCCTCCTCCTCGCTATTCTCTCTACCGAAAGGGACCCGAACCGGCTTATCCCTAGGAACCCCCTCCACCTCCGCGTGCTTACGTTTCTTACTCTAACGACTACCAGCGACTTATAAGCTCTTCAGATAGGCTTCGAAGAGGTCCCGAATCTGGACCTGCACAGTATTACCGGCCTATTAGAATGTTAGTCTAAAATCACCTCCGTAACCGTACTAACCAAGGGAGGAATACTTATAGCAACCTCGACGCGAAGCGCCCGAGTCTCCTTAAGGAGCGAGTACTACAACTCCGTTATAGTCTTAGGTGCCTCCGTAGCAGTAACAACTATGATCTTATCAATAGCCTTAGCAGCCTTCTTAATCGTAACCGGGTTTTCCAAGAGCTATAAGATAGCAAACTCCTTCTCTACAAACCAGGGCAACTACGATGGTTAGTATAGGTTCAGACTTGGTTCGGACTCAAGACTGCTTACCAGGACATAAACAGCGTTCTGCCTAACATAATACTCACACTTCTTAGATATGTCTTTTACGAAGACACACTCGTGCTCCCCGTCTCTAGCTTTTGCCTAAAGGCACCGAATACAGCAGACGCGGTAGGCATCCGGAAGAGCACCAGCAGGGTAAGGAAGAGGCATTATACTATATAAACTAATTAGTATTCTGAATAAGCCCCGACTCTGAAGGTAAAGACTTACGTTGTAGGTGTATATATGTTATATATGAATGTGTCTAAAGACGTTAGCAAAAGGAAGATATACCTGATCGGAGGGTATTCTTATAGCTTAGTTTATTATTATTCGTTAGAAAGGAAAGAGGAAAAGAAATCAGAATCGAGGGCGAGTTAGCTACTAATATATAACTAACAACAATAGCCAGCGTGTTATAATTGTTGTTTGTTACTATTATCATAAACAGTAATAGCGAATAAACTGCAAATACTACTACAGCCTACCGACTCCTACCCGATAGCTAATTAGATCTCCTTCTTTCGTTTATCGCTATTGTTATACAAAAGACGACTAATAAACCACGATTTAAACCATAAACGATAATACTACCGCCTATAGACACCGCCTACCGATATTATACCGATACCGCACCGATAATACAAAGCCTCGAGGACGAGTCTTTTTCAAGAAGGGGGGATGTGATAGAACCATTAGGAATTGATTAGAATAATCGGAATTGGAATTGCCGAGTCTACGTGCCGAATAGGATACGATACAGATGTTGTTTCAGGATTTAGAATAGCCAGATAGCTCCGGACTTACTATTATCCGAACCTCTTATAAATAGCTGCCTCCTCTCTATCGGGAAAGACCAATTTAGTCTTTTCCTTCGTATCAGAGCCTAGTATTCGGATATGTCATTCTATCGAACGCACTTCTATATGCCTCTTTTGTAGTATTATCCGTTTCGTGCCGTTACACTTAGTAGCTCTGTAACGGATATAGTAGCTAGTATAGAGACAGTTGCTCTTTTCCTCCTTAGATACCTATTTAGCATACTTAGTACTAATTATTAAAACTTTGGTAAGTGCTAGTTCCTAGTCTATATCCTCTATAGACGCTTTATAGGTAACTTTCGGTCTATTAGTAATTTTATTATCTATTCTCTATTATATAGTATCTATAAGTTGTTTCTAAGAGGTCTATAGTGTTCCTAGGTTTAGCTGATTCCTAGGCCGGTATATTCAGGCTTTGTACGCTCTTAAGCGGTCGTCCGTTTCCTTGATAATAGAGTAGTAAGACTTAAAGTCTAGTTAAGAAGCAACTGTGATTATTACCTTAACTAGCTCGTTACTTAGGATTCGGTTAAGAGACAACTTCTTCGCGTCGTCGGGCTATGATCCTCCTCCTAATTCTATAAGCAAGGCCTACTATTCTATGAAGGCTTCTAAGAATAGTCTTAAGCCTTAGTAGAAGGATTCCAGCTTTCGTTGTACTCTTTCCTTAGCTTACAGGTCTCTAAATATAAATTCTACTTAATCTAAGAAGTTACTACTATTAGCTAGCTCTAGCTTACCCTGTTCCCGTACTTATACTTCTATTCTACGGAGCGCCTTACTCTGTAAGGATCTGTTAAGTACCTAAAACTTAACGTATTTAGTATATCTATAGTAGTCGACTTCGATTTTAGCTTATGCTTGTTATAACTAAGCTTCTAGCTTATCTAAGTCTCTGTAGAATTCCAGTAGCAGAGGAAGAGACTTTCTAGGTTTATTATTATTATAGACCATTTATAAGCGAGCTTTCTTAGTCTTTGTTTCCTCCTCTATAATCCGTAGTTGTTCGTTTTCTTAAGTAGTTGTTAATTAATTTTATTAACTTTGAATATACTAAACGAACTAAGTAGGTAGCTCTTTTAGTATACTACCTTCTTATATATCTCCTATCTTCCGTGAGTTCTATAAATGCTGTTAAATAGCCTATAAGTTCTAGTATTACTATAAAGGCTCGATGTGTTCCAGTGTTGCTAAAATAGCCTAATGTGTTCTAGTATTGCTATAAAGGCCTGTTGTTTTTGAATCGAATCTAATATTAGGGCTTGTAGCAAGTACTAATGAATTAAACTATAGAGGCTGTCTATATATAAGAAGATTCGATTGTCCTTTCTAAGCTAGAGTCCTTGCTAACTTATATACTTAGTTAGCTTATTCTAGAGGGTTCTACTAAGAGTACTCTCGAAGGTTCTGTCACGTCTATACGTTGCTAAGCGAGGTCACATGAATACGTCGCTGGAGTACTCTAAGACTTACTCTACGGGTGTAACCCTTGACAACCAGGACCTCGGACACTTTTCCTCACCCTACTACCTAGATATAAGATTAAATTACTACAACATATAACATTCACTTAAACTACTCGAAATCTAATAAACTAATTACATCTATAGCTTTATAACACGTTCGCGTATTATAACCACTCTTTCCGCAAGTTCTACAACGTCGAATAGTCGATTACCTCTTATTTTGATCACCTTTCCTAGAACACTTATCCTTTTATACTTACTCCTCAGCATTCCGCTAAGCTAATATGTCCTGTATATCCTCTATAGTAAGTATACCTCCTTAACGGACCCGGGTCTTTTTAGCTCTACGACGTTTGCTAAGTGTCTTATTTTCCTTATAAAGAGTCTAGACTTCGGCTGTTAATAAAGTTATCTTATAAGCTATTATCTCTATGCCTTTAGCTAATATAGCTACTGTCTTGAAAATAGTAGTTAGCGAGCTTCCTTAATAACGTGTAATACGATTTTTAACCAGAGTTGTTTACGAAAGAGCGTTAGTTAGGTTACGAGGCGTCTAGGAGACCTAAGAGTTGATATAGGCTAATAGGGTGCTTAGGAGTATTAGAGTCTATAACTTAACATCTAGCTTAGAGATCATTATCTAAGGATCTAGAGGTACTAGACCAGCTCTATAGAACCCGGCTTTAGCGTTTTAGGTTGTAATTAACTAATTATAGACTATATAAAAGGCTATAAAGAATTCAACCTTAGTAATATAATTTATATAAGCTTTGATAAAGGTCTTAATTTAACGTCTATATATGTGTTTAAGAGTACTAAAACATCTAACATCGAGTAGCTAGGTTAAATAAGATGAATAAGGAGGTAGATAGAGAAGAATTATATTATTAGCTTTATAATACTCTTAAAATATAGCTGATTCGTAGCTTTCGTATCTATCTAGTACTAATATTCGATATAGCCTATATACGTAACTATAAGTAGATTTATCGAAGTGTTCTAGTTATTTAAGACCTGTCTTATTATTAGTCTATCTATTACTTATCGGCTTTATAACCTAATTATATAGTAGGCTGCCCTTAGTATACTAACTAGTAAGGTGGTTTTTTGCTTTAACTACTAAAAATAATAGTATACTCGAACTCTTCTTATTAATATATATAATTACTATAGCCTATTCTCGATTACTAAGTTAAACAGCTTTATCTCTACTACGTCGATCCGCGCGTATAACAACTATAGCAGAGCTAATTATACCTATTATAAAGCCGGTCTTATCAAAGTTCTAAAAGTCATAGTCTTAAATACTATATTTCGCTTATATATTCTCTACTAGCTAGAACTATACTCTAATAAGCTTAGGATCTTCGTATAAGACTCTTTAAAAGTCGTAAACGCGATTAAAACGCGTCTTTAACTCTAGACGTTGTTATATAAAGCGTTAAGCCCAGTTCTTTCTAACGCGTTATCCTCTATATAACTCTAGTATATAATTTACTATATCTTCTACACTAGCTAACTAAGGCGTAAATCCTCTTATATCTAGATTAAATATATATTAAACAATCACTTCCTCTTCTAGTTTAATCAACTTATAACTTACTAGTCAACGTTTACTAAGAGTTATATAGCCGCTTATTCTATTAGAAAGCGTAGATTTAGGTACTTTATATATCTTAGCAGTAGCGCGACTACTAAGTTTTTTTGTTATTTAAATAGCTTCGATAGCTAAGATGATTCGTGCTTCTTAGGATTAGGTTTCTATTACTAATTGTTGAGAATTTGTATGTTAAGGTTAGAAGGTAGTAGGGTAAGGAAAAGTGTCCGAGGTCCTAGTGTACTACGTTATAGTATATACGTATATATATTCTTTAAGAAATAAGCTAGTTCTACTCTTCTTTAAGCTTTCATATTTCTCTAAAAAGGAAGAAAGGACCTAGGTAACTATATACTATAGCTTCTAGTAGTAAAAAGATAAGAAAAGTATAAAGAAAAGTTTTTCTAGCCTGTTAATTATTTCCTAATCTCCTAGACCTACCTAAAAACTTCCTTTTTTTTACCTACCTTTTTACCTAAGAACACTATAAAACAACCAGAAACTCAGTTAAGACTACCTAGTATCTATTTTGTATTGAAATCTCTTCTTAAGGTTTTAAAAAATTTCCTTACTCTTAAAAGTGGGAATAGCTTCAAAAAGGTGGCTGGGAACTTGAATCAAAGAGACTTCTCGGATAATCTCGCATACGCTTAAAAAAGTGGATATAGCATACGCATATACATGGCTCATATGTGTATATCTCGTATACGCCAGGACCATGGTACACTAGCAGGTGTGACTGATGTAGCTTTTTAGGGAAAAACTCCCAGTCTTATTTGGTCAGCAAAGTGAGAACTAAATATGTTCGACTCTTTGCCAGTGTTTCGATCCTAAACCAGCCTGGAGTACTCTCTCAGGAAGGCTAGCCAGGCCTATGAGGATAGGCTAGGCTCGGGCAATGTGAGATAGAGGACAGGTGAGACTAGGCAGGCTACCTGTTCTAAACAGAACTGGAGTGGCTAGGAAAGAGGGGAATGGCTAGGCAGGTGAAAAAGAGGCTAGGCTGGGGTATGATTAGGAAGGTTACCCCCCTGAGACTCTAACACTTTTTACGCTCCTCGGAGGTGGTTTCCCGTAAGCGAGATTTCCAACCCCCAGCAACCCGCCTTATCCTTCCCATCCTAGCTTTTCTATCTGGCAAGGAAAGGAAGACTAGTGTTATAGGATAGGAGTGGCTGGGCTCGCTGAAAAGAGAGGATATGAAAAGGAAGGATTGTTTCCACATTGAGGAAGGATTGGGAAGGACACCTTAGGAAGGCTAGGCTGGCAAAAAGGCTGCGAACCCAAAACACTGCTCTTTGCTAGTTACAAAAAGTTTCTGCTACTACTGGTGAGTAGTTTGAACTGATAATAGTCGGGAATTAAGCTCGCTCGTGGTGTCAATGACACTACATTTCATATAGTCTCGATACGTTGTGGCTAATGTGTCAGTGTCAACAATCATCTCGCAACAACCGCAAGAATGGCTACTGCTCTAAAGTTTCTATAACTAAAGGGACACTTGAAGCTGTAAGTCATTCTATCATCTTTTCGCTTTTGAGTGGCAAATGTCCGAAGATTTTGTCAAGTCCTGATTCACTTCTGTTGTGATATTAGATATTCACTCTTATAACTAGACCTAATTAGGGTTAGCTCACTCTTAGGGTATTTACACTTTCTCCTACGTATAGTAGTTAGTTCCCTCCTTATAATAATATATATCTAATTCTCTACCTCATAATATTGAATGCCAATACCACTTCCTTGAAACCTTTCCAACAACTTCTCTTCGGTGTTACAAGCCCCATAGGTGCTGAGAAGCGAGCAATACTATTCTCAATACAGTTAGGCCTCCAGGTGGAACGCTAATGACGCTAGCGACTTTATGTGGTCTGGGGTTTGAACCTTCTGCCCCGCTTTACATTGCAGAGAGGAGTTGACCAAACCACCCACGTCAACACTTGACAACGGTCCAAAGTCATCAAGATGAACGTCAATCCTGGCCACAATACGTGGCACAGCTCCGATGATAATACCGTCGACAAGAAGCAACAGATTGTCAATTACACCAATCTAAAACGTGATGAACTCGTCGAAGCCCTCCAGCAACGCATCATAACTATGCCCGCAAAGGAGAACACAAAGTCTCATTTCATATTTGCTCTTTGCGCTGATGATCTCGAAAACAACAAAAACATAACAAGCTCCTGGGATGATTATAACGATAAATCGGGCAAAAAACGACATGCCGAAGAAAATCGCAAGTCGCAGATTGAAATGCTTTTGCGGAACGTCATGAAATGCAGCGAAATCGACATTCACCTAAGAGTGCTCGATCAACTTGGCAATGGAATAGACCGCGATCGACAGGAATCCGCCAATAAGATACATGATAACAACATGTTATATGCAAGCCGTGCGAAGATGTACTTGAAAGATGGAAATATCAGCCAGGGTGAAAAAGATGCCTGTCTACGCTCGGTAGCGGAAGCAGCAAGGCGTGCAGGAAAAGAGTTCTCTGGCGACCTGTTTGGATTTGACACTGCGAACCGCGCCATGAATGAAAGAGCGCATGCTATGCTTAACAAGCACGATAGATGGAACGCAATGGGATATGGTATTCGGTTCGCTAAAATCTCCAACCTTGAGGATCTCGTTTCGGAAAATCGTCAAGATAACCTTAAGAACTTCAACTCCCTCTTGCATGTGACAGAACGTATTTCCAGCGGCTCTCCAGATGCTCAGTTCTCCTTGCTCGCAGCTCCTCCAAACGACAATACGGCAATTAATGATACTCTAAACGATCATACGGTGGAAAAGGAGCTGGCCGCAACTGACAGTACCATAAATCAACAGGTAGGTCTCCATATTTATTCCCACTGTTTAAAGGCCGAAAGCTAAAACTGTGTCTTAGTTTAAACCAGATCCAAAGGATACATCATCTATGATCAAACCACATCCTTCAAACAAATCCTCTACCATTCCCGATACCTCCAATGGCCATTCAGAGGAAGGGGAACCGGTTGGAGATACAGAGGTAGGTCCCGATATATTTTTCTACCATCCAAGATATCTATACTTAATGTGTTGTACTAGTTGACACCCACAAACAAACCCTCTTCAAAACGCAAAACTTCCGTGCTACCGAAGCCACCGGCAAAGAAGTCAAAGTTTAAACCTAAGAATATTCGTCGACGTCAAGCTGAGGGTCAACTCCCTCAACCTCCCGTTGGCGAATTGGATGGTAACCCGTGTGTGGAAGAATCCTAAAATGGGCATGGAAAACTTCTGCGGTGCTAATTTTGGACGGATTGGATGTCGATAGTGAAACCTGGAATCGTTGTCCCTGTTTTGGATCTGAGACATACAACCTGGGATGTAACGCTTTTGTCTTTTTTGTGGATGGATTTGGCGAATAAAATAAGATGCTGGCTCGTCTTCTAAAAAGGCACTGCATGTAAAGATTATATCTGAACAGGCAATACCCCTAACACTTTGTATCACAACAAACGAGGATAGGGCAATACAACTCCACTCAATTTAATATGTGTATTTGTCTGAACGAGTGCCTATTCATCAGTTATATAATTGACCAATTATATTTAGATCTACCCTAGCTTCTCTATAATCCACCGCTATAGTTTGTAACTTTGTTAAAATAACTCCACTCTTCTAGACTGTCTAGGATATTCTTAATAAAGAAATGTTACTCGGATGAGTACTTAATACTCTATACTTTTGAAACATATAAGACTTTATTTAATTAATTCACTTAATTCTAATACTCTTTAACAATTTATTCCATAGTTTAACTTAATAGACTTGTTACTTAATACTGTAAAGTAGTACCGTGATTCGTCAATATCCGAGATAGTGAACAAAGCATACTAGTACTTCTAAATACTAACAAGTATATAAAGACGTACGAGAGACCTTACCAGCGTGAGAACAAATTAATCAATTAATCAATTTTAATCTGATTAATGTGATTAGATTAGATTAGATTATGATTAATAAGTTCCTTGATTAGATTAGATTAATAGGTTTTGATTAATCATAATTAATTAGATTAATATAATTAATTACTATATAATTATATATAACGTGGTTTATCACTAAGTGGCGCACTTTCCTCTACTTTACTACCTACTAACTTTAATACATGTTTTCTTAACAACTAACTATGGAAATCCAAACCTAAGAAGTACGAATTATCCTAGCTATCAAAGCTATTCGAACATCTAAAAAACTTAGTCGTCGCTCTACTATAAAAATCTACAAAGTCTCTAAAATAACACTTTAACATAGAATAGCTGGCTAAACCTATTACCTTGAAACTAAACCTAATTATTATAAATTAAACGACTTAGAGAAGACACTTGTTCGATAGATATATAATCTAGATATAAGAGGATTTACGCCCTAACTAGCTAGTATAGAAGATATAGTAAATTATATCCTTAAATTATAGAGGGGAAAACGTATTAGTAAGCTCTAGGTATATCGATTTATATAACGTTAACTAGAATTAAAGACGTGTTTTAATCGTATTTATAACTTTTAAAGAACCTTATATAAAGATCTAGAGCTTATTAGCGCGTAGTTTTAACTTATAGAGAATATAAGAGTAAAATATAGTATTTTAGACTACGACTTTTATAACTTTAATAAGACAGGGTTTATAATAGGAATTATCTGCCTAGTAATAGTTATAACTCACGCTAATCGACGTAGTAGAGGTAAGGCAGTTTAGCCTAGTAATTAGGAATAGGCTATAGTAATTACTTATATTAATAGCGAGGGTTAGAACGTGCCTCTGTTTTTAGTAGTTTAAGAGAAGAATTATCTCGCGAATTAGTATACTAAGGGCAGTCTCCTATATAACTAGGTTATTAAACCTATAAGTAATAGATAGACTAATAATAAGACAGGCCTAGAATAGCTACGACACTTTGATAAACATACTCGTGGTTATATAAAAGAGCTATATCGAATGCTAGTATTAGATAGATATAAGAGTTATAAATTAGCTATATTTTAAGAGTATTATAAAGCTAATAATATTATTACTCTTTGCCTACCTTCTTATTCCTCTTATTTAACCTAGCTACTTAATATTAGGTATTTTAGTATTCTTAAACATATATATAGACGTTAAATTAAGACCTTTATTAAAGCTTATATTAACTATATTACTAAGGTCAAGTTATTTTTAGTCTTTTATATAGCTTATAAGTAATTAATAACAACTTAAAACGCCTATACTAGATTCTATAGAGCTGGCTTAGTACCTTTTAATCCTTAGGCTATAATATTAAAGCTTAATATCCGATTACGAACTCCTATACCTACTAGACCTCTCTCTACAGCCGCTAACTCTTAGGTCTTATAGACCTCTCGTAGCCTAACTAATACCCTTTTATAAACAACTTTAGTTAAGAATCGTATTTTACGCTATTAAGGAAGCTTACTAACCTCTATTTTCAAGACTATAGCTATATTAGCAAAGAGTATAGAGCTATTAGCTTATAAGATAACTTTGTTATTAGCTGAAGTCTATACCCTTTATAAGGTAAATAAAGCACTTAGTAAGCGCCGCAAGGCTAAAAAGACTCGGGTCTGTTAAGGAGGTACATTTACTATAGAGGATATATAGGACGTATTAGCTTAAAAGGAGGTAGAGGAACAGGCTCGACGCGACATACGTTCTAAGAGGGGTAGGTAAAATGAGGGGCAAACCTCTAGGCGACGGTGTAGCACTTGCGGAAAGACTGGTTATAATATACGAACTTGTTAAGAGGTTATAGATGTATCTAGTTTATCAGATTCTGAGTAGTTTTAATTAATATTATTTGTTATAGTTGATTAATCTGATATTAAAGTAGTAGGGTAGGGGGAAAGTGCGCTACTCGGTGATATGCGCCACTCGGTGATAAACCACGTTAGTTGATTAATCTGATATTAAACTAGTAGGGTGGGGGGAAAGTGCGCCACTCGCTGATATACGCCACTCGGTGATAAACCACGTTATATACTAATTAATAATAAAGTAGTTATCCTCAAACTCAGGCTCTTTCTTTCCGTTCTTCTTCTCTTCTTCTGTGATGGCCAGCTATTAATAGAATTGCCGAGCCATCGGAACAGCCAAGAATACGTGCCGAGTATGGTACGGCACAGATGGTTACGGAACGGTGGATACCGAGGGCACGGAACAGGATTACGGTACAGTTTTGGTTTCGGGATTGTCAGAGCCGGATCGGTACGGACTTTTGTTATTGTCCGGCCCTCTTGTATATAGATGCTCTCACTCTCTCTTGAGGAAAGACCAATTTGGTCTTTTCCTTCGTATCAGAGCCTAGTATTCGGATATGTCATTCTATCGAACGCACTTCCATATGCCTCTTTTGTAGTAGTATCCGTTTCGTGCCGTTATCTCTTCCTCCTTCTTTACTCTCTCCTTCTCTTCCTCTGTCTCCTCCTCTATATAGAAGCCCTAGCTCTTTAAGCTAGTAATAGCCTCAAAGGTCTCTTGAGAGAGTCTATTACGTTGCTTTGAAATAATCAGAGCAGCTTAACTAAAGAGCCTCTCACTAGGAGCTGACATAGCAGGTGTTTGTAGATACTTCCTAGCTAATATAGAGAGAATAGTTATGTCTAAGTATTTATAAGGCTTATAAAGCTTATAAAGCTTAATATTAGTAATTATATATATTAATAATATATATTTACTATTATACAATTAATAGCTAATTAATTAAGGCTTAAAATAAAGAAGTTACGTTGTAAAAAGACTGCTTAGGAGGTCTCGCTTAAGGTCCCGGAGCGACGGAACGCCACTCCGATGCCCCCGGGACGGTCACGTGCCATACTAATCAATTAATCAATTATTAATCTGGTTAACGTGATTAGATTAGATTAGATTATGATTAACGACTAAAAAGCGTTGATTAGATTAGATTAATGGCCATTAATCTAATCTAATCTAATCATTACTTTCGCTGGACCTCACTAATAAGCCTTACGTTTAAGTGACAAGAGGAAACAGGGGGCTTAAGCATTAGAGTCTTTAAGGACTGTCTACGCTCATTTGAACACAAGGCACCAGTGGTAATCAACACTTCAATCTTTCCATTGTCATTTTCAATCACTATTCCTAGAGCTTCAATTCAACGTAATCAATACACACCACCGGGTATCATCCTTCCATCCTTTCTTCCTTGCATCCTTTCGACCTCCACAAACCGAAGCATAAACACCACAAAACGAGCTACTCCATGCCAATGTATGCCCTTTCACCCATATGTACATACAATACCCAATCAACACACCCCCAATATCCAGAGCTACTCTTCATAAACTCAAGCCCCCTCCCCAGGCGCAACCCACTTAACACTCTTTTTCTTCTCCAACCTTCCCTCACCCGGTTGCAAAGCAACCCTCACCCCCTCAACAGCCCTACTCTGCTCAACCTCCCGACCATCTCTCCTCACCGGTCCCCTACCAAGAGCAGCTCCCCTTCCCAGACGAGGCACGTGAGAACTCTCTCGAATCGCAGCATTCATTTCCCGTTCCTTGATAGCTTTCTTCTCGTTCATAAATTCGGTGCGCCAAGGTCCAGGGAGACAAGGATGCAAACAGCCCGAAAGCGGACAACAACCATCTGAATTCGTACGAGGTTCTGAAGGATCGGGGTTGGCGGCATATTCGGAAAATGGCAAAATAGAAGGTCCATGCCAAGCCTGCATACAAGCTGTATGTCCACCATGACCACAACCAGGACAATACCACCACAACTTCAAGTTCAGCGCTCCTTCTTCGTTCTCTCCTGGGTAGTTATTGTTGTCTTGTAACTCTCTGGACTTGCATACTGCACATCCATCGATAGGGCCAGTGCATCTTGTACACCACCACTGGGAATTAGGGATTAAAGGGTCGTTCTCGAGGGGCTTTTCGCATGTCGTGCAGAAGAAACCAATGGTGATGTTTTCTTGTGCCATGGCGAAAACGGAGGGGTATAGCGGGGCACATAGATTACGCAGGAGGGCAGCCTCGGTGAAAAGCTGCATTTGCGTCAGGCGATGGTGGTATTGCCGCATTATTGCGTTGGCCCAGATGGAGTCAATGGCGTCTGCGGGAAGAAGAGGCACGAAGAGAAGGACCATTACAGCAGCAGTTAAGGAACCGCTCTCGCATTCGAACTCTATCGACTGTTGAACTAAGGTTGTGGGATCTAGGGGAGTAACTGCGAATCCAGGATCATTAGGTTGAGGTAGGAAGTCGGATTCGATAATATTAGGGTCCGCAGGTGGCTTCTCCGTGACGGTCGGACTAGTAGGAAGAACTTCGACGGACTTTTTGAACTCAATAGTTTGGGTTGCTGATTGTAATGAAGGCTCTTGCAAGTGAAATACTGGTGGGATCGCTGGATCATAAGGAATTCCATTTTGAACTTCAGCGCTGGCTGCACCCGAACTTGGAGTAGTATGTACGATAGAACTGCTATCTGTAGCATCCGCAACATCCGTAAGAGTTTCAGAGTCCAGACGACGTCTTGACTGAGATGAAAGACTATTCTCCCACGTCGATACTCGATCCCTTAAAGACGGGCCCTGAGAATGACCTTTATCGCTGGTCGAAGAGCTTAAGAATTTAGTTTGTTGCGATTCACTTGAGGTTGAAAACATTTGAAAGCTTTCCCCAGAATCATGGCGTTGAAGTGGATGGATAATCGGTTGCGAATCACGCTGAGCTGGATAATCGAGCCTCAGCGGTGGCTTCCTTTGTGGGGCGTGGAAGTCAACCACTGGAGAAACCGAGTCAACTCCATAAAAATCATAGCCATCTATACTCGGAGATTCGCGCGTCTTGTTTTCAACTGCACCAGGAACGGGTATCGGACTTGGCGTTGAAGGTAGCATTGTTGTAGCTGAGAGGTTCAAGACGTCGTCGTCTACATTTATCGGCGTATGCATTGCTTCTCTGGTCTGGGAAACAATTTGGTCACGGACAGGGCGTACAAGAGGCGTAGCCACATTCGAAGTGCTCTCTACATCATCTGGGATAATCGTAATCGCCGAATGGTGACGAGGAGGAGTTGCTACAGGACTAGGCGCACGACTTTTTTTCCGAGGCGTTTCCCAACCCCTTCGCTTCCTTCGAGGCGTCTCATGGCCACGAGACTTGGGCTCAGCAAGCTGTTCCAAGGCTTTTTCATTCGCTGCAGGAGTCTCGGGTACCTTGAGCCTACATTCACGATGATATTCCGCACGTTTTGTAAGGAGGAGATTAACAGTATGACCAAGGAGTCTCCATGTTTGAGCCAGACGATAATGGCCAACGCCTTCCGCTGTTCTTGCAAAACTATCGGTGACATCTACTATCCTAATATCGAGGGAAGTTGGACTTGAATCTTGACGCATGTATTTATCTAGGCGCATCAAATATCGATTTGTGAAATATTGATATGTCACGCGTTTTGAAGTACCAGGAGCATGACCAATAGCCATGACTTGTTGAGATTTGTAAATTCCTGTAACTTTTACCGCATCATCCAGGGACATGATCTTATCGGCCATACCATTCATACTAGGTGGGGTCGAGCTGAAAGATGGATTGGATCTGGCGCTATTTCGTCTTCGATTCGTTTTCCGTTGTCTCGTTCCGAGAAAGCTGCCCACGACGTCTTCTTCCGAATCACTTCTACTAACACTTAAGAGTGGCCCACTACCACTTTGAAAACTCGGAGAAACCTCAGAAGGTGTGATTGTTGGGCGGGACCGTCTCCTTGGGACTTGGCGTTCCTCCAGCATCATTAAAACATCCCCAGCGGGAGAAAAAGCGAAAGTAGAAAGGCTCCTCCGATCTATAACTTTTGGCATGAAAGCAACATCAGTCTGAGTGAAATGTCCCTCTCTGTCAACACTCCACAAAAGATCTCTGGAACTCCACAAAAGACCGTTTGGAGCGGTATCCCACTGTTCAATTTCTTTAAACGGCATAGAGGGTCTAGCAAGATCCCAAAGATGAACAGTGGAATTCTGGGTCTTTGTAGCACTAGAGTCATCATATGCGACGGTAACTTGTGCAGCTCTATGTCCATGGGCTGTGGCTGACCAGCAAGCAGGCCTCCAGGAAACTGTAGACACAGGGGCTGGAGTTGCAAACGTATATCGTGGTTTCTGGTTCCGATCGGCCTTCTTTGACAAATCCCATACATGGCAATACTGATCTGCACCACCGCTCACAAGATGTTCTCCATCTGGGTGCCATGAAATTGAGGAACACGATGTCTGATGTGCTGGAAGCTTGAGAACAGGCGCGCCAGGCTTTCTTATATCCCATTTCTGAACCGAGCCTGAGTCTGTGCAGCATGCAAATTCCATTCCATCTGTTGGTGACCATTTTACGTCTCTAACTGCGTCTGCGTTACATTTGAATGTCTGCCACGTTCGGAAAACTGGCCCCCTGGACGACTGAGGGACCCGTAGATCGAAACTCCTTACTGTCCCATCTTGACTTGCTGACAGGAGCCAATTACATTTGAAAGGGCTGATGGCGAGTTTGTGAACCTGGCGGACGTGCTCTTGTATTCGGACCACCTCATACCCTTCTCCTCCCCGATTGAGATCATAAATCGTCATCCTCCCATTTCCACCTGCCGTTATGATAGAGGAGTCTAAGAACCCATGCGACCACTTTACTGCTCTGATATTGAGTTGTTCAGGTGTCGCAGCGGACAAATCGTGTGTTGTCGCATAGGAGGTGATTCCGGCTCGCAGATCGGTCTCCTCCTTGATTGTTGACCCCTCCACATTGATGACTTTGAAGACCTTTGCTCCTGCAATCACTGCGCGCTTCCCATCTGGAGATCGATCAAGGCATGCGATGGGCGCGCCGGAAGAGTAACTTGTACCCTGGGATGCGCTTGGTCGGAGTTGGGGAAGATCGGAGATGGTGTGTTCGATATTCTCGTTCCGAGTAGGCGCTGGCTGTCCAAGCAGCTTCCTCATAATCTTGCCTTTATTCATCCTGACTGCCGATTTGCCACCATAAGTGGCATCCTTGGTTTGTGTTTGTGCATGGAGGTGGTTTGGAGGAAGCTTCGTTGCGCTCATTTCGCAAGCTCAAGCTCAAGCGCTTCTGCCAAGGCGGTGTGCGGGCGCATTGGAAATACAGGCCTCTGATTGGCTGAGTGGCACATAGTACGTCGGTCGTATAAAAGTACTGCTGGAAATGCCAGGTAGAGAAAAGCAAGCCTTTGGATGTTAGGTGATTGGAAGGTGAGAGTGTTTGCAGAACACAAGCACTTCCAGCCTTCGGGGTAGGAGGAAAAGGGGGGTAAGTGTTCGGCAAGTTGGTTCGCGCAGGATTTCAAACGCCACTTCCAACTCCTGTTTATTTTTATCCTCCCGCATAATTCAATAGCGGGGTAAGAATTTTACTATGGAATTCCTTTGCCACTTCTATTGAGAGTGAATACTCGTCTATTCGACATTCCATCTGCCCACTTTCAGGTTTCTAAGGTGTTTACCATTTACTCTGCTATTTTCGTACTCTTCTTTCAAGCTTCCGCGCATCTTAGAAGAAAAGTTAGAAAAACGGGTATCTAGCACAGTCACTTTATCGTTTGATGAAAATAGGAGATCATTCACAAGAGCGAAGAGGTGGTGCCTGAAGCATCAAACGTGACTTGAATATCTCGACTTCTTCAGAGTTGTTGACTTCTTAGTCGAATCGAAATAGTCTCAAACAGGGTCTTCAAAGAATTAGGCGAGGACGAAAGCGAATTTCACTTCTTGAAAAAGTGGTATGGCTGTGCGGAAAACCACTAGTAACATTAACTCCTTTCCATTCCCGCCGTCCCTTCTCACCACTCGACATCACACTCCTTTCCTTGTCCCTTCCCGTTCCAACTCTCCGATACCATCAACTCAGAAGCTGATCCACTCATAACTTCCGCCCTATTCTACGACGTTCTATCTCGTACCCAATCAGCCACAAAGTTTGTTCTTGGAGATGAAAGCCGTCATAACAGGAGCAACGCAACCGGTACACGCACACATCTATGATTTTGTTTCAGAAAAATTCTTCTTACACCATGTAGAGTAATCTTCCTCTCACCTTCTGAGTTTCCGTGTCAGTTCCATCCGTGCCCTTCAGACAGCTCAAGATATTCGCCTTAGTTGCACTAGCCATGTACTTGTTGAAACACGCACTCGCATTAATGACGGCTCGACAGTTGTCGCTTTCCGCATCGCAAGGACCATCCGCAAGAGCCGAAGCGACGAAAATCGCGAGGAGAGAAAACAGGATACGCATTTTAATCGTAGGTTTTAAGGACGTGACTTTCGAGAAGAAACAAATTGATTTTCTGTTGGTAGATATGGGTGTAGGGAAGTTTTTAAAATAGCTGATCTAAAAGAAGAAAGAAAGAATCCGTTATCATCAAGGTTTCGTCCAAGGAGACCACATGGCTTGCTAAGATAGGCTTTCATCCGATAATCCGACGATATAGTACCTTGATTGATTGCATACTTTGGCTAGTGAGGGGCTGAAATCATTTTGAAGTATAGATACAAAGATCTCCATGTGTTTTGTCCTACCCTAGGAGGTATTCTTGACCTCAAAGAAATTTACCCCACCTTACTAAGGTATTAATACAATTTTTGGTGTCACCCGGCATTTGAATCTCCCCTATTGAGTTGTGCTTTTTAATGAATTGGTATGGAGAATCTTACCAATGATCTACTTTTCATTTATCGTATTGTGTGGTTTAGGTTTAGGCTATCTGAAAGAGAAGGGGGTACATGACCGCGGGTAAGTTTACCCCACCTGACTATGAAATTAATATATTTATTTGTATCGCCGGCACTTGGAAAGTGCTTGGAAACCTGGATTTGGTTCAGCATCACGGAGGTTTTCATTTGCCTCACTATAACTTAATTCAAGCTTAGATCGGCATTTTAGGTTGGAGATTTAAAGGCTCGAAGTAGTTACTTAGAGAGTGTACTAGGTCATGTTTCTTTTGAATAGGTCCTACGTTTGTTTTCCTGAAATATTCTTCTGAGTGCTAAAGCACCTTTCAATTCTTATGTGTCTCTGATGGTGTAGTGAACGAAAAGTCGTGAAATTTTTGTCCTTCGAAATTCGGTAGAGGGTAATTTTAGAGCGACGTGTGACATCAAGAGTACAACAAATGCAATAAAAAAGGTCGAACGGAATAGACAGTAGACCAATGATCAAAAAGCAGCCGTACATACTCGGCAGTTCGCTAGCCACTCAGAGCTACCTTTCAAAACAAATTAATGAAAGTGTGTTGCTAGAGGTAGCACTCACAGATCTTGGGAACTGATCCTTGTATTTCCGTGGGTGTACCATCGATTGCCTGGGCAGCATATGCCCAGCCCAATTGATCCAGCCTGCTGTACAGCCAAGCTTGTTAAAAGGACCTACACATCCGCCTCCCGGACTTTTCCCAATAACTATCGTCCCCTCCTGGTAACAACTTTTTCAAATCGCCAGAATCATCAGTGCCAGTGGGCTGGACAGAATGCAGTTATCAACGGGTCTCATTCTTGCGCTTAGTTCGCTGAGTGCAGCTTTACTTCGATTTCAATGTTCGCAACTAGTTGTTCAGAGACTTGATCCTCTTGTGGATCCGGGGAAGATTCCTTCTCCACATGTTCACCAGATTGTTGGCGGGAACTCTTTCAATGCTACGATGGATCCAAAGAAGGATATGCCTGCCGCTTCCACTTGTACAACTTGCTCGTTCAGTGAGGATTTTTCAAATTATTGGACTGGCAAGTAAAAGTCCTCGTTAAACTTAAGACCGCGGACGAGAACTAATAGCAATAATCAATCTAGCTATCTTGTATTTCAAAGCGCGAAACGGTACCTACAAGCGGGTCCCCCAAAAATCCCAGATTAGCGGAGCAACCGCTGGTATCACGGTTTATTACATGCAGGACGCTCTCTACGACCAACAACAAAAATCAAAAGTGAAGTCCTTCCAACCAGTAAGTACAAAAGGCATCAGAGAGTAGAAAAGTCATAACCGTGAGGATAGGGATTTCGAATGTTCGTTGGCGATGTCAACGCCCGCACAAAGGAGAAGGTTAAACACTTCAGACAATTGACATATACCTGTATGGACAACGACGGTACCCGAGAACCAGAACTTATAGAATTCCCCAAGCGTACTTGCCCTGCTGGTATTATGATAAACCAACGTTTTCCCACATGCTGGGATGGTGTCAATCTTGACAGCCCAAACCATATGGATCACATGGCTTATCCTGAGACTGGTACATTTGAAAGCGGAGGACCATGTCCGGCATCCCATCCTGTCCGCATGCCTCAAGTTTTGTTCGAGGTTGTTTGGGATACAAAGGCAAGTCCTAAATACATTCGGGATTTCTAATGTGAGAATCGCTAATTCTAATAACCTAATTCACAGGCATTCAATAACAAGAATGATTGGCCAGCAGATGGAAGTCAGCCTTTCGTCTGGTCATTTGGTGATGCGACTGGTTATGCTAACCACGCTGATTACGTTTTCGGCTGGAAAGGTGATGCGCTTCAAAGACTGATGGATACCGCTTGTGTTGTCAACTGCCCGGCGGCAAATCCAAAGACGCAAAACACTGCTGCTATGAACAAGTGTGCTCAGAAGGCAGTTGTAGATGAGAATGTGGATGGATGTAAGTTGTTAGTTCTTGTTTTGGTTTTGTTTCCTTTGGTATTGCATTTGAGCCTATGTTGGACTTGCTAATTTATTCTCAGGGCTCACTGCTCTTCCTGGTGGATATCAAGCTCAGTATGCTTGAATGGTGATATGAGATGGAGGAAAGAGCGAATGTGTTTAGGTCGAGTTGGGATGATTATATGTTTAGCGGGATATTGGGGGTGGGACGATGCATATGTTTGACTTCTTGAATAAATACTCCTTTAACCCTAAAATCACATCGAAGTTGGCTAGTTTCAACGAAACCTGCTCGCCGAAATCATTATCTCAGCCCGGAAGCTATAGTGCGGCAGCAGCAAAATTTGTGCTATTTTCTGGTAACCCGTGAATAGACTCGAATATATGGCAGGGCGAGTAGACCCTGGATCTTGTTTTCACCTATGATTGCGTTGTGGATACAAGTTTAGAGATATGCCTCTTTGGTATTGATGAATTGTGGAGTGAGAAATCCACTGAGAATATTACGGAGTCAGTTGCGGCGTAAGTCCCGAGAAGGTCATGAAAATACACGAGAAGTATAGAATTCTTAAATTACTGGACTATTAAATCTTTTTATTACTGTAACCTTCCTTTTCCTACCCTAATTATATACAGAAAACCCTAGATGATATCAGCGCCAAGATCTTGCTTGCTCGCCTCGCTTCTGGCCACCCACAACCTTCAAGCACCCCCTGGCAACAACAAAACATCCCTCTTATAATTCTTGGTTTTTGACGGGGGAGGCGGTGTGTCGTTTGACGATACAGTGAGCCCAGTATTCCTCTTACAAGACGGTGGTGGAGGAACACAATACCCTGGCCTCTTATCCACAGCACCTTTCGGCGTAGTAGGACTTATCGCTTTAAAAGCCCGACATTTATTACTTTCGCACATCGATTTGTTGTTCATGTTGCAAAGTAAGACGCAAGAAGGTGTGTTCGGAAGCTCTTTCCCAGCTTTACTACACGCAGTATATGTGTCAAGGCAATAGAATGTCGAGGTAGGGCATCCCTTCTTGGGTTTAGTGGGACAAGGTTTATTCTCGAAATCGGCTATTGAGCTAGCGGAATATTCGAGGCCGCCTTTGGCTTTGCCAGTTTCTCCGAGGTTGGGGGAAGAGGATATCATGGACATAATTATCTCTCCTAATTGAGATTCTGGTGCTTGTACCGCGGGCGCGTTCGCGGATACAATAGCGGTGTCAGCTGGTGCTGCTGTCTTCGTGGTGTTCGTCTTCGCATAACTGGTTGAGCCTTGGATGCAGAGTTTTGGGTTGCTCCAGATGGCATCTGCGGCGTGTTGCCAAAGTGCGGTGTAGTTCCATACGGTGCTTGGAGTGTAGTAAATTCGACAATCTGCGGCTTCGTAGGAGAATTGAAGTGGAATATCGCTATCTTTGCGGATTTGATCACGGAGATTGATGCCTCCGGATGTGATTGAAACGTCCAGGGCTGCGGTGCGATTAGGTAGGAAGTTTCCTCCGGGTTTCTTGAAATACTTCAAGAGGGCTTCGGCGTAATTTACGTTTGCGTCGAGATTGTCAGTCATGTCGTAAAAGCGTGCGCCACGAGTCAAGCTGTTGTTATTGTTAGTACCATCCAACAAGCGAGGGATTGGGGTGTTATGAAATACCTGGGGGCTTGCATAGTCCCGTCAAATGGAATACCACCGGCTACAACCGTTCTGACACCTGCGTCATGGTGCATCATCTCCATAAACATTGCACAGGTTGAAGAACAGAGAGAGTCGCTGAGAATGATGATATCCTTGGCAGCATATGGTTGGGCTTCAGAGGCTGATTTAGTGTCGAAACCATTGAGCGAGAACTCTTCAGTAGAAGACCCTACGAACAAGGTGTTAAAGAGGTGACTTGAGAGGTTATACCGTTGCTATCTCTGTCTTAGTCACAGGATTCTTCGTCATCGGAATCAAGATTTGCTTACAGGTGTAGTAAAAGCGTCTTTACTCTTCTGATTGGGCCCGAAGAACTCCGCCCACGAACTGAAATTTCGGTTGGTATTATCATTTACCCGATTTATCGACACCCATTCATTAGTAAATAAGGAGATATAATCGGGGTCGGTGGGACGAAGCGTTTCAAAATACGACGATATCGCTTTTCCCATACTGTTCGCTGGGGAATGGGCCCGTAGCCTACTTCCTCCATAGGGATCGACGCGAGGAAAGAATTGCTTAAATACATCGTAAGCGAGAAGGATGTCTCCGCCGAAATTTTGTTGCAGGTCAATCACGACTTTAGTCATACCGGCGGCTTTGCTCTTTTTGAGAAAAGCTTTGATTGTTCCGGTGAAGGTATCAATATCGTCACCAGAGGCGTCGAAAGTCGGAATGCTTAGGACTGCTGTAGAAGATTGCTTGAGGAAATACCCAGATATTGATCCACCTCCATAAGTACCGAAATCATCTTGCACAACATCGGCAATTTTGGGATAAGATTCGTGATCCCAACCTGTTGGCATAGGTTCCGGTGTTGATGTTGCAGTTGCAGTTGCTGAAATTGAGCTGGTGATACTCGCTGAGGTTGACTCGTCATCCGCATCTTCTTCTTCTGGGGCTAGCGTGGAATCATCATCGTAATAGTCGGCAAAAGGTCGAAAGGAAGCTGGATATTGTCCCAAAACGAAGAGATTGTAGAAGTCCCCTCCAGTTTGCAGGGGTCCGGTTTCTCCAGGTCCATTGTATATCGCTAGCCATGGTGTAGGCCCTATTTGTTTCCCATCTTCTCGAGTGAAAATTAAAGACTCGCCTGGATAGAAGGTTGCGTCACCAGTCCAAATGCTGGTGAGAGCTTGGATGTCGAGTGATGGACTGGCCATTACTTGATTGAATTCTGAGTGTGGTTCGAGAGAGCCGAATGCATTTTGCTCGGCAAAAGCGCGTATAAAATCTACTGCATTTATGCCGTTGATTTTGGAAATCGCTGCTGGCAATGGAGTCTTGTCTTCTTGGTATGCTATGATATCGTCTGCATAGTATTAGCGTCAACTTACGAGTCATACGAGCAGTATAGGGAAATAACGATCATGCTTTAAATTACCTTTGAAATGTATCTTTGGCAGTTCTATGCCGTCGCGCGAGACGGAGACAATTGCATAAGGCGCGCCAAAAGAGAAGGCGCCAAAGATTCCCCAAACAAGATCCAGATGGTCATCATGGGCAGCAAATAATAATTTCTGAACAGCAACTTCGAATTCATACTCATTCTTGTAGGTCCCACTGTTCACGTTATGTTGAATGGTTTTCAAACCACCAACGAGGTCCACTGCTGGTTGTTGATATCCAATTGGTGGATCTTTGAGATAGTTCAGTGTCGACTGAAACTGCAGTGTGTCGTTAAGATACGACACGAATTTAGTGGCGACAGCCGTGTTGAAAGGGACTGACACCCAGCAGTCGTAAACTGCTTTTGCTTCAAATATCGTGGCTGCAATTGAAAATCAGTCGAGTTCAATACATCATTGAACGATTACTTACTTCCGTTCACCCTCAGATCATCCATAAGGACTCCACATGGCGATGGAGTGGTTGCTCTTGCGTATTTCGTTCCAGGGAAGCTGCCTGTAACTAAACAAAAGGAGAGAATGCGAACACATGCCGGTAAAAGTGAAATTCGTAACATTTTCTACAAGTCCCTGACTCGAAGGTACGAAATAGATGACTTCAAATTTGACAATAGGAGCAGATGAGAGTCGAAATAGAGGCAAAAGAGAGTTTAACAATCCCCATCACCAGACCGTAAGCAGTGACCAAGAAAGAGCGCATCATGAAATACATCTAATTTCAAATGCGAGAGGCTGAATCTCATCGAAGGATTTGTGGCATGCAGGTGACAGGTTAGCGCCGAGTTCCCAGGGACGATGAAGGTCTAAAGAGGCAATTTTCCGTATCGTGGCAACAGGGCTCTACGTGGACGGAAAAAACTTCCTAATTTGTTCCCTTGGAAATTGGTCTTGAATGATGAATAAAACCACAACGCAATAATCAAAAAATATAAGCTTCTATTCTAGTATTCAGGAGCTATCAGAGATTCGTTCTAAATTTTTTATTTATTTTTTCACATCTCTTTTAGATATTCTGTCATGCTTTTGGTGGGTGCGGCGCAGGTCAAAATTAGGAACTTTTTTCCGTCCACGTAGAGCAGGGCTACATAAAACACCCCTTCCCTTTGAGATTGGATCCTGGACTGGGACCCATTTCAAACGGCACAGGGCTGAATTTTAGGTTCGGACCCGATGTAAGGTTACATATGAAATCGTGGAGGCTCAAGTAAACGGTATATCTAACAACTTTCGTAGACAACGACATTCTGGTATGGTAATTTTGTTAAGCATTGTAAGGAGATGGCCAATAGCAGAAACTAGACTGACGGAAATAACTAGACATTTCCGAAGGGCATATGCCTAGATTTCTGCTGGGGGCTCTGGAGGCCAAACGGACCTTGCCCTATCGCTACAGAGCACTTCGAGAATCCTCTCCACTTCAAACTCAACTGTGCCGCAGCAGAATTTCACGTCAATTCGGAGAGCTGAGACAGGTTCAAATTTTTTGATATGATCTCCTTCTTTCATGGGATGTTTGTGTGTAACTTGATTAAGTTCGAGCTGGAGTCTGAACTATAATTGAGAGTGAGGTTGTAACAAAGTTTGGAGAGGTTGGGGAACAGATCAGGTGAAAAGTGAAACAAAGTCTAGCCCAAATAGGCCTCTTACCCGCTGAGGCACATTTCTTCCTCGTAAATTCGTTCATACAAACCAATAATAATCCACCCCATATTACTTCGGAATCCTTCGATTTAAAATCGCAAAGCGGCGAGGAAAGCTTGACCATACAACGTTGTAGATCAAGGTTGACACGATATACACGTAAATTAAAAGCATGCCGCTTTACTTCATACAAATGAAACTTCGGGTACAGAGACTCCACACTGAGGCTGATTGTTGGAGAAGGATTCGTTTTGAAAAATCTGTGGGAATCTGACCCAACGGAACAAATGCCATCTTTCGCGGGGTCGGGTTGTACCTCGTGGAGAATATCCAGAACGACTCGATTTCATGCCTCAAGTTTGTAATACCTAGTATACGTAGACTGAAAGCTGTCAGATCAAGTCTGGTTTCCAACGAGGGACTGGGACCATATCTGTACCACAATGGCCGACCCTCTCTCGGTCATATCGAGCAGCATCGCCATCTTCGACGCAATCAAAGATTTCAAACGCTACGCAGAAGATGTCATCAACGCGGGAAAAGAAAAGGAAGAATTCCGGTACCGACTGGCCAGCGTAGAGGTCGTTTCCAATGCACTCAGAGATTTAGAATCTGGATCTGAACACCCCGCCGAAGCGTGGTTGAGAGAATGTCTCCAAGACCGAAACTCCCCGCTCGTCGGTTTGGTGAAGACGATGAAAATGGTGTCGGAAACTCTGAAAACAAAGGGCTCGAAGAAGATCGTGAAAAAAGGGCCGAAATTCATGCGAGTAATCAAGAATTTTCGGAAACAAGATGTGAAATGGCACTCGGAAAAGGACGACTTGGAAAAATTGTTTGATACTATTAATACGTATTGCCAAAGTATCAACACGACTCTGACTACCGTTGGTATTGAATACGCAAGAGAAACAAAGAAAGATACCACGATACTCCGGCACGATTCGGACATGAGGAAGGAAGCAGAAGAACGAAGTGAAATTGAAAAATGGCTCTCTCCGTTGGATTTCCGCGCCCGTCAGAACGAAGTCTTCAAAAATGCTGCCCCGAAAACAGGACAGTGGCTTCTAGACCTTCCAGAATTCCAAGCATGGAAAGATGGGTTTATCAACACACTGCCGTGTTATGGAGAGATGGGAACGGGAAAGGTATAATAACAACGCCCTCGATAGTCATCTTCTAACTGAATGATAGACTGTTCTTTCTTCTATTATAATCGAACATATAAAGTCACAACCTCGACCAACGCCGATACTTGCTATATACCTTGACAAGACACCGGCTGATTCCCATAACCGCTATAACTTACTAGGTAGTCTGATAAAGCAAATCATTCAGTTCAAAAACTCTAGCTGCAGCTCTTCTCCAGTTTATGATGCATGGCACCAATCGCGGGTAAACGGTGGCTCCCCAACTATGAACCAATTGATCGCCATATTTAATGTGAGCACAAAACCCTCCTCTCGCTTATAAAAAGTAGATGGCAATCCTTTAGGTATACTAATAAAGACATGCAGGACGAAATACAAGAGTACAAACTTGTGCATGTCGTTGTGGATTCCCTTGACGCGGCTGTAGTCGACACAAGAAATTTCATCAAACAAGGACTTCGACAAATTTCATCAAAAATCAAACTTCTAACAACAACAAGAGGCGATGAAGATCAAAAACCCAGGCCAAGAAACTGTGACGTTTGCAAAGAGGAAGATTTGAACTTTTTCTACGAATGTCAAGGTTGCGGGAAAGGAGAAAATCGTTTTGACCTGTGTGCGAGTTGTGAAGCCGAAGGGGGAGAATGCGCCAATGATCCGAAACATACATTTGCTCCGCCAGATACTCTTCAAATCACCATACGCGCTCCGGAAGAAGACCTGGCCTCCTACATCACATCAAAAGTCAAAGAACAGATGCCCCCAATGGAGGATGGAATTGACCGGGATATGACTGCTGTCGACAGCGTCTCAACACCATTGGGACAAGCGTGCTCTGAGGATAAAACTTTGTTAGGTTCCATAACAAGCTCCATCGTTCAAAATTCCAATGGAAAATTTCTACTTGCGAAACTGTATATCAACTCGTTATCCGAATTATGGATACCGAATGATATTCGCAGCGCAGCTGAGTCTCTTAATTTCAATCGATACGACCTTGCAGAAACAATAAACAAGTTATACGATGCTGATCTTTCTGAACGAATCTCGCAACTTAGCTCTGCTAAACAAGCATTTGCAAAGAAAATTTTGTCTATTGTCTATTACGCGAAGAGAGACTTGCGATTCAAGGAGTTACAACAGGCACTTGCCGTGAGAGAGGGACAGTTCGATTATGATGTAGGCAACGAAGCACGCAGAAACGACGTTCTCAATATGACAAAAGGTTTTATCACCATCGGTCGGGATAGCGGAGAAATAGTGCGATTCGATGACCGTACTTTGACTGAATATTTCGATCAGAGTCGGGACAGATGGTTCCCAGACGGAGAAGGTCAAATCGCACACATTTGTCTCGCTTATCTGAACTTCAAAGGGCTCTCCAATCCTTGCGAGCCCAACGATTTCCCCGAAAGAGAGAATAAATATATATTTCTTTCCTATGTCGTCGATAATTGGGGCGACCATGTACGAAATTCCGGTGACAAACATGTAGAAGAAGCAGCAACAAAGTTTCTCCAGGACGACTCAAGGAGAGAAGCATACATCCAAGCAGCGTGGGAAAGCAAGACACAACAACACCAAAAATGGGATATCAGAAGAAATATCCATGCTCTCCACATTTCCGCCTGGTTCAATCTGTGGGAACTTATACCAGGTCTCTTCGACGTTCTCAATGTTGATGTTCGTGAACCAACGTTCAATCAAAGTGCATTGATGTATGCCTGTCGAAGGGGAAATCTTGAAGTTGCTCGTGAGCTGCTGTCATTAGGGGCTTCGGTAAATATGCAATCTTCAAGAGGACGCTCTGCCTTGCATGAAGCTATCATTCACGAGCATAACGATATGGTAGACCTTCTGCTGAACACCAAGATACTTGGTCATAGCATAGATATCAACTTGAAATACACAAGAGGCAACAGCCGGACACCCCTCATGATGGCTATACGCGGAGGGGACGAATCAAAACAAATGGCCTATGCTTTACTGAAGCACCCCGAGGCTGACATCAATCTCGTAGACCAATATGGCGATACTGCATTGTCTCTTGCGACCTGGGAAAATTCCCAGGATTTGCTCGATGCCATTCTGGATTCCAAAGGCGTGGATGTCGATACCATAGAGAAAGTTGGTGGCCGATCTCCATTGATTTCCGCAGCCGGGCAAGGAAAAGAAGCGATGGTAACCTCTCTGTTAGCCCACAAAGCGTCTATCGATTTGAAAGACAAGAGAGGCGGAACTGCTGCTTTCAGGGCCGTTGAGGGGGGTCATATTGCCACTCTCGACGTTCTCATGAAGCACAATACAGATATTTTTATCAAAGACGAAGAGGGACGCACACTAATGCACCGTGCCGCCGAGAAAAACCAATGCGAGATGATGAGAATACTAAAGAGCCGTGACTTGGATGTTAATTCTGTTGACAAGTACGGCATGACACCAGTACATCGAGCATGTGAACTCGACAAGCTTGAAGCGGCTGAACTCCTTTTAGAACTGGGGGCAGACTCGTCTATAAAGGATTCTGCTCAGCGAACGCCATTTATCGCTGCGTGGCAATTTGGAAACACAGATCTTATGGATCTCTGTCTCGAAAAAGGCAACAATCGCAAAGAGGATGAAGTTCAGCACACCAATCTAGAGGAACTACCCGTCTGGTCTCTGGCATCATCGCATAATCTGGCTCTCTTGAACGCGACTGTACAAACAAGGGAAGATGACTTCCTTCTCAAACAAGTGGGAACAGAAAGGTCCGCATTACACTGCGCCATCATAAGCAACGATGACGAAACAGCATATCTTGTCCTAGAACTCCTCCTTAACTCCCCCGCAAAGACATTCTTAAACGAACCAGATAGAAACAAATCAACACCACTCCATCTTGCCGCAGAACGGCAACACCTCGATTGCACACGGCTTCTTCTAAGTAAAAATCCCAATCTCAACGAAAAAGACACTTTTGGCCGCACGCCACTCTTTCAAGCCTTCGTAAATGGCCATCTCAACGTCGCCGTCGCACTCGTCGAAGCCGGCGCAGAAATAGAAATTTCCTCTCGGGTAGACAAAGAACAATTACTATTCTCCGCCATCGAGCTCGGGAATACCAAAGCGGTCGAGAATCTCATGAAATATGGCGCCGACCACATCTCACCAGATGAATATGGCCGAACTCCGAAATCCCTCGCGAAGAAGCTGAATAATGAGGCGATATTGAGGGTGATGGATCCTTATAAGAGCGGTTTTGGTCAGGCTGTTGGTCCCAGGAAGGCGAGTACTGGTGTGAAAACCCTTACGACTGAATTGAGGTCGCTTAGTGAGGAGTTGCCCGATTTACCAGCGGTGCCAGTGGATTTGAAGGAGATACCTTTTAGGCCGTTCAAGTCGCCTCATTTGGAGGGCTTGCCATGGGCTGTTGAGGAGAAACACGAACGGGGTGGCAATGATGAAACGAGGGTGTTAGTGTGCGCGTAGGTGGGTGGTGCAAAAGCCGTGCGGCTATACTCTCTCAAAGTTTCAATCTCGATTTAGAAAGCCTAGCTATTATCATCGACAGCTACTAGTAGTAGTAAGAGGTTATATTATCTTAGTAAAAGAATACTAGTAAAAGAGCGTAGTAAATTAGTATAGAAGACTAGATAGATAGAGTATAATTTATAAAACAGTTCTAGTTTATAGAAATAGAAGTTTATAACTTAGAGTACTTAAAAGAGGCTAATATACTTAGCGTTAAACTTAGTTATAGGTTATATAGACTTAATATTCCTAGTACTTAATATTACTAGGTTTCTAACTTAGTAAGCTAGTATAGATAATCGGTTAACATTCGCTGATTCCTTTATACTATCTCTTATAACGAGTAAATTAGTTTATAAAGGCTTTAAAATATCCTCTATCTTTTAAGTAAAGGTTCTCTTTATAAGAGTATTCTAGGAAGTAAGAATAGATAAGTATAGTAAGCTAAAGCTTATATAAGAGTAGTAACTATAATTAGTAAAGAATAGAGATATACTAGTTATAGTACTAGCTACGTTTTATATAGTAAACTCTACTAGTAGTAGAAACTATACCTAGTTACTTTAGACGAAGTTAATATACTATTATAAGTACTTTAAAATAGACTTATTTACGATCTCTATCTAGCTATTTAACTCTAGATAGTAGACTATAGAAAGGTTTATTTAAATAAGAAGTATAACGTGTTTTATAAGCGAGTCGCCTATATAAGCGAGTCGTCTACTTTTCTCGTCGCGTATTATATACTACCTTTAAATTATAATAGCTTAATACTACAACGTTTAATTACCTTCTTAAGAAGCTAATATTATTTTAGTAACCTAAGAACTCGAAAACAACGCGTTATTAACTAAACGAAGTACTATAAAGATTTACTATATTCCTCGAAAGACTCTCTCTAATTAACGCGCTAGAAAGCTCTTACGACGCGATTACTAGCCTAATTTAAAAAAGCTTATAAAGCCAGAGAAGGAAGCAATAGTTAGATATATATTAGAGTTAGATTTACAAGGGTTTTCGCCTATAAGAGATATAGTATAAGATATAGCTAATAATCTACTAAGAGAGCGCGACGGAAAGTCTATAGATAGGAACTAGCTAGATAACTTTATAAAACGTATACCTAAGCTTAAAACTCGATAGAGTCGTTTATACGATCGTTAGTAAGCTTTAACTAAGGATCCGCGAGTTATTAGCCTATAGTTTACGCTTATATAGTCTATTAAAGAGAAATATAGTATTTAAGATAAGAATATTTATAACTTTAACAAAAGTAGCTTTATAATAGGAGTTATTTTATTCTAACTTATTATTATAAGCTTAGAAACGCGTAAGAAGCGAAAGCAAGTTTAGCTAGGTAATCGCGAGTAGATTATAGTTATTTAGAGAGTTTGTTAGGACTTGTAGCAAATACTGATGAATTGAACTACAGAGGTGTCTATATATAAGAAGATTCGATTGTCCTTTCTAAGCCAGAGTCCTTGCTAACTTATATACTCAGTTAACTTATTCTAGAGGGTTCTGCTAAGGGTACTCTCGAAGGTTCTGTTACGTCTATGCGTTGCTAAGCGAGGTCACGTGAATGCGTCGCTAGAGTACTCCGAGACTTATTCCACGGGTGTAACCCTTGACATTACCTCTCTTCCTACTCTTGAAGGTAGGTGTCTAGGGCTACTGTGTCCTCTAACTTAGTAGTAGGTTCCTATGTTAGGTTTACGTATCCTGTCTATTTAACCTTATACTTGAGTTAAGTATAAGAGCCTTTCCCTAGGAGCTTCTTTTGCTGTTGACCTAGTATTCTTTTAACTTACTATTCTATAGTATTGTCTACTAATATTATAGGTGGTTGATTATCGTCTGTAATTTGACTAGGCAGCGGGTCTGTAGCTGCTAGCCTTAATAAGTCTATATTGAAGATATTATAGATACTAGGCAGGGTGTCTAGCTTATATATAGACGGGCTAATAACCTCGATAACTATAAACTTAGTAGATCGAGCGTCTAGTTTCTTACTAGCCCTGTCTATCTATATATTCTATAAGCTTAAGTAAACCTTATCTCTAATCTTATATATAGAAGCGGTATTCTATAAACGATTTACTTAAGTCTCCTAGTCTTATTATACCCTTGCTATTAATAATTATACCTATTCTACAATAGCCTTAATCTTTGCTACTATTGCTTTACTCTTTTGAATTAGTGTTTTTGTGTTTATAGGTACTATAACGTCTATTAAGGGGTCGATAGTCTATAACGGATAGCTGTAGCTAAGTTAGAAGGGGCTTATACCCGTTGATGTTGAATCCCGTCTATTAAAAGCTAGCTATACTACTAGCAGCTAGTCGGCCTAGTCGTCTTAAGCTATATTAATCTACTACTGTAGAAGCGTCTCGACTTTAGTATTTGCCCGTTCCGTTAACCCGTCAGTTTGTAGATAGAAGGCTATAGAGATCCGTCGTTTAATCCGTAAGAAGTTATAAAGCGTCTTCTATGCTTATCTAATGAATTACGGGCCCCTATTAGATACTATTGCTCTTAGTAGTCTATGTAAGCTATAGTGTGTAGTAATGAATAAGCGAGCAAATTCCTCTGATAATATAGTTAAGTTATAAGCCGTAAGGAGTACCCCTTTACTTAAACGGTCTGTGAACACTACTATTATATTAGAGCCTTTACTTATAAGTAGTAGTCTAATAAAGTCGACAGAGATCTCCTGCTATTACTGCTTAGGAATTGGTAACGGACGAAGTAGGCCTTGTTTACGATCTCTCTAGACCTTAGTACGTCTATAAACTCTATAGTTATAGATAAACTGTTTAACTATAGTCTGTAGGTTTAGCTAGAAGAACTCTCTTAAGACTATTATAATTATCTCGTTCTTGCTAGGATGGCTTATAAGTGTAGAATTATAGAGTTCCTGTATAATTGCAGTCTATAGCGGCTTATAGTCGGGGACCTATAGTCTGCCTCTAAACCGTAAATCACCGTTCTTATTAACTGAGTAGTTAGAGATAGAGACTTTAACTAGAGAAGCGAGGTCTGCTAGAAACACCCTATCTCCTTAGTAGATAGTGTCTATAAGATGTCTAAAGTCCTTGTCTTATACCTTTCCCTCTTCCTAGAGGTTCTGTAGTTGGTCTATAAACGCTTGCTACGTCGCTACGTCGCTTACTTGATTTCTCTCGTTTGCTAACACTGCTGCTAGCTATATAGTATTTCCTTGAATCATTCTGTCTAGAATCAGTTATACTATCTTATAATTAAGGCATTCATCTCCCTTCTCTAGGAGGTCCTGGTCCCTCCTTGTTAGTGTATCTGGTAGTCCTCCCTCTTTGCCTAGGCGGTATTAGATAATTAGGTTAAACTTACTAAGTATTAACTGCTATCGTATTTGTCTTTTAGATAGTTTATAGACTATTATAAAGTACTTAAGATTCTTATAATCTGTAAGTACTATAAACTGTCTAATACTTTTTAACTCTGCTTCTTATTCCTTAAGGTAACGAATAATAGCTAATAACTCTTTATTATATATTAGGTAATTGTATTTAGTAGGTGCGTGTTTCTTTAAGAAGAAGGCTACGGGCCGTAAGACGCTATTCTTTACTTAAGAGAGCACGCCTCCTAAGCAATATCTAGAGGAGTCTGTCTCTAAGACCGTCTCGTAATCTAGGTTAAACTAAGCTAATACTAGGGCCTCTGTAAAGGCCTGCTTTAACTGTTCGAAGGCTCTATTTGCTTCGTCTGTCTATTAGAAGGATATATCCTTTTTAACGAGTCTATAAAGAGGAGCTATAATCTGTAAAAAGTTCTTAATAAACCGTCGATAGAAATTCGTAAATCCTAGGAAGCTAAGGACGCCTTTTGCTGTTGTTAGTGCTTTCTAATCTATAATAGCTTATATTTTAGCTAGGTCTATCTATAAACCTTTCCCTGCTTCTATAATAAACCTAAGGTACTTTGTAGACTATACTTTAAATTCGTACTTATTAATATTAAGCTATAGCCTAGTATCTTAAAGCCTTTGTATTACTTTATAGATATGCTCGCGGTGCTAGTTACGAGTGCTGTCTATAAAGACTAAGACATCGTCGATATATACTAAGACAAAGTCGTCTAAGAACTCTTAAAGTGTATAATTAATATATTACTAGAAAGTGCTAGGAGTATTTATAAGTCTAAAAGAGGTAATAAGCTATTTAAAAAGCCTAAAGCGTGTCTGGAAAGCCGTTTTCTACTTATCTCCCTCTTTAATCTGTATCTTATAAAAGGTAGTAATAATATCTATTTTTATAAACTACTTAGCTTTCTCGATCTAGTTAAGTGTTTCTTAGATTAAAGGTAAAGGGTAGCGGTTCTTATAGGTTAACTTATTTAGTGCTCGGTAGTTGTAATAGAACTGTAGACCCTCTTCTGGCTTTTATACGAAAAGTACTAGCGTAGCTGCTAGAGAGTTGCTTACTCGAATGAATTCCTTGTCTAGTAACTCTATTAGGGTTTTATAGAGTACTAATAGCTTATCTTATAACATGTTATAGAGTGGCCTCTAGGGGACTGTTTCTTCTAATCTGTTTTCGGTCTATAAGAGCTTAATACTATAATCAATTCCTTTACGATATACTAGTAACTTGTTTACTTCCTTTCTATCGAATGCTAGATAGAATTCTAGGCTAATCTAGCTAGGTAGCTTCGTCCGTGGGTCTATATACTTCTTTTCTGCTAAGGCTTTTATAATGTCTATAAGGCTTGCTATAAAGACCTGTAGCTTCCGTTTTCGATCTGTAAGAAAGTAGAAGACGGCCGTGCTTACTTGCTTATAGGAGTAAGACTTTTCTAGCTTACTATAAACTTCTAACCTAGAGTCTTAGAAGAGTAAGCATCCCTTAGTAGTGTTAAGTAAAGCTCGCTCTCTCCTTAACTAAGATTTTCTTAGAATTATTTTATAACTCTCGATCTTAGAGACTACGTAAGTATAAACCCGTTTCTACTAGTAGCCTTTAATATCTATGCTAAAAGATACTGCTTAGGATATAGCATCCTCTAATACTCCTTCTACTAACTATAAATACCTTGGTGTGATTTATACGTAAGAGAGCTGATAGTGACGGATAAAACGGTCTAAAATAATTCTATAGACTAAATACTCTAAATCTACTAAGGCTTGTGAAGTAGCTACCCTATTTACTAAAGCCGATATAAGAAGAGGTTTCTCGTCTATATATTCCTACTTAAAATGTCTTTAAGTGTCTATTGCTAACAACTCCCTTCGTCGCCCCTGCCTACGCTTTCTAATAGAAGCTACTAGTTTTCTGAATCTAAGGAGACATCACCGTCTTCTTCTTCTAATTCTAGTACTACTTCCTTAACCTCTGCCTTCTGTTTACAGACCGAATCCGCTGTTATAGGTTGCCTTAGTAGTCTATATAGACATTCTTAAATAAAATAACTAGTAGCTCTATAGCGAAGACAGCGACTAGTACGAGCATAGTTGCTTCGTTCTTCTTAGGACACCTATTTAGTACGCTTAGTGCTAGTTGTTAAGACTTTAGCAGGTGCCGGTTCCTAATCTATACTCTCTATAGATGCCTTATAGGTGACTTTTGGTCTATTAGTAATATTACCGCTTATTACCTACTATGTAGTATCTGTTAAGCGTTTCTAAGAGGTCCGTAGTATTTCTAGGAGAGTCTAGGCCCTGGATCTTAATGTTCGAGCTTTATAAGCCCTTAAGCGGTCGTCTGTTTCTTTAATAATAGAGTAGTAAGACTCGAAGTTAGGTTAAGAAGGAACTATAATCATCGCCTTAACTAACTCGTTGCTAAGGATTCGGTTAAGAGACACCTTTTTTGTGTTATTCGGCTAAGATCCTCCTCTAGACTCTATAAGTAGGGCTTGCTATTCTATAAAGACCTCTAGGAATAGTCTTAAGCCTTAGCAGAAGGATTCTAGCTTTCGTTATACTCTTTCCTTAGCTTATAGGTCTCTAAATATAAACTCTACTTGACCTAAGAAATCACTACTATTAGCTAGCTCTAGCTTGCTCTGTTCCCGTATCTATGCTTCTATTCTACGGAGCGCCTTACCCTATAAGGATCTGTTAAGTACCTAAAACTTAATATATTTAGTATATCTATAGTAGTCGACTTTGATTTTAGCTCGTGCTTATTATAACTAAGCTTCTAGCTTGTCCGAGTCTCTATAGAATTCTAGTAGTAGAGGAAGAGATTTCCTAGGTTTATTATCGTTGCGGATTATTTGTAAGCGAGCTTTCTTATCCTTCTTTTACTTGTTTATAATCTGTAGACGATCGTTCTCTTAGGTAGATATTAACTGATTCTACTGCTCTTAAATATACTATAGGAACTAGGCAGGTAGCTGATTCGGTATACCGTCTTCTTATGGTTCTCTTATTATCTGTGAGTTCTGTAAATGCCGTGAAATAGCTTATAAGTTCCAGTGTTGCTGTAAAGGCCCGATGTGTTCTAGTGTTGCTAAAATAGCCTGATATGTTCTAGTGTTACTGTAAAGGCTCTTAAGTTCCAGTGTTGCTAAAATAGCCCGATGTGTTCTAGTGTTACTGTAAAGGCCCGTTGTGTTCTAGTGTTGCTAAAATAGCCTAATATGTTCTAGTGTTACTGTAAAGGCCCGTTGTTCTAGTGTTAGTTTAAGAATCGAATCTAATATTAGGACTTGTAGCAAATACTGATGAATTGAACTATAGAGGTGTCTATGTATAAGAAGATTCGATTGTCCTTTCTAAGCTAGAGTCCTTGCTAACTTATATACTTAGTTAACTTATTCTAGAGGGTTCTGCTAAGGGTACTCTCGAAGGTTCTGTTACGTCTATGCGTTACTAAGCGAGGTTACGTAAATGCGTCGCTGGAGTACTCCGAGACTTATTCTACGGGTATAACCCTTGACAGAGTTAACGTAATAGAATAGATAATCCCGCTATTTATTATATTCGTAGGTAAAGTACTTATGTCTACCTAGTACTAAGATATATATATACTATATAATTAGGTAATTAAGGTTAGTAATAACGGCTAGATAAATAATAAGCTTAAAGTTATATAGTTGTTACGGACCTAGCCACCGCCGAGCACGTGACTCGCGTACGGCTGCTCGCCGGCGTCCGCAAAGCCTGCTATTCCTAGCCTGGCCTAGAACTATTCCTACCTAGGCTAGGAACTATTTCTATAAACAGATCGACATTCCTATAACTTATCGATTCCTTAGCTATCTCTATATTATAGGACCTCTAGAAGTCTCCTCTTTCCTTCTCTTCTCTTCTATAGCTTTAGATCTTTAATTAAACTATCTCTTACTTCTCTGATTATCTACTACACTTGTATATACTATAGGTAAGGATAACTACTAGAGGGCTAGTAGATTAGGTTTGTTATATTATCTAAAGCTCCCTTCTTCTCTCTATTTACTACTACTCCTAGAAAGGATTAGAATATCTATTACGATTCTAACACGATATCTACGGTTTATATAAACCGCTCGTAGATACTACCGGCGCTTTATACAGCCTCGTATACCCGTGCCTACCACCGTGTATAAGAGCTTAGGGCTCTTCTACCTATACCCTCTATTCTTATAACTAAGTCGTCTATAACGATGTCTGTCGACTAGTCTACGGACGCTTAATAGCTCGCTATAGCCCTAGAACAGGTCTGCCTACTACGAGAACAACTAGACGATGTCCGTACCCCTCTGTAAGGGAATACCCTGTCCGAAACTAGATAACATAGGTCGTTTATAGTTAAGCTTAAGGATACTAAGCCCTTAACGGATAGCTCGTCTCTAACCTTTAATAACTAGAAGATCTAGATTAAGAATAAGTTCCTTATTAACGCCTTTATATTTAAGCTAGAGGAAGCAAAGATAGCTTACGTTTTTAACTATATAGCTGATATTGCTTAGAAGTATCTCGCGCTCTGTTACTAGAAGAGACCTAAGCTGTTTTAGTCTATAAAAGAAATGATTATATATCTTACGAATATCCTAGAGAACTCGTTTAAAGCGTAGGACGCTTGTATCGAATTCCGCAGGCTTGTTATAAGAGATAACGAGACTTTCGTAACCTTCTATACTTGCTTCTTATACCTTACGAGCACTAGACGGATCCCGACAGACGACTTATAGCCTAACTTATATAACAAGCTTACGCCACCTCTATAATAGTCCGTCTTACTATTCTTAGACGTCCTACTCTCAAGTACAGCTCTAGTAAATAAGTGTTGACTTGTTAATAAGAACTTACGAAGACTTCAGCTCTGTAGAAGTAACTTATAGACCGCTCGTCTTATCCCCCGACCTATAACTACTACTACTACCTCTCGCCTAGCTGGAACTTTTACTACTACTTAAACTACGTTCTATATAACCTCCCCTGCCCCGGCCCCCCGCCTTTATAGACTATTATATAAACCAACGCCTGCCTATAAGGAACCGGACGACGCCTGCTTCAAGTATAAGAGAACTAGACACTATGCTCGCGAATGCTCTAAGAACTCTAAGCCTATTACAGACGTTAATAAGCTTACAGAGCCTACGTCCAACTTAGAACAGTCGGAAAACGACCAAGTCTAGGGAAAGTCTCCCCTCTAGGCTTGCTTTACTAAGGTCCTAGCTAGTTAGCTATCGATCTAAGTTAGCTACTTAGAGGAAAACAGTTCATAGTCTCTTATAACTTAGTTTTTAATAGATATAGATTTAAAACCTCTGCTCTAGCTAATACTAGAGTAAACAGCTTTATACTTATTAGTATAAAGTTTGCTTAAAGGCTAGCTCGCTTCTTCTCTTTAACTATTTATACTCTTCCTACTTCTATTATAGTTCGCGGCTTTAACGGACAAAGTTAACAGTCTATAGACCGCTATATTATTCTTCACTTATATATAGACGGCTGTAAATAGTACAACGTCTCTATAGTCCTCCTTAATACTAGCTATTAGAACCTTATTCTTAGGCGTATATAGTTTAACCAGCTTAACGTATAACTCAACCCCTACTAGCGCCGACTTATATAGCCCGCGGATCTCCCTTCTTCTCCTAACCTTATCTAGCTACGCCTCCTAGATCCTAGGATCCTATAGACTCGGCTCTTAAACCTAGATTACTAAGCTAACACAGATCGCCGCGATTAGGCCTTAGAAGAACAGGTTATATATAAATACTAGGAAGACCTACAACTATCTATAAGCCTTATCGACGAGCTGCTAGTCCCTCGGATCCTAGCGCGCCCGCCTACTATACCCCTGGCCGTACGTTATAGCGAGTACTAGGACCGCTAAAACAACTTACGAAATATAAACCGCGCTCTTATAGGTTTAGATATCTGTAAAGCCTCTATAGCGCGCCTGAAACGTGTACGCCTTAACCTGCCACTAGTAGACATCGCTGTTATCGGTGCTGCTATATATCGCTGTAACCTATAAGACACTAAAGCTACGGCCTTTAGTACCTCTCTTTATAAGATCGATTACTTAATAGAAAAAAAGCTTATAGATTAAAAAGACGACTTACAGGTCTAAGAAAGCCTCTCTAGAGCCTACTAGGATCTCGTAGACGTTTTCTCCAAAGCTACGTCCGATACTCTTCTCTCTCGTTACTTATATAACTATAAGATCGAACTTACGGACAGGAACGTAGACGACTTGTTCTATAGCCCTCTCCGCTACTAGTCAACGGACGAGCTCCGGGCTATAAAATAATACCTTATTAAGAACCTTTATAAAGGTTTTATTAAGGCTAGCTAAGCCCTCTTTACAGCCTCGATTCTCTTTGTTAAGAAGTCTAACAGCTCTCTATAGTTCTATATTAATTACTATAAGCTAAATAACCTGACCTATAAGGACTAGTATCCTCTTCTATTAATCGACGAAACTCTTGCTTGTCTAAGCAAGGCTTATATCTTTATAAAGCTAGATATATAATAAGCTTTTCACTAGATTCGGATTAACTCTAAGTCTAAGAAACTAACAACGTTCTAGACCTGTTACAAAGCTTATAAGTATAAAGTTATACCTTTCGGACTAACTAACGGACCTATAATATATCAACGGTTTATAAACGACGTACTCTTTAACTGTTTAGACGACTTTTATACTATCTACTTTAATAATATTCTTATTTACTTTAAGAACGAGCTAGACTATTAGGAACACGTCTGTAAAGTCCTTTTACAGCTTTGTAAAGCTGGCTTATAAGCTGATATTAAGAAATCTAAGTTTAACGTTACTTATACGAAGTACCTAGGCTTCTATATAAGTACTAATAGGATTAAAGTAGACTTAGAAAAGATAGAAACGATCTATAACTAGGAACGCTCTATTATAGTCCGTAGTATTTAGTCCTTTCTTAGCTTTTATAACTTCTACTAGAAGTTTATTCTTAACTACGGACGAGTTATACGCCTGTTAACGGCTCTAACTTGTAAAGACCAGCTGTTTTAGTAGACACCTGCTTATTAGAACGCCTTCTCTAAGCTAAAGGCCTAGCTTATTAATATACCTCTTCTTATATACTTTAATCTATAATACGAGTTTATAGTTAAGACCGATTCCTCTGACGGCGTCCTTAGCGGTATACTTCTTCAGTTACAGCCGAGTTAAGAGTAGTACTCTATAGCTTACTTCTCTAAGATAATAATACCTACTGAGATTAACTACCTGATTTACAATAAAGAGATACTAGCTATTATACGTTCTCTAGAAGTCTAGAGACCTGAGCTCGAAGGGTCTCTACACCGGGTATAGGTTGTTTTAGACTATAAAGCTCTTAAGTACTTTATAATAACTAAAGCCTTATCTAGCCGACAAGCCCGCTAGGCTAAAACCCTCTCTTAATTTAACTTCCTACTTACTTATAAGCCTAGTAGCTAGAATTAAGCGGATTCCCTTACTTACTAGGACTAAGAAGTAGATAGTTAAATAGTAATAAAGATATCTACTCGTATATAAGTTCTCTTATAGCCCGAGAATCTCAACTCGCGGATTATTACAGACCTAGACTTAGACTCTTCCGTAGATATTACACCTGTTAGAGTAGCCGACAAACTATACAACTTAATTAACGATATCCTATAGACTAATTATACGAGTACGGGCCTTAACGCTCTCCGCTAGTATACTATAGACAAACGCCCTAGCTAGATAACCTATAACAGCCTCCTGCTATACTAAGAACGGCTTGTCCTACCCGAGGACGACGATCTCAAAGTACGCTTACTAAGCGAGGTTCATAATTAAGTCTTAGTAGCCTACCCTAGATAATCTAAGACCCTAAAGCTAGTTATAGACCGTTACTACTAGCCGTACCTTCGTTTAGATATATAACGATTCGTTTATAACTGCTAGACCTGCCGTCGCTCTTACGTACTATGAGACCGCCCCCCTAGACTCCTTAACCCCTTGCCTATCCCGGATCGCCTATAGTAATATATATTAGTTGATTTTAAGGAATTCCCTTCTAATAAGTCTAAGATAGATATAATTATTATCTTTATCTACCGGCTAAGTAAGAGATCTGTCTCTATCTCTTACCTAAAGACTATAGACGTAAAAAAGACTACACGGATCTACCTCGACCGTGTATAGCGCTATTATAGACTGTCAGATACTATTATCTCTAACCGTGGTCTATAATTCGTCTTAGAGTTCTAGTAAGAGTTTAACCAGATCTTAGAGACTAAGATTAAGCTATCTATAGCTATATACGTATAAACCGACGGTTAAACTAAGAATATAAACTAGTAGATTAACTAACGCCTTCGCCTGTTTATAAACTACTATTAGAATAACTAGTCTAAACTAATGTCGATTATAGACTACGCTTAAGCTATACTTCTCTAGGACTCGACGACTTTTCCGTCTATATAAATCGAGCTTAGTTACGTGCCACGTACTAGCTTTAATTAGGTCCGCCAGAGCCTAGAAGAGCTAATAAGCGTCTATAAACAGCTTTTATAAGACAAAGCAGTAGCGTATATAACCTATATATACAACGCCTAGGAAACTACTTATAAGGGAATCGAGGCTGCTTAGGAACGCTAGCGTAAGCAAGTAAACAAGCACTAGCGACTAGTAGACTTTACTATAGACGACAAGGTCTATATATTAACAAAGACGTAGAATATAGACTACCTAAGCTATAAGCTCGACTAGTAGATAGCTAGTCTATATACAGTCCTAGAAAAGATTAGAAACGCTTTCCGAGTCGACCTGCCTCTAATAATTAAAATATAGCTTATAATCTCTATAGATAAGCTTTGTAAAGCTCTTAATAATCCGCTACTAGGCCAGCTATAAGAACTAGGACTACCTATTATAGTTAATAGGTATAACGAATAGGATATAGACTAAGTACTAGCCTCTAGAGGCTATTATAGAAAATTATAATACTAGGTTTAATAGATATAAAGCGAGCTAGACCCAGCCTAGTACCTAGCTTCTAACTTTATAAGCTACCTATATAAGCTTCAAGAGTTTCACGCTCTAAATCCTTCTCTTCCAGGGCCTTCTAGGTACTTAGCAGAATAGTTATAGAGCTAGGAAGATAGTATAGATAAGCTAGAATATCATAAGAACGAGGATAAATTACTTATAAGATAGTAGGTTCAGAGCTCGTAGGCGAGCTCTACTTAAAGAGGGGGGTAATATTACAGACCTGGCCACCGCCGAGCACGTGACTCGCGTACAGCTGCTCGCCGGCGTCCGCAAAGCCTGCTATTCCTAGCCTGGCCTAGAACTATTCCTACCTAGGCTAGGAACTATTTCTATAAACGGATCGATATTTCTATAACTTATCGATTCCTTAGCTATCTCTATATTATAGGACCTCTAGAAGTCTCCTCTTTCCTTCTCTTCTCTTCTATAGCTTTAGATCTTTAATTAAACTATCTCTTACTTCTCTAATTATCTACTACACCTGTGTATACTATAGGTAAGGATAACTACCAGAGGGCTAGCAGATTGGGTTTATTATAATAGTTAAAGTATTTTAATAAGTATATAAAGGTATAAAGTATAGAAGAGTATCGTTTATTAATTATTAATAGTTATAAAAGCTATAACTCGCTTAAATTCTAGTAACTCTATAAAGACTTAAATATTATTACCTTTTATATACCTCTATACTTATCGTATCTACTATAGCCGCTTAATATAGTCTACTTCTCGCTATTAAAGCGAGCGTATAGAGCTAAGATATTAGGCTTAGTATAGAATTATATTAATTATATTACTAAAGAAACCTTTTTTCTAGTGTTTAAAGTAGCTTTTTATAAAGCATTTATAAAGGATAATATCTACGCGAGTTTTAAAGAGGCTAGGTTAGTCCTATATAGCCTAGAAGCTATATTATTAAAGCTTGATTTAAGACTTCGTATACTAATACTAATAATACTAGAAGACTCTCTATAGACACCTAAAACACTAAGTAATATATATAAAATAATAGCTTAATTAACGCTTATTTAAGATCGGATTCAAAGATATTAAGACTCGTTACCTAGTTCTATTATTTAGTCTCTTAATTAACTCGAAAAAGGCTTAACTAGAGTAATATATAATATCGTATTAATACGTAAGGAAATCACTAGTTTTTATATAATAACTAAGGCTATAACTAAGTATAAAAGTCGTAAGAGGAAGTATATTAAGAGTTAAGAGATATTAATAGTAGATAACGTAGCTGATTTAATTATATCTAAGGAAAATAGTAGCTAGAAATAAGGTAAAGAGTCTAGGAAGAGAGTTTACGTAGACAGGTACTATGACAGCCCTCTATAAATGTACTAAAAGAGATGCTTATAGAATAGTACCTGTATTCGAAGAAAACTAAACTAAAGAGAGAAGAGGAGAGTTGGTACGCTCTGTCTCTATTTATGTATACTAAGCGAGACTTCGGTAGAACCTCGGCACGTGATCCAGTCGTATGTGACTGGGACTGTTATACCACCCCCTCCTTCAACCGGGCCCTCTCTAACCAAGCCGCTTTGTCTTCCGTAGCTATAGAGTCGTTACTCTCTAATTCGCTGTAATTGTCTCTTCCTGTCTCGTACGCCTCTAGCTACAAAGGAAGAGCCTTTGGAGGCCCGTCAGCTATTGGATTCGCTAAATAGAATTCCTTTAACATATGTAGCGAGTAGGCTACGTAGCGAGCTAGGTGCCAGTTAAGGTCCTCGTTATAGCTCTTCTACTTTAATCGGTAGTAAAGAGACTTCTATCGCGTCTTACTTATAAGTACTTCCTTAACCTCCTATTCTTCTTCTTTGTCGACGATAATCGGTGAAGGTGGCGTACTTACTTGTCTAGGCAGAGGATCGTCTAAAGCTTTGTATAACTTCTCTAGTACGAAGACAGGATAGACTCTAATAGAGGATAGTAACTAGAGTCTAAAAGCAGAGCCAACTTCCTTAAGGATCTTAAAAGGTCTAGTTATCTAGTGGTCTAACTTCTAGCTAGGTCTTTACGTATTCTAGTCCTTTATAGTAATAAAAACTATATCGCCGACTCTAAAGTCTACTTCTCGTCTATGTCTATTTACGTCCTATTCTTTCTTTTCTTAAGCTTTTACTATATTCGCTTAGCCGACGTCTAGTACTTCTTAAAGAGTCTTTATAACTATTATAGCTTCTTCTTATAATAGCCTCTCTTATATAGTCGAGGGTTTAGGTATATGCTAGTTAAAAGACGTTCTTAGTAAGTAGCCTTTTTATAATTCGAACGAGGACATTCTAATAGTATTATAAGGCAGTATAAGCTAAGCGTGGTCTATTATTAGAAGTAGCTCTAACTAATTATTCTAGTAGTAATTTACGTACAGTCGTAAGCGCTGATCTAGGTACTGGTTTATAATTTCAGTTTATCTGTCTATCTAGGCGTGATTTACAGTCGAAAGTCGAAGCCGGACGCCGAGGATTCGCGTAAATTCTCGCTAGAAGGCAGAGATAAACTAAGAGCCTCTGTCAGAGATAATACTCTCTAGGATTCCGTAATATCGTAATACGTGTTATAAGTATAGCCTAGCTATCTGCTTAGCTGTTACTTCCTTTTAGTACGGGATAGAGATAGATTATTTAGATAATTAGTTAATAACTACGAATACGTTGTTAAAGCCGTGCTTATTAGCTAGAAAGGATTTAAAGTCTATTACTACGTATTACTATATACGTAATAGGACTAGAAGTAGGTGTAGATAACCAGGGGTCTTGTCTCTTAGTATATCCGCTCTTCGACATTCGTAACAGTTATGTACGTATTACGTAATATTGGACTTTATATTTCGCTAGATATATCTCGAGTAAAGGATCTAGTAGGTCTTATCTCGTCTAGGGTGAGCTAGCAGTACTTAGTCGTATACTTTACGGATTAGGTCTGTCTATAAAGTATCGATATCTAGTACTATTAAGCAGCCTCGATAAAGTAGTAGATCTTCCTCTAAGACGTACGGAGAGTCTTCGTCGTTCTTAGCCTGTAATCGTAAAGCTTAAAGTGTCTTAGCATCCTTATTTGCTTTATAGATTCGTTTAGAGAGCGTAAGAGACTCCTAGAAGTAGTCGTCGTCGACTGGAGCTAGCGTAATAGAGCTTATTTCAACCCCGAGGTCTTTAAGTGTTTCTATATCGACTTATTCTTTCGTTAAGAGCGTATAGGTCTGGTATTATTCTTTTAGCTTCTTCTAAGTCTGTAACTCGTCTGTTTTTCGTGTTAAAGTATCCGTCTTTCTATTCTCTTTTCTAGAATAGTATATTACTATAAAGTGGTATTCAGCTAAAGCTTTAGCCTATCTGGCTTAACGTGTAGTAAGCTACTTTGTTATTATAAAGTACTCGAGTGCTTTATAGTTAGTATAAATACGAACTTTCTCGTACGTGCTTTGTAATTCCAGTCTCTATTCTATAAGCGAGCGTACGATTATAAGTATCTCTTTGTTATAAATCTCGTAATTACACTTAGCTAAGGACATAACCTTACTAAAGTAAGCTACTAGGTACTATTCGCCGTCTGCTTGCTGTTATTATAGTATCCTAGCGATTATCCCGTCTAAGGCGTCTGTCTCGATTATCGTAGAAAGCTCTGAAGAGTAGTAGCGAAGGACTAGTACTATTATAAGGTATTCTTTCAGCTTCTTAAAAGCGTCCTAGTAGCTTTTGTCGAAGTTAAAGGGTACGTTGTCCTTTGTAAGACGTGTAAGTGGTTTTATAATAATTCTGTAATTCTATATAAACCTCTAGTAGAAGTTATAAAAGCCTAGGAAGCTCTAGACACCTTTTACTATATCTGGTGCTTACTTATTCTAGACTACTATAACTTTTTCTAGATCTACTTTAATACTATTAGTTCTAATAATAAAGCTAAGGTATTTTGTCTTCTCGACGTTAAATTTGTATTTCTTAATATCTACTTATAAGCTAGTATCTCGTAGTTGCTAGAGGACTTTTTATACGTGTTTCTTATACTCTAATATATTCGAAGAATAGATAAGGATGTCGTCTAAGTAAGTAGAGTAGAAATCGTCTAAATAGTCGAAAAGTACGTCGTTTATATACTACTAGTACGTAGATAGTCTATTCGTAAGTCTAAAAGGTAGAATCTTATACTTATACGTTCTATAACGTGTACGGAAAGTAGTTAGTTCTTTAGAATCAGGATCTATTTATATATAATAGAAAGCTTAATAGATATCGAGTTTCGTAAAGATACGAGCTTAGCTAATATAGGCTAGTATTTTATCGATAAGAGGAAGTAGATAGCGGTCTTTTCGAGTAAGGTTATTAAGCTTCTGGAAGTTAATATAAAAGTATAATCTTCTGTCTACCTTCTTAATAAATAGTACTAGAGTAGTAAAAGAGGACTGGCTATACTCTATAAATCTCTTATAAAGGTTGTCTAAGATATATTCCTTTATAGTAAGTAGCTCTTTAGTTGATATCTTATATAGTAAGGAATATCTAAGAGTATCTGTTCCTTCTAGCTGTATTTTATAGTTGTAATATTAGTAAGGTAGTAGAGTATCTGAAGCTTCTTTTAAGAATACGTCTATAAAATCTATATACTTCTCTAGAACCTCTAGTGTTACTGTATAATCCTCTTCTCGTCTAGCTATAATACTGTTAATCTCGTATAAGCTAGTAGTAAATATCTTACTATCTTTCTAAAGTAAATAGTAGTATATTCTTACCGCGGATATAGTAGAGATATTGATTATTATAGAAGGTTCTTACTTTAGAAAGAGCTTTTGTTAATAGACTAGGGTAAGTACTTTCTTAGGTAATCCCTCGAGTTCCTGTTTTATAATCCGGTATTATACTTATATAGAAGACTAGTAGTTGCTTTTATAGATTATAGGTACGTATTCTAGATATTCTATTATATAGAGTTCTAGAATAGATCGGCTATTCTGTCTCTATAATTCGTCTGTTTCTATTATAAGGTTACGAGCGTCTGTCTAATTCTAGTGAAAGAGCGTAGGGTCCTTAGAACGAATAGCTTCGCGCGAGAGAGAGGTAGGCTGTCGAGTAGAGAAGTGAGGCTTGAGTTCCTCTAGCTAGAGTAACTTTCGATAAGTTACGTTGATATTAATATAAAAGTATTTAAAGAATTTTCGGCCGAGGATAACGTTGTATAATCCTAGGTCTAGTAGAATAAAGGGTATGTTAAAGAATTTGCGGTTATCTAATACGTAATTAGAGAGGAGGTAGTAAGTAGCTTCTCCGCTAATCTCTCTATTATATCTGCGAATCTTTATAGGTGTAGGAAGTCTTTTTGTTTTAAGGTTATAGAACTTCGCTAAGTTGTAGCTAAATTAGGCGTCTATAAAAGAGAATGTATTTGCTCTTAGGTTACTAAAAGTAGTGGTTTATATACTATATCTATTAATTATTATTATACTAAGTAAAGTAAACGCTTTTCTACTAACTAATAACTATAGATTAATCTTAAAGAGATTAATCCTATATTTACCTAAGGTAGAGTCTTCTCTTAGGTATATTCGTTTCCCGACTTAGATCTAGCTTCTTCTTCTTTCTCTAGCTCGCTTAAGTCTACCTTCTTATAGACTCTTAGCTGTGGGCAGGACTTGATATAATAGCCGACTTCTCTATAGTTATAACATATGTTAGTAGAGGGGTAAATGCTAGCTGCGCGAGTAGGAATTTCTAGAGAATATATAGCTGTAGCTGTATTTATAGCTATAGTAGGTAGATACTTACTTATACGCTTTCTAGCCTTTTCTTCTATAATATCTCGTAGGTCGTTGTCGACGCTACTAACAAGAGTATAAAAGAGGTCTATGTCTTCTTTAGCTTGAAGTCTAACAACTGTAAGAGCTTGTCAGAGGTTAATAATCAACTTATTAAAAAGGTTGTTAATTCTGTCTTACTTTAGAGCCCTAGACTTGTCTACTAGCTTCTGGAACTTTGCTCGAAACTCGTAGAACGTCTCTCGAGCTATTCGTAGCTCTTAGTACTTCTTATAAGCCTCGTTACAAACGTACGAACTAACTATAATATTATAGAGGTAAGCTAGTATCTCGTTATAAGTGGTGAATCAGTCGTTAGCATCGAACTTATATTTTAGGTAAATATAATCACGTACTTAGCTAGTAGTAGCGCGATATACTAGATTTATCTTTGCTTCCTTAGATTCGAAGTAGTCGGTATTAATATATAGCTTTGCTATAATTTCAGTCTTCTAGGTATCGTATATAATCTAGTCGTCTTCTATCGTAAACGTACGTAGATTCTCTACTTTACTAGTCTTCTTAGAAGACTAGGCAACAGAAGTAGATTAAGTAACCTTTTTAGCTTTAAGCTCTATAGAGGTGTATTTACAGCGTACGTGTATTTCTACTACTTAAGAGGTGGATCTAGTATTAACTTTAAGGTAGTAGACCTTATCCGTGAGAGTAGTTATTGTCTAAAGGATTTGTCGTAAGGCATCGTCGACTATAAGAGGAGGAGGTGACTCAGACTTTGCTACTGTAGAAGAGCTAGCAGTAGCCTTGCTAGTAGGTAGAGGTGGTAGTGCTATAGCTCGAGAAGAGGTCTTAGTCTTTCGAGAGCTGGTGTTAATAATAGGTAGCAAAGGTAAAGGTAAAGGTAGAGGCTCTTCGTCCGATTGCTTATTAAGCTAGCTAAGAGAGGAGCGTCGTAACTTATTACCGCGTGCGAAGGGATTTGCTATAAGGTGAATATATATGTTTTCGTTCGTCAGTTTTAGGATATTCGTATGCCTTCCTAAGCGAGAGTGTGAGTTTAGTTTTAGTGTAACAGCCCTCTATAAATACACTAAAAGAGATACTTATAGAATAGTACCTATATTCGAAGAAAACTAAACTAAAGAGAGAAGAGGAGAGTTAGTACGCTCTGTCTCTATTTATATACACTAAGCGAGACTTCGGTAGAACCTCGGCACGTGATCCAGTCGTATGTGACTGGGACTGTCACAGGTACTATAGCTGTTATAGTAAAACTAGGTATAATTCTTATACTTATTAGATAGAAATATTAGATATAGAAGATAGCGAAAGTTCTAAAGAATACTAGATAGCTTCTATAGTAATAACAACTTTGTATAATATTAAGTATTTTATATTATAATAACACTAGGTTGAAAAAGTAGGCGACTCGCTTATATAGACGACTCGCTTATAAAACACGTTATTATAAACTAATTTCTAGAAGTCTAAGATAAATAAAGAGTCTTAGTTAGAAATAATAGTATATAATAAGCTATAGAGTTTCTATATTTCTTATATAAATAAGTAAGTGAAATTATAGTATTGATATTTAAATAGTATAAGATAATATAACGTAGTTTATTAGAACCCGGATTATATTAGAAACCGGATTAGTTTTCCTTAGTATTAAACTTAGAATTTTAATAAATCAACTATAATATATTAAATTAACTAAAACTACTCGGAATCCGAGGAACTAGATATATCTACAGCCTCTTAATAAGTTCGTACGTTATAACTAGCTTTTCTATAGATTCTATAGTATCGCCTAAATAGTTAACCCTTCTTATAACTACTCTCCGCTATATATACGTCGCGTCGTATCTGCTTATCTATATCCTTCTAGGCTATAATATCCTATATATCCTCTACTATAAGTGTACTCCCTTAATAGACACGAGTCTTTTTAGCTCTATAGCGTTTGCTTAAGGCTTTGTTAGCTGCTCGAAGAGTGTATACCTTAGTAGACAGAAGAGTTATCTTATAAGCTATTCGCTTTATACTCTTAGCTAATATAGTAAATGTCTCGAAGAGTAGAGTTAGCGAGCTCTCTTAATAACGGGTAATTCGATTTCGAATAAGTGTTATTTATAAAAGAGCTTTAGTTAGGTTAGAAGAGGTCTAGGAGACCTAAGGATTAGTATTAGTAGTAGAGGGTCTAGAAGGAGTTAGAGTTCGTAACTTTATATTAAGCTTTAAAAGCACTACTTATAGGTTAAAGAGTACTAAGCCAGCTCTACGGAATCTAGCCTAAGCGTTTTAGGCTATTATAGATTCTCTATATACTACTACAAAGGCTAGAAAGAACTCTACCTTCGTAATATAGTTAATATAGGCTTTAATAAACGTCTTAATCTATCGACTATATACTTGCTTTAATATACTAAAGCATCTAATATTAAGTAGCTAGGTTAGATAAGACGAATAAGAAGATAGTCTAAGAGTTATAATATTATATATCTTATAGTACTCTTAGAACTCGGCTGATTCGTAACTCTTATATCTATCTAATACTAGTATTCGATATAGACCCTTTATATAAGTAGTAGTGTGTTTATTAAAGTGTTTTAGCTATTCTAGGCCTGTTTTATTATTTGTCTATCTATTACTTGTCGGTTTAATAACCTAGTTAGGTAGGAGGCCGCTGTCTATATACTAATTTAAAAGGTAGTTCTTACTCTAAACTACTAGAAATAGAGAGATACTCTAGCCTTTACTATTAATATAAGTAATTACTATAGCTTATTCCTGATTCCCTAGCTAAACTGCCTTACCTCTACTACGTCGATCTATATAGGTTATAACTATTATAAGGTAAATTATATCTATTATAAACCTGGTTTCGTCGAAGTTATAGAAGTCGTAGTCTAAAACACTATATTTTACTCTTATATTTTTAACTAGTTAGAACTACGAGCTAATTAGCTTAGAATCTTTATATAAGACTCTTTAGAAATTATAAACGCGATTAAAACGCGTCTTAAGAGCTAGTTATTATTATATAAATCGATATACCTAGAGCTTACTAACGCGTTTTCTCTCTTACGATTTAAGTATATAATTCGCTATATCTTCTACGCTACCTAGCCGGGGTATAAACTCTCTTAAATCTAGATTAAGTATATTCTAAACAACTACTTCCTCTTCTAGCTTAGATAATTTAACGTTTACTAGCTATTACTTAGAGAGAGTATTTCAGGTGTTTATTCTACTGTTTAGTATAGAAAAGAGTACTCTATAGAGCTTTATAGTCTTCTAATAGCTTAGCTTTTTAGATGTTTAAATAGCCTTAATAGCTAGAATAATTTTTAATTCTTATAGAATAACTAACGTAGTTTATTAGAACCTGACGTATATCAGGACCTGGCGTACTTTTCCTATCTTCTCTACTTTATTATTTTAATACACGTTATCTTAACAACTACTAATAGAAATTTAAACTTAAGAAGCTCGAATCATCTTAGCTATTAAGGCTATCTGATTATCTAAAAAGCTTAGTCGTCGGACTACTATAAAAATCTACAAAGTCTCTGAAACTAGCCTTCGTCGTAGAATAAACAGCTAACTTCCCCTCCTAGAACGACGGCTAGCAAATATTAAATTAACTTAACTCGAAGAGGAAGTGATTCTTTAGAATATACTTAACTTAGATTCTAGAGAGTTTATACCCCGGCTAGCTAGTATAGAAGATATAGTAAATTATATTCTTAAATTATAAAGAGAGAAACGCGTTAATAAGCTTTAGATATATCGATTTATATAATAATAACCAGGGTTAAAGACGTGTTTTAATCGTGTTTACGACTTCTAAAGAGCCTTATACGAAGATCCTAACCTAATTAGCGCGTAGTTCTAACTTATATAAAATATAAGAGCGAAATACAGTGTTTTAGATTACGATTTCTATAACTTCGATAAAACGGGCTTTATAATAGGTATGATTTACTCTATAATAGTTGTTACACGTGTAGATCGACGTAGTAGAGGTAAGGCAGTTTAGCTAGGTAATCGGGAATAGACTATAGTAATTGCTTATATCAATAGCGAGGGTTAGGATATCCCTCTATTTTTAGTCGTCTAAGAGAAGAATCATCTTATAAATTAGTATATAAATAGCGGCCTTCTATACGACTAGGTTGTTAAACCGATAAGTAATAGATAGACAAATAACGAGACAGGTCTAGAATAGCTAAAACACTTTAATAAACATACTACTAGTCGTATAAAGGGTCTATATCGAATACTAGTGTTAGATAGGTATAAGAGTTATAAATCAGCTGAATTTCAAGAGTATTACAAAGTATATAATATTATAACTCTTAGACTACCTCTCTACTTATTCTATATAACCTAACTACTTAATATTAGGTGCTTTAGTATATTAAAGCAAGCGTATAGTTAGTAGATTAAGACGTTTATCAAAGCCTATATTAACTATATTATAAAGGTGGAGTTCTTTTTAGCTTTTATAATAGTATATAAAGAATTAATAACAGTCTAGAACGCTTAAGCTAGATTCCGTAGAGCTAGCCTAGTGCCTTTTAACTTATAAGTAGTACTTTTAAAGCTTGATATAAGGTTATAGACTCTAACTCCTCTAAGACTCTCTACTATCAATTCTAATACTTAGATCTCCTAGACTCTCTTAAACCCTACTGAAGCGCTCTTATAATCGACTCTTGTTTAGAAACGGATTACTTATTACTAGGGGAGCTCGCCGACTCTACTATTTAAGACAGTTGCTATATTAGCAAAAGGTATAGAGCGAATAGCCTATGAGATAACCTTGTTATCTACTGAAGTACGTACTCTTCAAGCAGCGAATAAAGCCTTAAGTAAACGCTGTAGAGCTAAAAAGACTCGTGTATGTCAAGGGGGGGCACTTATAGTAGAGGATGTCTAAGATCTTTTAACTTAAAAAGACGTTAACGAGTAAGTACGACGCGACTTACGTATAGAGAGAGGTAATAAGAAGGAGGGGCAATCGTCTAGACAGCGTTATAGTACTTACGGAAAAGCTGGTTATAATATACGAACTTATTAAATAGATGTAGATATGTCTAATTCTTCGGATTCTAAGTAGTTATAGTTAATTTAATATATTATAGTTAATTTATTAATATTCAAAGTTAAATGCTAAGGAAAAGTGCGCCAGGTTCTAATATACGCCAGGTTCTAATAAACCACGTTATATAAGCTTTTAGATTTATACTAAACTAGATTAGTAATAGACTATACTAATAAATTTTAATATTATAAGACGAAATCGGGATAGGATACTATTACTCTTATAAAACTCTTTTATAAAGAATTAAAGGTATATATCTATAAGGAAATAGCTAAGTAGAATATATAATTCTTAACTATTATAGGTATAATTAAGGAAGTTATTTAACTAGATAACTACTTATATAAATTTAAGAAGAGTAACCTTAGATATAGGGAAAAGAGTTAAAGGTTAGGAAAGTAGAAGTACTCTTATACTAATAAACATAGTAAGAAGGTAAACACTATATAGAAGAAAACCTTTTTAAAGAAAGGAGGACTTTCTTAGGAGAAGCGAAATCGTCGACATAAGTAGAACTTATATTATAACTATAGCCTCTCTAGCTATAGAGTAAATAAGTATAGTAAGAAGAAAGACTCTAATAGGAAGAGACGAATTAACACTACGGTCTATAAGGAAGTAGTATTACTCGAAAAAATTAAACTTATAAATAAGGAACTTAAGGCTAGAGGATATAGTATACAAATTAAAACAGACGCTGTAGATATAATAGTAGGCGTTATATACTTATAGCTAAATAAAGAAATTAAGTTATAAGTTAGTAGAGTATAAGATACTAATAATAATAGAGATCTATTACTTAAAGAATATTATAACATATAGTTGAAAATGAATTATAAATTGCCTCTTTAAGTAGAATATAAATTACTACTATTAACAAGTTTATTAGAGTTATTAGAGTTAGAATCTAACTTGTCGAAGGTAGATCTTAGAATATATAAACCTAAAGAAGAGGAAATATAAGTATTTATTAGGACCTTTAAGAGAGGAAATAGATAGATATATATAGAAGGATAGAAACCTGATTTCTAGAGTCTATATTCTACTTAAGGAATTAATCCTACTATCTTAACTACTTATAAGATAGTAAGGAACGATTAAGATCGAGTAACCATAGTTAGCTCTATTAATAACAAAGAAACTATTAAGTTTAAAGAGCTAGAACTAGAATAGATAATACTAAACAACTATCTAGAGAAGGGAGATCTATAGACAGTTACTAATTTAAAGAATAATACCGCTAAATAGTAGTAGTATTACTTAGAGGGATTTAATAAATATAACAGATGTCTAAAGTTAGACATAATTACTTACTTACCTAGTTAAGACTATAAATTAGAAATTAATAAGAAATATTAGATATTAAGAGTTAAAAAAGAAGTTATAATAGTATTTAAAGAATTAGGAGATTAACAGGTATTTAGAGTTACTAAGGTAGACTCCTAAGCTAACCTAATCTAGGAATTCTATTAACTTATAAAAGGTAAATAGTAGACTATTAAGATATTATAGAGAGTAACTATTAAATAGGTTTAGTATAAACTACGAGTATTATTAGACTAGTCTATAAAAAGACGTTTTATAGGAATACTTCTAGAACTTAAGAGAATAGTAGAAGATAGTTTAGTATATAAAGTAGCTTTTTCTAATAATAAAAAAGTAATATTCTTCTTAAGCTCTTAGAAAGAAGATAATAGTAAAAGAAGATTTAAGGTTTATTATATTAAACTAGAAAATTATACGACTATAAGAGAGTTAAATACTATATTTAGAGAGAATTAACTTATAGTAATAGTAAAGATAAGAGGAAAGGAACTCTAAGTCTTAATTAATTCTAGAGTAATAGATAACTCCTTTTCTCTAGTAGCTTAGAAGAAGCTAAACGTCTTAATTAAAGGTATAAGGCTATACTGCCTAGGAGTAGTTAACAGAATAGACGTTATATACTAGGATAGAATTATTAATTAGTAAACTATTCTAATAAATATTACTATTAAAGGATACTACTTAGATATATAATTCGATATTATTAAAATAGAGAATAAGGAAGCGATACTTAGTATACTATAGATTTAAGAACATAATCTAGATATTAACTAGAAAGCTTAGAAAATAACCTTTAATTAATATAATTATATAAGTTTATAATTATAACTATAAAGCTAGAATAAGGTTAATACTACCTTTTCTAAGACGCTAGAACACCTTGTCTAACGTCCTTCATAGGTTAGTAAGATAGCTAATAACGGAATACCTATATAGTATAAAGAATTTAAAGCTTTGTTTAAAAACCTAGAAGACTTATAAGCTTTACTAGAATATTACTTATAGAATTATAAGATTAAACTAAAAGAGGGTTATTATCTCTTAAAGTAGAAGCTTCGGTTATATAACTAGAAAAGCCTATAGAGAATAGAAAGTTATATAAAAGAAGGTATTAAGAAGAGACATATTAGGAAATCTAAGTTACTAATTACCTTAAATATACTTATTATTAAGAAAAAGAACAACTTAGATAGGAGAGTATATATTAATTACTAAGAAGTAAATTATACTATAGTTAAGCACGCTTATCTGCTACTACCTAGCTAATACTTATAAGATAAGTTAGATAAGATAGTATAGTTTATAAAACTAGATTAATAAAACGCTTATAAACTTATATAAATAAAAGTTAGAGACGAATAGAAGACAGTATTCGTCTTATTATTAGACCTTTATAAATATATAGTTATACTATTTAGACTTTATAATATACTAGCTATATATTAGAAGTAAAATAATAATATTTTAAGAGATCTTCTAAAAATAATAGTAATCTATTATCTAGATAATATCCTAATCTTCTTAGAAAAAGAAGAAGAATATAAGAGATATATTAAAGAAGTTTTATAATAACTTATAAAAGTAAACTCTTAGTTGAAACTCTTAAAATATAAGTTTAGAGTAACTTAGACACTTTTCTTAAGATAGGTATTTAGCCTAGAGAAAATAGAAATAGATCTAGTAAAGATCTAAGATATTTTAAACTAGAAATTACTAGAGAATATAAAAGATATATAGTCCTTCTTTAGATTTATAAACTTCTATTATCTGTTTATATAAGACTATATAAAGATTACTAAACTAATAATAGTACTAGTTAAGAAAGCTATTAAATTTATTTAGAATAAATAGGCTAAGGACGCTTTTTAAAAGATTAAAGCAAGGTTTATAGAAAAACCTATTTTATACGACTTTAATATAGAAAAACTAAGTATAATTAAAATAGACGCTTTAGATATATTAGTAGGTACGATTTACTTATAACTAAATAGAAAAGAGAAACTTATACTTATTATATATTATTCTAAAACATTTAATCTAGTATAATAAAACTATAGTATTTTTAATAAAGAATTACTTACTATAGTACTAGCTTTAGAATACTAGAGAATTTATTTATAACTAATAAAATACTAAGTTATAGTTTTATCTAACTATAAGAATCTTAAGATATTTATAATAACTAAGGAACTTATAACTAGATAGTTAGCTAAATAGTTAAAGATATTAAGAAGATTTAATATTATTATTTAATATATAAAAGAAACGTTAAATACTTAAGCTAATACTCTTAGCTAGAAACCTAGATATAAAAGAGATAAGAAGTATAAAAATATTATAATCTTAAAAACTCTTAAAAATAAAGACTTAGTATCTACTATATATAAAATAGTAGTAATAAATAACATTTAGATAGATAAAATTTAAAATATAAATAAGGGTTATAACTTATATATAAAAGGGAAACTATAGGTTCCTAGCTTATATATAAAGGAGTTTATATAAGAATACTATACTACGCCCGCTTATAAATACTAAGGAATTCATAGAACTCTTTAGAGGATAAGATAATACTACTATAATAGTTAAGGAAGTGATAGTAGAATATAATACCTATACTAGGAATAAGGCCTTCTACTATACACCTTATAGATAGATAAACACTACTCTAATACTATAAATACCTTAGAAATTAATATCTATAGATTTTATTATTAAATTACTAAAATCTAAAGATCTAATAATAAGAGTTAAATATAACATAATCCTAGTTATTATAAAATAACTTATAAAGTATATAATTCTAATAGTATATATAGAGTTAAGTATAGCTAAGGAATTAGTATTTATATTCCTTAGAGAAGTAGTCTTAAGATATAGACTATCTAAAGAAATACTCTTAGATAGAGACAAGCTCTTTACCTTAAAATTTTAGATTACTCTTATAAAACGATTAAGTATAAAAAGGAAACTTTCTACAGCTTTTTACCTCTAGATAAATAGAGGAAACAAACGTATTAACTAAGTAGTAGAAATATACCTTCGTTGTTATATAAACTACTAGTAAAATAACTAAGTAGAACTACTACCTTTAACATAGTTTACCTATAATAGCTTAGTAATAGAAATAACACTTATTATACTATTCTACGCTAATTTTAAATATAAATTATTAATATATTAAGAACTGCTATCTATAACTATTAATAACCAACTTACTTATATTTACGTCTCGAAAATTAAAGAGCTATATAAGGAACTTATAAAAGATTTGTAATTTATAGCTAAAAGAAATATATACTACTATAATAAATAATATAGTTAGAAGCTAATACTAAAAGAGGGAGATAAAGTCTACTTAGTATAAAAGAATATTAATATAAAAAGACTAAGTAATAAACTAGATTATAAAAAACTTAGACTATTTAAAATTAAACGAGTTAAGAGACCTTTAAATTATAAATTAGTACTACTAAGGATAATAAACATCTACCTAGTATTCTATATATCCTTACTTAAACCAGTACTACTAGAAGTACTACTAGCTCTACTTATAGAAATTCAACTAGTAAACCTAAATACTAAGTATAAAGTTAAGAGGATTCTTAACTATAAACTTATTAGAAGATAAGTTAAGTATTTAGTTAAATAATTAAATTACCTATATTTAAAGAATACTTAAAAACTAAAAAGTAATCTTAACTATTACTTAAAAGAACTTTAGAAGTTCTACTAATAAAACCTAAAGCTACCTAGAACTTAGGACTAGGGTTAGATAAGGATATATTATTAGAAAGTATCTATTTAACAAAAGAAGCTATCTCAAAGGTAGGAAACTAGGCAAAAGAGAACTTAAGAAGAGGACTTAAAGGTAGAGGACTTAGAGGAGTAATAGAGAATTGTTTATATATAGAGCTAAAGAAAAATCGACATATAGGTTTTCAAGGCCTAGAAGGAGGAACGTCGAAGTAACTAGAGCTATTATAAGACCTTTTTAACTAAATATACTTAGAATAACAAGAGGACTTTAAGAGCTCTAGAAAACATCGACGAGACTGTTTATAATAAAAAGAATAGATTATTACTAGTCGTTATATAGATTTAATATATATAGTAAGAGCTAGACGCTCTTTTCGTTTTATATATAAAGAGGACATATTATATAGAAAGGAAGGTTAATATCTTTCTAATAACATATTTTAGTTTATATTCTAGTATAGAGACATACTAGGCTAAGAGAGAGATAGTGTTATAAATCACGTACTAGCACGTAACAAAGTAAAGTCTAGGCGACGCTCTAATAGGACAAGCACTATTATAACCCTAAAAGGAAGAAAGGATTAAAAGTAGTAGAATATACAATCCTAGGATCTTATTATAGTTATATTATATAACTCGGTTAAGAGTAGTTAGGTAATAGAGTCTAGTTTTAGAGAGCCCTAGAAATAGAGTTAGACTCTATCTTCGGGACTTCTACTAAGTAGGACTTTAAATATAAACGAAGGTTCTATATAAGACTAGTACATCTACTATTAGATAGGAGCTTCGTACTTAACTTTAGTTATTAATCTTATTATCTTATTTAATATATTTAATATAAGTAACGAGTTCACTTCTAAGTAAACAACCCGGCGTATCTGTACTTCTTACCTATATACTAACCTTCGAGACTTAGTTATCTTTGTTTAGTTCGTTTAAGTTTCGTTATACTTAACGTAAAGTTACAGACTCTAACTCTCTCTAGACTCTCTATAGCTAACAGCTACTCTTAGGTCTCTTAGACTTCTTCTAACCTAACTAAAGCTCTCTTATAAATAACCCTTGTTCGAAATCGGATTATCTATTACTAAGAGAGCTCGCTAACTCTACTTTTTAAGACAGTTACTATATTAGCTAAAAGTATAAAGCGAATAGCTTATAAGATAACTCTACTGTTTACTAAGGTACGTACTTTTTAAGTAGCTAATAAAGCTCTAAGTAAACGCCGAAGAGCTAAAAAGGCTCGTGTCTATTAAGAGAGTACACTTATAGTAAAAGATACCTAAGATATTATAGCTTAAAAGGATATAGATAAGCAGGTACGACGCGATATACGTACGGCGGAGAGTAGTTATAAGAAGAGGCAGCTGTCTAGGTAATACTATAGAATGTGTAGAAAAGCTAGTTATAATATACGAACTTGTTAAGAAGCTGTAGATATATCTAGTTTATTAGATTCCGATTAGATTTAGTTACTTTAATATATTATAGTTGATTTATTAATATTCAAAGTTTAATACTAAGGAAAAATTACTAACTCGGTAATATTACTAACTTAGTAATAAACCACGTTATAGGTATTTCGTTATTAGCTTTTCTACTAATCTATAGAGGACTCTAGACTAGGTGTCTAAACACGTTAGAAGAGGTAGCGCTAACCTCGTTCTAGCTTTATAGTTATAAATATAAACTTATATATTTATATTAACTAAAGGTTATTATTTAAGCTTTTTAGTTAATATCTAGATTATATTCTTAAATCTATAGTATACTAAGTATTACTTTCTTACTTCCTATTTTAATAATATTAAATTATATATCTAAGTAGTATTCTCTAATATTAACTTTTATTAGAATAGTTTACTAATTAATAATTCTATTTTAGTATATAACGTCTGTTCTATTAACTACCTCTAAGTAGTATAGTCTTATACCTTTAATTAGAACGTTTAGCTTCTTTAAAGCTAACGAGGATAGGAAATTACCTATTATTCTAGAGTTAATTATAACTTAGAGTTCCTTCTCTTATATTTTTATAGTTATAATTAACTTATTTTCTTTAGAGATAGCGTTTAATTTATTCTTTATAAATTATACTATAAATCTTTCTTTATCTATGTTTTTTCTACTAGATTTTAAGATAAAAGTTATTTTTTCTAAATCTATAGAAACTATCTTATATATTAATCTATATTCTATAGTTTATTCTAGTTCTAGTAAAGTTCTAATAAACTGTTTTTCTATAGACTAGTTAGATATAGCTCTTAGGTAATATTATATCTATTTAGCTATAGTTCTATTTATCGTTTTAATAGACTATAATTCTCTAACTATTAGATAGTAAAGTTCTATCTATACTATCTCTGTTTCTTAGTCTATATTATATTAGTTTATTTCTTAAAAGATTATACTAAATAATTTTTTAGTTCTACGTTTCTTAAATATTACTCTAATATATCTAACTAAAGCAACTATAGCGTATTAGCCTCCTATTTCTAGTATCGTTTCCTTAGGTAACGTACCTAAGAAACTAGGTTTCAGTTATTCTATAAAGTCCTTAGAGCTCTATTATTATTATAAGCTAGTTTCCTCTTAAAGGTCTATAATAGTCTATATATCTTCTACTTTAGAATAACTAGATATCTTAATTTATCTTTAACTATGTTTAGATTCTTTAAACTTAATAGTTTCTTAGCTTATAATTAGGCTAACTATAGTTATTAACTTAGAGTCTACTCTAGTAACAGTATACGTTACTAATAGAGTAGGTTTAATACTCTAAGTAGTATAAGAGTTCTAGAAATCGGGTTTCTAGTTATCTATATACGTCTATTAATTCTCTTATTCGAATATTCTAGTAAAAGCCTAGGTTTTCTTAACTTCTAGACTAACATTTCTAACTTCTTCTTCTAATCTAGCAGATAAATCTAATAATTCTAAGAAACTAGTTAATAGTAGTAATTTATATTCTATTTAAAGAGGTAATTTATACTTTATTTCTAATCGAGTATTATAATACTCTTTAAGAAGTAGATCTCTATTATTATTAGTATCTTATACTCTTCTAGCTTATAACCTAATTTCACTTAGTTCTAAGTATATAACACCTATAGCTATATTTAAAGTATCTATTTTAATCTATATACTATAACCTCTAGCTTTAAGCTTAGTATCTATAAGTTTAATTTTATTAAGTAAAGCTACTTCTTTTTAAATAGTAGTATTAACCTGTCTCTTTCTTTTAGAGTCTTTCTTCTTATTATACTTATTTACTCTATAGCTAGAAAGGCTATAGTTATAATATAAGTTCTACTTACGTCGACGATTTCGCTCTTTCTAAGAAAGTTCTTCTTTCTCTAAAAAGGTTCTTTTCTATATAGTATTTACCTTCTTACTATATTTATTAGTATAGACGTGCTTCTACTTTTCTAACCTCTTACTCTTTTCTCTATACTTATAGTTACTCTTTCTAAATTTATATAGACGGTTATCTAATTAGACGACCTCTTCTATTATATCTATAATAGTTTAAAATTATATATTTTATTTAGCTATCTTCTTACAGATATATACTTTTAATCTTCTATAAAAGAGTTCTATAAGAGCGATAGTATTCTATCTCGACTTTGTTTTATAATATTAGAATTTATTAGTATAATCTATTACTAATCTAGTTTAGTATAAATCTAAAAGCTTATATATAGTAGTTTAGATTACGTTGAAGTCTCTAAAGACTTTTCTAATAGTTATCTTAAATCCTCTCTAAGATTTAAATATAATCTTAGTTAATTCTATCTTTCTATCTTTATTCTCGTTTTTAAAGAAATCCTCTAAATATAGCTAAGCCTATTCTAATACTAATCCTCTTAAGTAGAAGATAGCGAAGATAGTTTATAAATTATAATTACCTTTAAACTTATCTAAGTTAAAGTAAAAGTAGATATCTATTTAAAGAAGAAACGAGTTAAGTTTCTTACGCTTTCTATAATACGTGTCTAGTATTTTAACTTTAATAGACTTAAGTACTTTAACCTTATAGAGCTCGGAGGCGTCTAGTATACTAACGTTGTTGTTATTCCTAGCTGATTATATACTAGCAGGTGTTCCTTTAATAGTACTTCTAGATATTCTTATAACGTTAACTCGACTAGTATTTAGACTAGTAGCGGCGGCGGCGAAGGTTACTAGAGCTATAGTAACTAAACTTCTAAGTAGGTGCTTAAAGTATAATAAAACTCTATATAAACTAAACAAAGGTAACTAAGTCTCGAAGGTTAGTATATAGGTAAGAAGTATAGATACGCTAGTATATTTACTTAGAAGTAAACTCGTTACTTATATTAAAGATATTAAACTAGATAATAAGATTAATAACTAAACTTAAGTATAAAGCTTCTATCTAATAGTAGACGTACTAGTCTTATATAAAACCCTTTATACTACCTAGATCCCTATATAAGCCTAGATCTCTAGATTTCTATATAAGCCTAGATCTCTAGATCTCTATAGATCCTTTATAGAATCTAAGAGAATCTACTATATAACTTTCAACGGTTATCTAATAGTGAAATCCTAGAATATCTAAATATCTTTATATTACTAATTCTCTTCAGCGTTACCTTCTATTTCCTAGATATTATATCTTATTCTATTAGAGCGCTGTCTAAACTACTTATTACGTATAACGTGATTCGTAATATTCTATTATATCTTTCTAAGTATAAAAGGTAGTATTTTAGCTTATAATTAGTATTTATAACTAATACTAGTGTCGAGGTAGACGTAGGCGTAGGTTATAGAAGGTTAGAAGAAGAAAGTCTTTCTTTAAACCTTATAAGAGCTTTTTCTTAATAGCTAGAAAGTTTAGCTATTAAAGCTATATCTCTTACTACTACTAGTTAAACATGTCTATTAACTACTACGGAGGTCCTTATGTAGGTCTCTATACGTCTGCTAAATTTATATCTTTTGTTATATTTATAGTTATCTATTATATACTTTAGACTATCGTATTTATAGTCGTCTATTATATACTTTAGACTGTTATATTCGTATAAAACCGTGTATTTTAACTATAAAGGATTTTCATATAAGACCTTATATCTTAACTATAAAGGATTTTCGTATAAGACCTTATATCTTAATTATAAAGAATTTTCGTACTTATACTATATATATAAGAAAGGTTCGAAGGATCTACTATATATAGTTCGATCGACGTGCTTGATAAGTAAATATAAGAGAGGATAAGTTAATTCTAATATTATAAGCCGAATATAAAGAGGTTAATAGATAAGGTTATCTTTATTATAAGAAGAATTAACTAAGAAGGTAAGTTTATTCTACGTACGAGAAAAGAGGTTTTATACGTAGAACTTCTTACGTCGAGGCTTCTAAGTAGAAGTCTCGTTTATAGCTCTTTGTTATAGCTTTCGTTATAGTATATATAAGCTGTAAGTAGCTGAAGTTTCTAAAGTCTCGCTATAACTCTTGTTATACCTTTTGTTATAGATCTACGTATCTATCGAGGTAATTACCGAGGTGGTTCCTAGGGTCACGTGAAGTTACGTAAGATTACGCTTCGTACGAAGATTAGTAGACCGAGTACTCTTCAGGTATAAACTGTTATATTCGGTTATAATATAGTTATAAGATAGGCTTCTTATACTTAGTAGATAATAAATTAAACTCTTATAGTAACGTTATAGTATATATCTCTATAGAAGCTCTTTAATTCAATTAACTTAGTACTTATTAGCTTAAGGTTCTTAGTATAATCCTAGGTTAAAAGTATTAATCTAAAGCTAGAGTTACTAGTATCTTTAAAGACTTTAATAGTATTACTAGAGCGGCTGATTTACTTGTCTTTCTTAACTTACTAGGTAATAATATAATAATATCTTTTTCGTTAATAAATTCCTTAATATTTAAAGAGTTCCTTTAAGAATATCTTATATATTATCTTAATTCCTTAGAAAAGAAGGCTTAGAGTTTTAAGCTTTACTTACTATATTAATTAGTATCTAGAGCTAAAAAAAGACATAGAATGCTCTTAAAAAGAATGTACAACGGCAAAAGAGACTGATCGGTCGGGTTGTATCACACGTAAGTATTTCAATACTAATTCATCTCCTACTATGCCTTGGTTGTTTATTTGGTATTTCTAGATGCCCTTTCCGATTATAAATGCCGAGATTCAAACTGTACAAAATAATGCCTTCAAGAGAGCTTCTATTGTGAGACCTGTAAGTATCTTCTTAAACCTTTGCCTTTTTCTCGGTTGGTACTAGAAAGCTTACTATTGCAGACACTGCTGTCGGGGGTTGTACTTATGCATCGGGTAGAGATTCAGTTGATGGACCCGAGTATAGAGTTGATGATTATGAGGAAGGGGGTCCATATGCTTAGAAGTCATAGGTATGAATCTTATTACTGTTATTTTTGTTGATATCGTTTCTTTTACATGACTTGTATGCGGCTAGTAATTGAAATATCAAAGGCGGAGAACCTGATTCAAATTGAATTGACTTTTTGCTGAGCAGTACACTGATATTTGCTTCATGAAGGTAGTAATATCAGAATTCAACTAATAATGTAGTAAAGTTGAGAGGATATACAACAAGTCTCAATTCAGTCTGAAATCTCCCAACCCTTCTAAGAGGAGCACAGCCAAATGACTCGAAAAGCATGGTTAAGCGACCCCTTCAACGATAGAGGAAAAGTTATGCCGTGCTTTGTATTGAGACCCAATTGAGGAAATAGCTACTACATATCCCTAGAGAAGCAAGATGTCACCAATTGTCCCGATAACTCCATGAGCAGTTCCACTTCACCTACCAGCCTCCGAATTGAGAAACCACCCGTTGCCATTTGGTCGATTTCTCATACCCAGAGCTACCCATGGGGAATTAAAGGCAAGAAAAGTAGATGCAACTTTGCGCGCTAAGAAATCTACGGAAAGAAAGATTCTCGAATACGAGACTTATAATTTGCACGCTGATCATACTGGAGGGTGTGCCAGGTAGTAAGGCAAGCAAAGAAAACACCGGGAGTGCGCCATTAATTCTCAAAGGACGAGAAAGCAAGAAAGTGATATTAAGCGAAGAAAGAGGAGGTTGGTAAAAATCCACAAACCAGATCAGCCGACTAGAACTCTGACCCAATATCTTCGATTTAGTAAAGCAGTGGCTGAAATGACCGCAGCCAATAAAACCACCCGCCAATACTGGATAGCCTCAATAGTATCCGAGCCAGTTCGTGATGGTGTGTGGTAGCCGGAAATCCCGCCATGCCAAAGCCACGCGTTTGGTGGCGGTTCAAGATGTCTACATCAGGAAGGTGAAGATAGTATACTCGCCCGCTGACAAGAAAAGCGGCAGTCAAGAATGCTCATATTCTAGACTTATGGGAAATGATAGAAGAATTCGAATTCTTAAGCTGTGTTTCTAAGCACAACCACGCTCATTACCGCTAGAGCTTTAGACAGTTGTTTTCTTACTAGATTTATAGGCTGTTAGTTCAATAATATTACAGGTGGTTGGAGAGGAGGTATCAAGTGCCGCTTTTATTGTCCATGCGGGACGCCTGCATATCCGGGGAGATAATACCGGTTTTTGATATGCATGTCAGCAGCCTTGGAGGTTCTGGACCCGGGAAACCTCTGTGGGGTACTGTCGGGTTGATAATAGCTTGATCGCCCCTAGGTTTGAAAGATATCGCCTTTCCATATGCATTTCCTAGTAGGTTTGGGTAGGAAATATACTCAACTACTTGTTCTGGGAGTTTCTTCGGCCATTTCCTATCTTTGAACTAATCGAAACGATATATGCATCAACGAAACTAGACTAAGGTTATCAATTCATCCTATTCACTTCAAGTTCTTAAGTTTCTTCAGTCAAGTTACAACAACGCCATGATATTGATGGCAACCCCTTCCTTACCCAAGTAAGCCGCATATTACACTGCATCAATAGACGTATGTCGTGCTACAATTAAAAGTGAAATGGCAGCATTTCTGCCATAATACTGTGTACCAAAATACATCCCATCTTCGTCTGTATGTGCAAGTGCGGCTCGCAAGAATGGTTTAGGAACTTGTCCGACCTTAAACTACTGACAGAATGCATGCACCTTCCAATACATTGCCATTCTCCGACAATATGCAGCTGCAGCATTAAACACCCTACAGCTAAAGTCAATCACGATGTTCTTGTCATCATGGGAATTCAAGAATCTGCTGTGCCGCAGTGCAGTAATCTTGTGTGTGAAAATCGGCGTGTGACCGCATAGCAATGTACCTCCTCCAAGGTATTGCTTGATCAAGTTAAATGGCTTGAGAAAAGGACGCACTACCTAAGGAAAGAAGGTCAGTAGAGGAATGTGCCACGCCTAGACGAAAGAGTTTCGCAAGCAAAGTTTCACCGCTTTCCTTGGGGTGCATATAGCCAGGAGAGTCCTGAGTAGTTAATCGAGTACAAGTAGTTCTGGATCAGCAAGTCCTTCTATGTTCTGGAAAGCTCTGAGAGTTTAGTCGTTATCTTTCGACGTCCTGTCAGCTTTTGATAAGTGCAGCCTCAGCCACCCGTTCCTCTTTAAGATTGCCGAAGCCTCATTTTCAACGTTTGTTTCAGAAGAACACGAGCCAGGATGCTGATTCGCAATCTTCTTCTCGGCTTTGGCGTTCCCCTAATTCTTGCGGTCACAATCACAACGGACAGTTCTCAAGTAGGGTTCGAAGGAACGAAAGCCATCGATGGCGACCAATCAACATTTTGGCACTCTCAATACTCACCCACCCTTATCTCGTTACCTCATTCTGCTGTTCTGGACCTTGGTGCTTCCACTGCGATACGAGCTGTGTGGTATCGCCCGAGAACAGACTCGAATAAGAACGGAAACATCGGTCAATACAGAATTGAAGTCAGCTTGGATAACAGTCTATGGACAATCGTTGCTACTGGAACGTTTGTGGACGACAAAAGTCTCAAGACCGTCTCCTTTGCAAACACGAATGCCAGATATGTCCGTATTACTGCTTTGACCGAAGCCGGTAATCGAGGGCAGTGGACGAGTGCAGCTGAGTTGGGAGTCTCTAAAGTACCGACCGAAACTGCTAACGGTCAATGGGGACCAGTAATCACGTTGCCGCTTGTTGCGGCGGCAGCTTTCCTTCAACCTACAGGAAACATTCTTACATTTTCCTCGTTTGCACGTGATGCGTTTGGTGGTTCACCATTGGGTTATACCTTGACATCAACTTTCAGCCCTGATGGAACCTCGTCGGAGTTAAATGTTAGTAATACAGGGCATGATATGTTTTGTCCAGGCATGGTAAGTTGTCCCACTTCCCCTTTTCTCGCTTAGCTACCAAACACTGCTGATCACCCTAGTCCCTCGATGCAAATGGCCGAGCAATAATCACCGGAGGAAACGATGCTGCCAAAACAAGCATATATAACCCCTCGACTAATGCTTGGAGTGCAGCAGCAACTATGCAAATCACCCGAGGCTACCAAGCATCTGCTACTCTTTCAGATGGAAGAATATTTACAATCGGCGGTTCCTGGAGCGGCGGACATGGTGGGAAAAACGGCGAGATCTACAACCCTACTGCCAATACCTGGACTCTACTATCCGGATGCCCCGTCGCACCGATGCTCACAGCTGACGCAGCCGGAGTTTATCGAGCCGACAATCACGGCTGGCTCTTCGGATGGAAAAACGGTTATGTTTTCCAAGCCGGACCAAGTAAAGCAATGAATTGGTATGGAACCACTGGGACAGGGTCACAAGCCAGTGCTGGACTACGTGCGGCGGATACTGATTCAATGGATGGAAATGCGGTTATGGTGGGTATTTTCCGAGTTTTTATTTCCTGTTTCAGGTTGATTTAGCAGGATTAAGACACTATTTCCTCCTCGGTCATACTACTAGTGGCAATACTGACTCTGAGATAATCCGCAGTACGATGCAGTAGCGGGAAAGATCGTCACTTTTGGGGGTTCGCCGAATTATGATCCCTCAGATGCTACGACGAATGTTCATCTCATCACCATCGGTACGCCGCCAGCTACAGCCACGGTCACGAAGCTTACTTCGATGACCTATGCTCGTGCTTTCGCGAATGGGGTTGTACTTCCCAATGGCAAGGTGTTCGTTACGGGAGGTCAATCGTATGCTGTACCATTCTCTGATAATACAGCAATCATGAATCCCGAGCTCTGGGATCCAATAACACAAAGTTTCGTGATCGTCCCAGCCCACGATATCCCAAGAACATATCACAGCGTCGCACTTCTCATGCTAGATGGTCGTGTGTTTACCGGAGGAAGTGGTCTCTGCGCGACCTGTACAACAAACCACCTCGATGCCCAGATCTACAACCCCCCATATCTCTTCACTTCCACAGGAACCCTCGCAACACGCCCAGTAATCAGTGCAATTTCGACAACCACAGTAGCAGTGGGCGGCACGATTTCCATTACTACCGATTCAGCAGCAACGAGCTTCTCAACCATTCGTTTCGGCTCGGCAACCCATACAGTCAATACAGATCAACGTCGTATTCCTCTTGTCCCCACTAGCTCATCTGGAACGACTTATGTGTTCACTATACCGAATGATTCTGGGGTTGTTTTGCCTGGATATTGGATGTTTTTTGCTTTGAACTCTGCAGGAGTCCCGAGTGTTGCGAAAGCCTTCCGCGTCTCAATTTAGTTTTATTCTTGTGGACAGGCAGCATCAATCATCCCTCAAGGGAATAGATAATGTAATAGTTGAACATGAATAAGCATGATAAGAACACTTATGAACTTATGATAACAACGATAATTTACTGAAGATTTGCTCAAATTTAACGGATTGTGTTTCGTGAGCCTATCTGTAGAACACTTCTCAGCTAGGCGTACACGCATAATATGTCCTTGAAAATCAAAATGTTGGCATGAAGAGACCAGTTTCTCAGTCTATTTCACGTAACATCAAGGGAAATTCCCACTCAATTAAGGACATAAATCTCAAACGAGTTATTGTTTGGCTGCCAGCATGCCCTTTCTCCTGGAGCCATGGGATCATCTCTCTCGGCTTTTTACAGTATACTTGAGCGTCAAAAGTGTGCTTTCAAGACTTGGCGAAAAGAACGCGGTTCCTCAGAGGTTGGGCGAAACGACAAGAAGAGGAAACATCCAATAGATGAACTATAACAATGATCTGATCTCGTCTTATGAGGTGGAAAGGGGTTTTATGATGCATATACGAGCATGATCTAACAAAGATGGAAATTCTGACACTTTTTCAAGGAGGACTTCTTAGATAGTTATTTGCCAAATTGAACCCCAATATTCTCTGGTTTGGGATTCTTCAGTGGTATTGTATAACTGGATTCCAATTGCTAGAGAACTTTCGCTGCGCAGAAACCAGCATGACCCATAGCGTGAATTCAATCAACTAGTTGAATACCTTCCCGCCCAAGACTTCGACTAACCATCGCTGTTGGAGTATTGTGGGGGTTTGCAAGCCGGCGGCGAAAGCCGCGATGGTTGAGGCGCTGTGCAAACCAGATTACCCTGGCCTATCTTGACCGGGAATAACTTTTTGTCTGAGCAGATGAACGGCAAAGACTTTTGTCTCCATGCAGTCGATATTTTTGTCGCCATATTCGTGTATCCGCAACTCGTAGTATCATGTCGCTGGGGCTTTCCCATCAATGCCCATACTCTTCAATTCGTCTACAATCTTCTTCGAAAGATCGTCGCTGTTGACAACTCCGTCCTCTTCGGAGGTCATGTCTACATCGGTGTTTTCGTCACCAGCTCCCTCACCGATCTCTCCGCTGACTCCTTCTTCCAAGCCTTCACCGCCCTCCTTGAGAACCCATTCGACGACTTCCTTTTTGTCGTTTAATTCGGCTTCGTAAACGGCATCGTGGCCCCTCTGGTTGGTAATTGTAGGATCCGCGCCTTGTTCCAGCAGAACCTTCACAGACTCCAAATGACCGTTTAAGGCAGCCCAGTGGAGTGCAGTATTGCCAGCTTTGTTTTGTGCGTTGATTATGGCGAGCATCGCGGGGTTTTGGGGTGAGGGTTGTGAGAGGTCTTTGCATAGTTCTCGGAGGATCACTAAAATGATTCATCGTCAGCCATGAGCAGGAATAGCATCGAAATCAACCAACATGCCAGATACTCCGCAAAAAGAAATGCGCCAAAGACATACCATTGTAACCATTCGCGGCTGCCATGTGCAGAACACCATTGCCACTGCCCTCATCCTTTGCAATCTCCAGCAAGTCCTGGTCAGAAATATTTTCTCGCTGGCAAAGCGTGGTCTTCGAAGAGTTGAGTTCGTCGGCATCTCCTGTACGCGCAAAGTACAGGAGATCACCGATCTCGTCTTCGGAGATATTTGGGGCCATGTCTGGTCGTTGCTGGTGTCGCGCTTGTTGGTGTTGTATTTCTTCAAAACTTTTTGAACGAGGGGAGATGAAATAGAGGTCACGTGCCGAGCCACCCCCACTAACCTTTCGTATAAATCCCATAGGTCGGCCGAATTACTGCTACTTCTCTTATCCCACGGAAGCCTCTATGGTACGTTGCATTTCTCTCTGTATACGTCGTAAACATACTAGATAGACGGATTTGTAGCTAGAACAAAGTATTCTCTTGTCTATGGGGAATCTATATTCCTACACTCATGGAGAATGGCAATCGTATGGCTCAATTGAAAGCAAAGTGAGGAAACTATCTAAAGATTGCTAAAGTGTTAAATCTCAGGCCAATCATTCACCGAAGAGATTAGTCTCCCTACAACCTATCTTGACGCAACTGCCATAATAATAAGCCATATCAACACACCACAGAGCCCATACTGTACGTGTTCAATGTTCAACACACAACCGGGATGCATGCAGAGATCCACTTGAGCTTCTCGAGCTTTGAAGACAAAGACAGGCTTAACCTTAAGTCCTCGCCTTTCGGCTTGTTCCCTCTTCCGAACCCAATTCTCGAATTCTTCTTCCGATTCCTCCTCCTCCAACGCTCGAAGACGTGCTTCGACCTGTTGCCTCATAACTTTATGTCTTCTCCTAGCCACTTTCCGCTCTCTCCTCTGCTTCTCTCCCCCGCTCTGTTCTTGCACGTTCCTTGGTCTCTCGCTCAATCTCTTCCCTGCGTCGTTGGGCGGCTTGTCGGGATCGGTCCTCCGCTCTTCTTTCCTTCTCTTCTCTTGTTGTCTCCTTCTCGTCTCTTGATGCCGTCTTCTCAGCCTTCGGGGCAGAGTTTCGTTTCTCTCCGGCTTTCTTGCGAGCCTTCGATTCTTCTCTTGCTCGTCTAGCTTCTTTTTGTGCCTTTGCAGCCGAAGATCTTTCCTCTTGCGCTCGTCTGGCCTGTTCTCCCCGTTCAAATTGGCGATATTCAGACCATTGCTGCTTGAGACTCGGATAATTCAAGTCATATGAACATCTTTTATTGTTGTCGCAGACTGCCTGCTGAGCCTGTCTGATCTGCGGGGAAATTTCTGCCAGTTATCGCTCTCAAGCTTGTCGGTTAAATAGATTGAGGAAATAAACTTACTCTTCGAAACTCCACTGTATCTTCACAGGCACCATTCTTATCGGGATGATGGATCATTGCGAGTCTGCGAAAGCTTGAATAATGTCTTTTCGACTTGCCCCAAAAGATAACTCGAGGTCTTCGTAGTAGTCTCGGATCTCGGGTTCATCCATTGTGAGAGGAGGTTCTCAAGGAAAAGTGTATAAAGTGAGATGTATTGGGTGGGATTGGTTGACTTCTAGGTGTTTGCTGTGAAAGTTTTGTGGATGTTAAGGTTGCTCTGTAGGATTGCAGATGTGTCTCTTTGGGCTGAATTTATATCTAGCCAGGCACCTTCATGCCCTCTTCAGCCTGCTTGAAGTAGGGAGATTGCCAGGCAATGTATCAGTGAACTCATGTTCGTAACTCACTATGGCCTGCATGCAGTAGGGAAGTGAACAGCCAATGTGGTTGTGAATCCAGGTTCTTAACTCTTGTTGTTCAACATTTCTAGAGTGAGTTAAGCAATCATCCTAGAACAATTCGAAGGCACTGAAAAGTCAGAACAAGTAACGTCATTCCCTACAGCTTTTACTATACAACATTCAGGATAATGGATAGATGCAGAGAAGTGGAAAAGTGCGAACTCAAGATTCAATGAAGTTATGCTCTCAAAAAGAGTCTGAGTACAAAGAGCTATAGAACATTCCCACTTGCTATTTATGGAGTTAGGCAACTTCAGTGGATAGAAAGTTTGTACTACCATTTACGATCCCGCTAATATCGCAACGCAGTAACTCAAATAATATAACAAAATATGAGTAGACATACAAGAAGCTAATTTGTACTTCATAAATTTTTAGGGGAATTTTTACATTGATTGCCTTGATTTATATATGTTGATACGTGCCTCTTATAGCGTAACTTATTTTATTTACCGAGAGAGACTATCGCATCTGTCGTTTAGTAAGCTTCTAAACTATTATAAAGTACTTAAGGTTCTTATAGTCTGTCTAAATATTAAAGTTGTCTACGCTTTATAATTCAGGGTCCTAAGCTTCTAGGTACTATATAATAGCTAGTATTTCCTTATCGTAGATTTCGTAGTTATATTTAGTAGGTAAGTTCTTTAAAAAGAAGGTATAGAGTCGTAAGAGTCCTTTGTTATTATATTATATAAGCGCGCTGCTAATATACTAGCTAGAAGAGTCTATTTTTATAATTATTTATCTTTTATAATTATTTATCTTTTATAATTAAATTATATAAGAGCTAGAGCTATAGTAAATATATACTTTAGTTATTTAAAGACGTATTAATATTCGTTTGTTTATATAAACGTGTATTTCTTATAAGTAAGTTTTATAAGAGGTCTTATAATATTAGAATAGTCTTTAATAAAGTTTTAGTAGAAGTATATAAAGCTAAAGAAGCTTTATATAGCCTTAACTATTATAGGTACTTTCTAGTTAAGAATTGTCTTTATCTTTTCTAGATCTATTTCTACTCTTAAGTTAATATTAAGAATAAACCCTAGATACTTTGTCTATATAACTAAGAATTCGTATTTATTAATATCGAGAAAGAGTTTTATATCTTTAAGCTTCTTTAGAATAAGTTTAACTTATTCTTTATATTCTTTAAGAGTTCTATCTATAAAGATTAGAATATTATCGCTCTCTCTTCTATATACTATAAGATAGGTCTCTATTCTCTTATAAAAGCTATAGTTTATTATCGATTTCTCTTATACTTTCTACTACTTATATATAGATAGATAGCAGCCGGTCTACGTAGTACTATTAGGTTATTACGTTGTCTCTAACCTTGATATCTCGCTTATAAGGCTTCCTAGCTTTCTATTCTTATATACGACGACGATATTCCTCTTCGGTTTCTTTCGTAGAATAGCGAGAAGGCTTACGAGAGTACTTAGAACGTTCTACTTTATCCTTCTTATTATTATAAAACTCTAACTTATCAGCTTTCCTCTACTAGCTTATCTAACCTATAGTGTAAAACTAACACCTGCTAAGAGGCGGTCTCTCTTCGATATTTAATAGATCGTCGCGTATATCTTACTCTCTTATTATTCTACTTTAAGCTCTCGAGGTTAGATTAATATAAAACTCGTCTATATAAACTATATAGTTAAAAAAACTAAATAGCGCTTTCTAAACATAGTCTAAACTATACTTCTCTCGTTTAGCGTGATTCTTAGGTAAGATAACCTTCTTAATATATACTATTAAGTACTAGCCGCCTCTCTTAGTATATTTCTTTATAGCTCTTATAAGTTGTCGTTTCTAGACTAGTATATTATAGAAAGAAATCTATTCTTCGAGAGTAAGTTTTTAGATTAGATTTCGTAATAGTAAGCAAACTATCTTATAGGTCTCTTTTATAACTCTTAACTTATTTCTAAGTATCGTAGACTTTAGCCGAGTATAATATCTTATCTTAGAACCTATAGCAAGGTACTAGTCTCTCTACTTTCTACTATAAGACTCTAGGATATTATTATCGTTATAAATCTAACGTAGCGATATATAGCTATAATAACGAGATAATACGTTAAAGAATTTACTTTTCTAGTAGATAGAGACTTCTTTACCTTATAAAGATTTAGATAAAGATAACTGAAAAGAATTAATATATATTAAACGTCTTATTTTAAGGATTTAAAAAACTATTTACAATTTTAAGAGGTTTATAGTTCAGCGTTTTAGTGTTATAAGACTCGTACGTATAGAATTATAACACCTTCTATTAATAGTATCCGTCGATGTCTAAAGAGATAGCGGCGACTTCTATTACTATATTATCTAAGAGAGTATTAAAGCTAGAGAGCTCTTAAGAGGAGATAAGAATACGCTAAAGGTTATTCTAGGTAGTAAAGAAGAAGCTGATAAGTTTATATAATAAATATCTAGAGTTAAGAAGAGTCTTTATAAAATATTCTTTATTAACTAATATAGAAACTAAAAACAAGAGACTATTTATTAACTTCTTTTAGAACTTAATCTATTCTTTTACTACTTTCTTTAAACCTTCTTCCGCTTCTAATAGCGTCTTTTACTAGAAGCTATTCTTTTTCTAAATTATTAGAGTTAGAGTTAGAGACTTTTATAATCCTTTCTTTTCCTTTTATATCTCTTCTTTTAATATCTTCGTCTTCCTTCTAGATAGAAGCTACCTAGACTTTCTTTATTTATTTAAGTAACGCTTTCTTCGTTATCTACTTTATCTTTGTCTTATAATCCTAGACTCGGTATCTCTTAAGTCTATATCTTAGATAGAGGTCTAAGCTTCTTCTTTTAGTAAGGACTTTGTCTAAGCTTTATCGTAGTTTCTTTAGTTAAGTAGAGACGACTACTATAGTTAGTTCCTAGTCTATTATATTATATAGAGAACTATCTTTTAATTCGTATATAGTTTAATTCTACGTAGCTCTAGCTTTAGATAAAGTCGTTCGTAGCTTCTTCGTTTACTAAGCTATAAGTTTAGTAACTTCGTTTAACTAATTAGTAATTATTCGTAATTGTCTATAATATCTATTATAGGTATTATCTTCTTAAATACTAATAGTTATAGTAATTAGCTTTATACTAAGAGTAGCTTTTAAGTAGCTCTTCTTAATTACGTCGTTCTATCCCTAGCTAGAAGCTTCTAAGATTAGCTAATTATTACGAGAAAATAGAGTTATATAATATCTTATTTTCTCTATATATATAGCAGAGTTTTCACCTCTAAATATAAGGCTTCTTAGAGCGTTTTCTACTCGATTTTATACGTAACAGTTATAAGCCTAGTCTAGTAACTATGATAATTATAATATATCTACTATATTATAAATAATATTACTTTATATAAGGAAAACGCTTCTCCGCTGTCGGTTAGTATAATCAACCTCTCTCCTCGATACTTACTCTCGACGAGTACTCGGAAGCCTAGCTACGAAGCTAGCTACTACTACTCTAAGTAGTGTCTTCTTAAACCGGAAGCCGCTCTAGCTTATCTTAAGAGATACTCGAATATATTCGAATTCAGAAGTCTAGTACTCTACGAAGCTAGTAGTATAAGAACTAGCTACGAGCTACTATATCTACGAACGCTGTCTACTATCTTTACTAAAATCCAGAGCTAGAGCTAGAGTTACTAGACACTAGAGTATAAGAGAGGAAGTTAGACAGGATCTAGAAGTAGGAACTTACTCTTAAGAATACTACGGAATCGCTGTTAGTAAGTCTATAAGTAATCTACGTAGCTCTATAGGATTCTCTATAGTAGAAATAGAGAGCGATATAGTTAAGAGGTTCTTTTATAATCTAGCCTATTATAAGTCTAGGAAGTTGTCTCTTTTCTAAACCTAAGAGGTATATTATAAGAAAATAGAGTTATATAATATCTTATTTTTCTTATATATATAGTAGAGTTTTTATCTCTAAATATAAGACTTCTTAGAGCGTTTTCTACCTGATTTTATACGTGATAGTTATAAGCCTAGTCTAGTAACTATAACAATTATAACATATCTACTATATAATAAATAATATTACTCTATATAAGGAAAACGCTTCTTCGCTGTCGGTCGGCTAGTATATCGATGCTCGACGTCGACGAGCTTTAAATAAGTAAGATATAAACTCGTCCGAGTTCTTTAACAAAGAGAATCGAGTTCGACAGAAGCTCTTCGTAGAAGGTAAAAGCTTTTCGCGGAAGATAAAAGCCTAGTAATAAGCTAGCTACCTACTGACTATAGTAAACATAATCTATACTTCGGTAGTATCTCGATATACTTAATAGACTAAAGCTCTATAACCGACGTAGATATCGAGATACTAAGACTCTAGTACTTAGGTAGTATATACGCCTGTTATAAAGAACCTAAGCTAGTATATCCTCGATTTATATTAAAGCGATACGTAACTAAGATACTAGCTATATATTTAATAATAAGTTCTATTCTTCGATATAGGTATATATATATACTACTTACTCTTCGAGTAGATATATATGTAAAAGTTCTTTTAAAACGAGACGTTATTTCTAAGAGAGGTAAAAGACTCTAAGAATACTAAGAGAGCTAAAATACTAAGGTTTTAAAGCTCGGATTAGAAGAAGGCTCTTTAGCTAAGATCGACATAAGAATAGTACTACTTCTTATACTTCCTTTTATATATAATTACTTATTTCTCTTCTTACTTTTATACTCTTATCTAGCTCTAGCACGCTTCTTCAAGCTCTTCTAGATCTAAGAGGTATATTACGTAAAAGTAGACTTCTCGGCTACGTTATTAGAGGTGTCTTTTCACGTATATATAAGAGACTATAGCCTCTCTCTAAATATAAGCTCTTTAGAGCGTTTTTTACTCGATTTTATATATAATACTAATTAAATTCGTTAAAGAATTCGCTAAAAGGCTGTTAGTCTTACTTTGTTTAGTTAATCTAGCTAAGTACTTTTTACTATAGTCGAGAGTTATAGAACGTTATATAAAGCTGTTTTATAAATTCTAAAACTATAAACTTACTCTATAAGTAAGCGTATTCTATTTAGCGGAAAATTTTTATAGCTACGTCTTCTAAGAGTTGTTTAAAAGTATACTAAACTCTCTCTTTCTCTTCTTTAATAATAGACTATCTATTTCTAGCTTTGCTTATAAAAGACCTTCGAATTAAGAAAAGAGATTAGACGTACTTCTATCGTATCTTTCTAGATATAGAAGACAGTGTTTTAGCTTACGATTAGTATTCGTAACTAAGGCTAGTATAGAAGTAGGCGTAGGTTATAAAGAGGTAGTTTCGTTCTCTTTAGAAAGAGAAAGTCTTACTTCGAGCCTTATAAGAGCTTCGTCTTATTAGCTAGAAAGGTTTACTATTAACTGGTTTTAACTTTTAGTAAGAAGTTATATCTCTCGCTACTACTAGTTAAACATATCTATTAACTACTACGGAGGTTCTTATATAAGTTCTTATACGTCTACTAAGTTTATATTCTCTATTATATTTATAGTCGTTTACTATATATTTTAAACTATTATATTTATAGTTATCTACTATATACTTTAGACTATTATATTCGTATAAAACCGTGTATTTCAACTATAAAGGATTTTCGTACTTATACTATATATATAAGAAGAGTTCGTAGAATCTACTATATATAGTTCGTTCGACGTACTTAATAAACGAATATAAGAAAGAATAAGTTAATTCTAATATTATAGACTAACGTAGTTTATAAGCGAGTTAGACTTCTAAGCGAAATGAATTTTTTTTCTTAGTATTATATAAACTTCTTTAGAGCGCGATTTTTTCTAATAAATAAAATAGTTAAGTATTAGACAGAGTCTAATATAACTCTTATATTAAATATACTTCGTACGAGCTTATATTTAAAAGCTAAGAAGGTTACACGGATTTATAAAGTGTCTTATATAATATTACTTAATCGAACTTATAGAATGTTATTATAATAAGATTCTATTACTAATTCTCGAAAACTTATAGAGATCGAAGAAAGAGTTATTATATAATATATTCTCGACTTAGATTCTCGATTATTTCCTCTACGAATACGTTATATTAAAGATATAGCGAATCGTATTCTCTTAGAGCAGAGTATAGAACGCGTTAGTAAGAACTAGACTTCGAACTTCGTATAATAATAACTAGAACTTAAAACGCGTTTTAATTAAAGAATTTATTACTAAAGAGTCTAATACGAAGATCTAGACGCGTATAACGCGTGGTTTCGTCTTATACGAAATATAATTAATAAATATAAGATTTAGAAAGAGGATATTTATAACTTTAATAAGACTAGGTTTTATATAAGCTAAATTATATTAGAAATAGTTATTATAAGTACTAAAAGACTTTCTCGGCCTTATATAGTATAGTAAGAAAACTAGGAATAGGTAATAGTAATTTAAAGTATTAGGTTATATAGTTTTATAGTACCTCTATATATTATTTTAGTAGAGAAGAATCACCTCTTCTCCTAGTCTAAAAACAGCTAATTACTACGCGATTAGATAATTACTATAACTATAAATAGCTGAATAACAAATAAACGAGGCCTAGATTAGATTATTTATTTTAATTAGTATATAAAGCTTCGAACGAAGAGTATTTACCGGCTCCTTATACTTAATAGCTATAAAAGCTACTAGTTAGTCGATTTTAAGCTTTTTTATAAGAGTAATAATATTATTACTCTTTATATACTAGCTTATTCCTCTTATAGACTCTAGTCACTTGATATAGGATGTTTTCGAGCGTTAAAAAGGCTATATAGTACCGAACTTAAGAAATTAATACGACTATATATTATATATATTTCTAAGAAGGATTTCTTATCTATATTCTATACTACCTTTTATATAATAATAACTAAATTAAATATTTAAGAAGGGTTTCGAGGATCTAGATTAGTACTATACGACCTAGATTCTATGATTTTATAGCTTAAAATATAACTAAGGACTCTATTATATCTATCTACCTCGACAAGCCTCCTAGCTATTTAGGAACTAAAGACTCTAAATAATATAATAGAGGCTTATTCTTAGACGTTATATATATAGAACAAGGTCTTATAACACTAGGATAGTTCTCCGACCTAGATTCTATATAGCCTAGACTAGCTTATAAAAGATATAAAGAGTGTAATTACTAAGGTAGCTTTATTACACGCTAAGAATACTATACTTTATATAGTAAATAATCAACTAAGTCGGCGTCGTCGTATAAAAAAGCGTCGATTATAAAAAAGAGGATTACTTACTCTCTAAGATACGTAAGATCTTAGAGCTCTAAGTAATATTACTTCGTAAGAATAAGTGGTTTTAGTAGAAAATAGTGATTATACGAACCCGAGTCTAGTACCTCGCTAGCGCTGTAGATTATATAGGAAATATAGCTATAATATACGAACTTATTAAAAAGAAGAAGAAATATATAAGAATTCTAATTCTAAGTAGTATAATTAATTTAATTAATTATATCGTAAGATATTTAATAATTCGTAGAATACTAAGAAAAAAAATTTATCTCGCTTAGGAGTCTAACTCGCTTATAAACTACGTTAAATATAAAGAGGTTAATAAATAAGATTATCTTTAACGTATATTATAAGCGAACCCGACAGATAAGCTAACTCGATACTTTAACGCGTTTATATAACTACTCTACTAAATACTTAATATCTCTATAATAAAACATACTATAGGAAGACGACGAAAGGAAAATCATTCTAGCCCTCTAGGCTATATAAAACGACCTAAAGTTAAGCGCTTAAGTAGTAGTAAAGATATATTCTTATAGTTATTATAAGCTTAGTTCTTATAAACTTAGTATTCCTCTACGACGCGATATTTCAGCTAACTTACGGAAATTAACCGACTTAGAGAAATCAGTACTTGTTTAATATATACTTAACTTAGCTATTAAAGGATTTCCTCTCTAGCTGTCTATTATTAAAGATATAGCAAATCGACTACTTATAACACGCGACGCGTTATACGTTAGTAAATATTAGGCTTCTAACTTTGTTAAGCGCTGTCTAGAGCTCTAGACACGCTTCTAGCGTAAATACGACTACTAGAGAGCTAAGTACGAAGATCTAGAAGTTATTCGTAGCTGGTTTAAGCTTATATAAAATATAATTATAAAGTATAGAATTAATAAAGTAGATATCTATAACTTTGACGAGACCGGGTTTATAATAGGTGTTATCTTAACTATAATAGTTGTAATAAGCTTAGAAGAGTATATAAAAGCGAAAAGAATATAGCCTAGTAATTAGGAATAGGTTATAGTAATTTAGGGTATTAATTCTTAAGACTAGAACGTTCCGCTATTTATAGTTGTTATAGAGAAAAATCACCTAGACTCTTAGTATTAAAATAGTAGATTTCTACCTAACTAGGTAATCGCTACTACTAATAACAGTTAGACTATAAACGAGAAGAGTATAGATTAGATTCGGTATTTTAAGAAGTATATAAAGCCTTAAACTATTAGTGTTTTTCGTCTATTAGTCCTCGACGGTTATAAGAGCTACTACTTAGACGAGTTTAAGAAGTACTATAAGAAATATAATATTATTACTCTTTATATACCCGCTTATTCTTTCTATATACTCTAGCTACTTAACGTTAGATGTTTTAGCCCTCGAAAACGGGTATATAGTTAGTAAATTAAAGATATAATATAGGCTAATATTTCCTATATTACTAAGGACGACTTCTTTCCCGCCTTCTACGCTATATTTAATATTATAATAACTAAAAGTAATATTCGAGGAGGGTTCTAAGGAGCTAGACTTCTTCTATTTAACCCTAAGAGTATAATATCTACGCTTAATCTTAAGTTAAAGACGCCTACGTCTATAAACTCCCGCCTAGGTACCGCTTAATCTTAAGTTTCTTAGATACTAAATAACTTAACTAAAGCTATATTATAGACTATATTAATCAAAAATCGAATTGCCTACTACTAGAATAGCTCTCTAACTAATATTTATAAGGCTATTAACCAGTTTATAAAGGGTATATTGAAAATCATATAATTGCTAGTGATATTAAAAGCCGAGAACCAGAGTCTTCGACGGGTAAACGAAGCACTTAGTAAGCGCCAGAGGGCTAAGAAAACACGTCTACGACAAGGAGGATCACTTAGCTAACGAGAAGCAGAGGACCTACAGAACGAGAGGGATATTAGATATTAAGTAGAATAAGAAACAAGAGCAATTGTTAGTCGGAAGCCAGGGGAAGAAACACGTGTACGGCGCTGTAACAACTATGGACAGACTAGGTATAATATACGTACTTGTAGAATAATAGAAGAGGTATCTAAGAAAGAAGAATCCCAGTAGTTTTAATTAATTATAGGCGTTGTAGTTAAATTATCGTAGTTTTTATTAGAGTTATATATTAAAGTGTCGGGTTCGCTTATCTATCGAGTTCGCTTGTAATATACGTTATTATAAGAAAAATTAACTAAGAAAGAAAAGAGAAGAAGTCTATTCTATATATAAGGAAAGAGGTTTTATATATAGAGGCTATATATAATTACCGGTTATTAGAATAATATTAGAACCTCTTATATCGAGGTTACGTAAGGTTACGTAAGGTCACGTTTTAAACGAAGGTCGGTAGACCGAGTACTCTTTAGATATAAACTGTTATAGTACGTTTACTAGTGTTATAAGCCGAATATAAAGAGGTTAATAGATAAGGTTATCTTTATTATAAGAAGAATTAACTAAGAAGAGAAGTCTATTCTACGTAGAAGAGAAGAGGTCTTATACCTCTTACTTCGAGATTCCTTAGTAAGTATAAGCTATAAAAGACTAAGATATCGTTATAGCTTTTCGTTATAGCTTCTATTACTAAGTTAATTACCGAGGTAGTAAACCTTAAGCTCTTGTTATAGATTAGTAAGGTAATTACCGAGTAAGGTAATTACAAGTAAGGTAATTACCGAGGTTGTCACGTGAGGTCACGTGTTTATACGAAGGTCGGTAGACCGAGTACTCTTTAGTTATAAACTATTATAACTAGAACTCTCTTTATAAGTACTATAAGCGTTCTTATAGCTACTATTATCTCTTATCTAAACGCTTTCTTTACCTAGCTATTATCTCTTATATATACTATCTATTTCTCTTTCTTAAACTATATAACGTGGTTTATTAGAACCTAGCGTATATTAGAACCTGACGTACTTTTCCTTAGTATTTAACTTTGAATATTAATAAATTAACTATAATATATTAAATTAACTATAACTACTTAGAATCCGAAGAATTAGATATATCTACATCTATTTAATAAGTTCGTATATTATAACCAGCTTTTCCGTAAGTGCTATAACGCTGTCTAGACGATTGCTTCTCCTTCTTATTACCTCTCTTTATACGTAAGTCGCGTCGTACTTGCTTATTAACGTCCTTTTAAGTTAAAAGATCTTAGATATTCTCTACTATAAGTGCTCTCTCTTAATATACACGAGTCTTTTTAGCTCGACGGCGTTTACTTAAGACTTTATTCGCTGCTTAAAGAGTATATACTTTAGTAGATAACAAGGTTATCTTATAAGCTATTTACTCTATACCTTTTGCTAATATAGCAACTGTCTTAAATAGTAGAGTCGACGAGCTCCTCTGGTAATAGGTAATCTGTTTCTGAATAAGAGTCGATTATAAGAGCGCTTTAGTAGGGTTTAAGAGAGTCTAGGAGATCTAAGTGTTAGAATTAGTAGTAGAGAGTCTTAGAGGAGTTAGAGTTCGTAACCTTATATTAAGCTTTAAAAGTACTACTTATAGGTTAAAAGGTACTAGGCCAGCTCTATAGAATCTAGCTTAAGCGTTCTAGACTGTTATTGATTCTTTATATACTACTATAAAAGCTAAAAAGAACTCTACCTTTGTAATATAGTTGATATAGGCTTTAATAAACGTCTTAATCTACTAACTATATACTTGCTTTAATATACTAAAGTATCTAATATTAAGTAGTTAGGTTATATAGAATAAGTAGAGAGGTAGTCTAAGAGTTATAATATTATATACTTTGTAATACTCTTGAAATTCAGCTGATTTATAACTCTTATATCTATCTAACACTAGTATTCGATATAGACCCTTTATATAACTAGTAGTATATTTATTAAAGTATTTCAGCTATTCTAGACCTATCTCGTTGTTTATCTATCTATTACTTATCGGTTTAATAACCTAGTCGTATAGGAGGCCGCCGTCTATATACTAATTCGTAAGATAATTCTTCTCTTAGACGACTAAAAATAGAGAGACATTCTAACCCTCGCTATTAATATAAGCAATTACTATAGCCTATTCCCGATTACCTAGCTAAACTGCCTTACCTCTACTACGTCGATCTATATATATAATAACTATTATAGAGTAAATCATATCTATTATAAAGCCTGTTTCGTTAAAGTTATAGAAATCGTAATCTAAAACGCTATATTTCGCTCTTATATTTTATATAAGTTAGAACTACGCGCTAATTAGGTTAGGATCTTCGTATAAGGCTCTTTAGAAGTCGTAGACACGATTAAAACGTGTCTTTAACCCTAGTTATTATTATATAAATCGATGTACCTAAAGCTTGCTAACGCGTTTCTCTCTCTATAATTTAAGGATATAATTTACTATATCTTCTACACTAGCTAGCTAGGGTGTAAACTCTCTAGAATCTAAGTTAAGTATATTCTAAAGAATCACTTCCTTCTCGAGTTAAGTTAATTTAATATTTGCTAGCCGTCGTTCTAGAAGAGGAAGTTAGCTGTTTATTCTATAGCGAAAGCTAGTTTCAGAGACTTTGTAGATTTTTACAGTAGCTCGACGACTAAGCTTTTTAGATAATCGGATAGCCTCGATAGCTAAGATAATTCAAGCTTCTTAAGTTTGAATTTCTATTAGTAGTTATTAAGATAACGTGTATTAAAATAATAAAGTAGAGAAGATAGGAAAAGTACGCTAGGTTCTAATATACGCCAGGTTCTAATAAACCACGTTAACGATATTACTACTTTAGAGCTTTCTTATTATAATTACTTCTACCTTATATTCTCTTATATTTATAGCCTTTATTACCTTTTTTAGTAATAGCTTTTCCTTTCTCTTATTTATTTCTACTACTTAGACTATGATTTCTCTTATATACCTAGCTAGTATAACGTATTCCCTTTATAGCGTAGCTCTAGCCTCTCTCTATAGCCTTCTAGTCTTAACTCTCTTTACCTACTATTATAGGCCGAATATAAAGAGGTTAATAGATAAGGTTATCTTTATTATAAGAAGAATTAATTAAGAAGAGAAGTCTATTCTATATATAAGAAAAGAGGTTTTATACGTAGAACCTCTTACGTCGAGGCTTCTAAGTAGAAGTCTCGTTTATAACTCTTCGTTATAGCTTTCGTTATAGTACGTATAAGTTATAAGAAGCTAAAGTTTCTAAAGTCTTACTATAACTCTTATTATACCTTTCGTTATAGATCTACGTATTTATCGAGATGATTACTAAGGTAGTTTCTAGGATTACGTAAAGTTACGTAAAGTTATACTTTATATAAAAGTGTATAAAGTTACGTTTTATACGAAGGTTAGTAGACTAAGTACTCTTTAGATATAAACTATTATATTATTCTCTCTTTCTAGCTCTCTAGAGGTTATAAGTCTTCGTATTCTTAAGAGCTTCTTAAGATTCCTAGGTTAGCCTAGTATACTCTTTCTATTTTATAAGTAGCTTAATAGTACGTTCTCTTCCTTTTTTATTAAGAATCGCTTCTACTATATATTCTTAGTTATCTTCAAAGATCTTAGGTCTAGGTTAATCGTTATCTTAAACTTAACTTAGTAGTAGGTTGTTTAAAGCTAGCTATAGAAGCTAGGAGTAGAATACGTCGTAGATTCTAGAAGGTATATCTAAGTAATAACTATATATTCTAATTACTTCTAGTACTATATACTTAGCTTGTTTTATATTAAGCTTCTTTAACTTTCTTATTATATAAACATTTTATAAGTTTAGCTAGACTTTGTCTCTAACTTTAAAGCTTAGTACTTATTATCTTCTTCTATTTATAACGTCTTCTATTATTTACTATATAGTAGCTATTACTAACTATGTCTATTCTTATACTTCTTTAAGCTTTAGTACGATTATATTAGTCTTCTAAATTAGCGATCGTAGTATAGCTTTATTTACGAGTTTATACTAGATATCTAGAGGTTTAGTATAATATCTATATTTAAGAAAGAAGAGACTTACTTTTGTAGCTAATACTGTTTAATTATTAATTACTAATTTAGCGAATAGTAGTAGCTTTTCTTAGTTATCTTAAGTATAATCTACGAACATTTGTAGATAGGTTTCTACTATCTAGTTTATTTATTCTATAAATCTATCTATTTCTAGGTAAAAAGCTATAGAAAGCCTTTATATAATTCTTAAAAGAGAGTATATTCTTACCTAGAGATAACTTATAAACTATGTTTCTTAATTAGATACTATTACTTTTAGTAGTAATATCTTTTAGACTATTATAGATTATTTCTTTTTCTAACCTATTTATAATTATAACTATGTTTATATATTTATTACTTTTTAGAAGCTTAACTATAAAGTCTATTAAAATCTTACTCTAGATTCAGTTCAGAACTAGTAGTAGCTTTAGAAATCCTTGTTATATATCTCTATAAGCCTTATTCCTTTTATAAGTATTATAATTTTATATAAACCTTTAAACGTCTTATAATATCTAAGGCTAGAAGTATTATTATAAGAGAATCTAGGCTATACTTTCTTATCTAGAGTAACTATAGAGCTTAGAATCGTATATAGATTAGATTATTTTTATATATAGTTCTTTGTTATTTAGAACCTATAACTAGTCTTAGAACCTTAGCTTTCCTTTGTTTATAATTATATATTTAGATATTAATATCTTAAGCTTTAAACTAGTAGAGAACGTTCTTTTACCTTATTATATAGCGCTCTTTATTACTTAAAAGTTAGCGTCTACTTCTTTAGCTATTGTCTAGAGTTCTTAGAGAGTCTTTTTATTATCTAGAACTGTCTCTTATATCTATACTAGGTTTGCTTTTATAATCCCTAGAATCTGTTCTTCTTCGTTTATAAACTTAAGAAGTTACTTTATATAATAATTAATTCGTTTGTTTATAGTATTATCTAGTAACGTGTTTCATAAGCGAGTCGCCTACACAAGCGAGTCGCCTACTTTTTCAACCTAGTGTTATTATAATACAAAATACTCAACACTATACAAAGTTATTATTACTATAGAAGCTATCTAGTATTCTTTAGAACTTTCGCTATCTTCTACATCTAATATTTCTACCTAACAAGTATAAGAATTATGCCTAGTTTTACTACAACGGCTACAGTGCCTGTCTACGCGAACTCTCTTCCTAGACTCTTCACCTTATTTCTAGCTACTATTTTCCTCAGATGTAATTAAATCAGCTACGTCGCCTACTATTAATATCTCTTAACTCTTAATATACTTCCTCTTACGACTTTTACACTTAGTTGTAGCCTTAGTTATTATACGAAGACTAGTGATTTTCTTATATATTAATACTATATTATATATCACCCTAGTTAAGCCTTTTTCGAGTTGATTAAGAGACTGAATAATAGAACTAGGTAACGAGTCTTGATGTCTTTGAATCCGATCTCGAATAAGCGTTAATTAAGCTATTATTTCGTATGCGTTACTTAGTGTTTTAGGTGTCTATAGAGTGTCTTCTGATATTATTAGTATTAGTATACGAAGCCTTAAATCAAGCTTTGATAACACAGCTTCTAGGCTATGTAGGACTAGCCCAGCCCCTTTAAAACTCGCGTAGATATTATCCTTTGTAAATACTTTATAAAAAGCTGCTTTAAACACGAGAAGAAAGGTTTCTTTAGTAATATAATTAATATAATTCCGTGCTAAGCCTGATATCTCAGCTCTATACGCTCGCTTTAACAGCGAGAAGCAGACTATATCAAGCAGCTATAGTAGGTGCGATAAGTATAGAGGTATATAAAGGGTAATAATATTTAAGTCTTTACAGAGTTACTAGAATTTAAGCGAGTTATAGCTTTTATAACTATTAACAATTAATAAACGATATCCTTCTACACTTTGTGCCTTTGTATACTTATTAAAATACTTTAACTATATAACTCTAAGCTTATTATTTATCCAGCCGTTGTTGCTAACCTTAATTACCTAATTATATAGTATATATATGTCTTAGTACTAGATAGAAATAAGTACTTTGCCCGCGAATATAATAAATAGCGGGATTGCCTATCCTATTACGTTAACTCTCTAAATAACTATAACCTACTCGCGATTGCCTAGCTAAACTTGCTTTCGCTTCCTACGCGTTTCTAAGCTTATAACAACAAGTTAGAACGAAATAACTCCTATTATAAAGCCACTTTCGTCAAAGTTATAAATATCCTTATCTTAAATACTATATTTCTCTTTAATAGACTATATAAGCGTAAACTATAGGCTAATAACTCGCGGATCCTTAGTTAAAGCTCGCTGACGATCGTACGAACGACTCTATCGAGTTTTAAGCTTAGGTATACGTTTTATAAAGTTATCCGGCCAGTTCCTACCTATAGGCTTTCCGTCGCGCTCTCTTAGCAGATTGTTAGCTATATCTCGTACTATATCCCTTATAGGCGAAAACCCTTGCGAATCCAACTTTAATATATATCTAACTATTACCTCCTCCTCTAGCTTTGTAAGCTTTTTCGAATTAGGCTGGCAATCGCGTCGTAAGAGCTTTCCGGCGCGTCGATCGGAGAGAGTCTTTCGAGGAACATAGTAAATCTTTATAGTGCTTCATTCGGTTAATAACGCGTTGTTTTCGAGTTCTTAGGTTGCTAAAATGATATTAGCTTCTTAAGAAGGTAATTGAACGTTATAGTGTTAAGCTATTATGATTTAAAGGTAGTATATAGTACGCGACGAGGAAAGTAGGCGACCCGCTTATGTAGGCGACTCGCTTGTGAAACACGTTATATCTTATTCTTATTATAAAAGAACATCTACTTAAATATTATTCTTCTCTTTAATATACGTAATTAGCGTCTTTTGCTAGAAGCTATTCTTTTCCTAAATTATTAGAGTTAGAGATCTCTATAATTCTAACGTCTTCTTTCTAAGTAGAAGCTGCTTAGACTTTCTCCGTTATCTACTTTATCTTCGTCTTATAATTCTAGACTCGGTGTTCTTCGAGTCTATATCTTAGACAGAGGCCTAAGCTTTTTCTTTTAGTAAGGACTTTGTCTAAGCTCTATCGTAGTTTCTTTAAGTAAGTAGAGAAGACTGCTATAGTTAGTTCCTAGTTTATTATATTATATAAAGAACTATCTTTAGATTTATATATAGTTCTAGCTTTAGATAAAATCGTTTAAAGCTTCTTTATTTACTAAGAGGTAAGATTAGTAACTTTGTTTAGCTAATTAGTAATTATTTATAATTATTTATAGTATCTAGTATAAGTACTATCTTCTTAGATATTAATAGTTATAGTAATTAGCTTTATACTAAGAATAGTCTTTAAGTAACTCTTCTTAATTACGTCGTCCTATCCCTAGCTAGAGGCTTCTAGGATTAGCTAATTAAATTCGTTAAGAAATTCGCTAAAAAGCCGTTAGTTTTACTTTATCTAGTTAATCTAGCTAAGTGCTTTCTACTATAGCCGAGGGTTATAAAACGCTATACGAAGCTGTTCTAAAACTTCTACAACTATAAACTTATTCTCTAAGTAAGCGTATTCTATCTAAGAGAAAATCCTTATAGCTACGTCTTCTAGGAGTCTTCTAAAGACGTACTAGATTCTTTCTTTCTCTTATCTAATCGACGGACTATTAATTTCTAGCTTCGCTTATAAAAGGCCTTTAAATTAAGAAAAGAGGTTAGGCGTACTTCTGTCGTATCTTTCTAGGTAGAGAAGGTAGTATTTTAGCTTATAATTAGTATTCGTAACTAATACTAGTATCAAGGTAGACGTAGGCGTAGGTTATAGAAGGTTAGAAGAAGGAAGTCTTTCTTTAAGCCTTATAAGAGCTTCTTCTTAATAGCTAGAAAGGTTAGCTATTAGTTTGTTCTAACTTTTAATAAGAAGTTATATCTCTCGCTACTACTAGTTAAACATATCTATTAACTACTACAGAGGTTCTTATATAGGTCTTTATATATCTATTAAATTTATATTCTCTATTATATTTATAGTCGTCTACTATATACTTTAGACTGTTATATTCGTATAAAACCGTATATTTTAACTATAAAGGATTTTCGTATAAGACTTTATATCTTAATTATAAAGGATTTTCGTACTTCTACTATATATATAAGAAAGGTTCGAAGGATCTACTATATATAGTTCGTTCGATATACTCGATAAGTTAATATAAGAGAGAATAAGTTAATTCTAATATTATAAGCTAAATATAAAGAGGTTAATAGATAAGGTTATCTTTATTATAAGAAGAATTAACTAAGAAGAGAAGTCTATTCTATATATAAGAAAGAGAGTTTTATATATAAAACCTCTTATATCGAGGCTTCTAAGTAGAAGTCTTATTTATAGCTCTTTGTTATAGCTTTCGTTATAGTACGTATAAGCTATAAGAAGCTGAAGTTTCTAAAGTCTCGCTATAACTCTTATTATATCTTTTATTATAGATCTACGTATCTATCGAGGTAATTACTAAGGTGGTTTCTAGGATTATATGAAGTTACGTAAAGTTATACTTTATACGAAGGTACGTAAAGTCACGCTTTATACGAAGGTATATAAAGTCACGTTTCGTACGAAGGTTAGTAGACCGAGTACTCTTTAGATATAAACCGTTATATCTACGTTAGAGCTCTTTCCTTTATACCTTCTTCTATCTTCTTTACTACGATCGCGAGCTCCTCTTATAGAATTCCCTTAGTTATCGTTTTATTCTCTCTCTTTCTCGCTCTTCTATACTCGAGCATCTTCTCTACCGCCTTGATAATTACTTTAATACCTCTTTTCTTTATTACTAAGTTAAGTATTATTTAGATTAGACTCTTCTCTGTCGCGTCTACGTAGTCTAGTACTTCTTTCTAATCTTTCGTACTTCGCTCCTCGTTTATTATTATACTGTCGTTGTTTACTAGCGCTCTAAGAGAGAGAATAGAGGCTTTTTATAAGCCTTCTATCTCTCTACTACTACTGCTACGATTACTTAATATAATCGTAGAGTGTTTTAATCTCTTTCTTAACTGTCTAATAGTCGTCTAAATATGTTTCAAGGCTTTTAAGATTACTTTATTAATTTCGAAAGTTTTTTTAGTTTCTCTAAAAAAGTATATAATAACTAATATCTCTTAATCGTAGATTTAGTAATTTAGCTCGGCGAGGTTTATTATCTTTAAGAAGTAATCTATAGATCTCTATAGTTCGGTTTTAGATATACGTTATAATATTATAGCTATAACTACTTCGTTAGAAGCGTTAGTCTTAACTATAGTCTCTAAATCAGCTATAAAATAGTATAAGAGAGAGATAGTAACTAAGGCTTTTTTTAACGTATTAAAAGTCTCTTTATAGTCTAAGTCTAACTTAAATAGCACTTCTTTATTTATAAGATAGTTTAGCGAACGAGCAATCTATTTATAATTCTAAATAAAACGTCGGTAGAAGTTATAAAAGCCTAGAAAGAACTAGATACCTTTAATAGTACTAGGATATTTCTAAGAAACGATTACTAAGATCTTCTCTAGATTAACTTTGATTTTATCTATAGATATAATAAAACTAAGATACTTTATATAAGTAACGTAGAACTCTGTCTTCTTAATATCTACTTATAATCTAGTTATATAGAGCTGTTCTAGAACCTTATAAACGTGTTTAACGTGTTTAAGCTTATTATTAGAGTATATAAGAATGTTATTAAAGTAAGCTATATAAAAGTTATCGAAATATTCTATAAGAACGTTATTTATATATCTCTAGTACGTAGTAGAACTGTTAGTTAAGCTAAAAGATAATACCTTATATTTAAATATACTATAATAAGTCTAAAAGATTATAAGTTCTTCTAACTCTAGCTCTATTCGAATATAGTTAAAAGCTTAACGAATATTAAGCTTTATAAAGATTTTAGTACTAATAATTTATATAAGAGTTTCGTCGATTAGTAGAAGAGAGTACTAGTTCTTATAAGTAAGGTTATTAAGTTTCTAGTAGTTAATATAGAGCTATAATCTTCTGTTAGATTTCTTTATAAACAGTACTAGAGAGACGAAAGAGACGTAGCTAGGAATAATAAACTCTTTATTAAGATTATTAAGAATATACTACTTAATAGCTAGAAGTTCTTCAGTTGTTATTCTATATAATAGACTATATAAGAGAGTATTTAAGTCTATAAGTTTAATCTAATAGTTAACTTAGTTCTATAGTAGAGGAAGTTCGTCTAAAGTTCTTTTTAAAAAGATATTCTTAAATTCTATATATTCTTAGTAAACGTTCTATTCTACTAGTTATTCGTCTAAAGTGTAATCTAGTAAAGAGAGCTCTATATATAACCTGTTTATAAGAGTATAGTCGATCTCTTATAAGCTAGTTAAAAAGACTTCGTTATCGCGCTTTTAAAAGTTAAGTTTAAAAGTAGTAGTACTAATACTATAGATATTAATAGCGAAGTTCTCTATAGATTTATAGGTTTCTATAAGCGAGCTTATAGCTGCTTTATAGTCTATAACTAAACGTTTTTCTAAGAAGGATCGACGACGTTTAATAATAGTTAGAAATAAGAACTTATATTCTATTTTAGACAGAGATAAGGTCTAACTAAAAGCTTTCGTCTAGAATTTCCTCGAGAGTAACTAGTAGTAGAGTTTGACGCTAGCTTCTAAGTAGTATTAAATAGATTAATATAGGTTCCTTCGTAGTATTCTAGTAAAGATCGTAGTTCTTTATATTCTTCTAAACTTAGATATTATAGGCTGAATATAAAGAGGTTAATAGATAAGGTTGTCTTATTATAAGAAGAATTAACTAAGAAAGAAAAGAGAAGAAGTCTATTCTACGTATAAGGAAAGAGGTTTTATACGTAGAGACTATATATAATTACTAGTTATTAGAACGACGTTAGAACCTCTTACGTCGAGGTTACGTAAGATTACGTTTTATATAAAGGTTCGTAGACTAAGTACTCTTCGAGTATAAACTATTATAGTAAATAGCTACTTAGATAAACCTTAGAGCTAAGGAGAAGAGTAGGATATTATAAGACTATTTTAACTTATCTCTAAAGCTTATTTTTATCTATATCTTAAATAAATAACTAGTAGAAGTACTACTTACTCTTAGAGCTTAGTCTATAGCCTACGTAGTATAAGAATTATAATAATAATATATATTTATATAACGTAGTTTATTAGTACCTTACTAATATTAGTACCTCGCTACTTTTCCTCTTATAATTTACTTTACTATATAATAAATCAACTATAATCTATAAAATTTATTAAAACTAATCGGATTCTAATTAACTAGATATATCTATATCTTCTTAGCAGGTTCGCGTATTATAACTAGCTTTTCTATAAGTACTATAGTACTGCCTAGACAGTTGTCTCTTCTTTTAATTACCTCTCTTTATACGTAAGTCGTATTATACCTGCTTATCTATATCCTTCTAAGCTAAAATATCCTATATATCCTCTACTATAAGTGTACTCTCTTAATAGACACGAGTCTTTTTAGCTCTACAGCGTTTACTTAGAGCTTTATTTACTACTTAAAGAGTACGTACCTTAGTAGATAGAAGAGTTATCTCGTAGGCTATTCGCTCTATACCCTTTGCTAATATAGTAACTATCTTAAAGAGTAAGGTTAGTAAGCTCCTCTAATAACGAGTAATTCGATTTCGAATAAAAGTTGATTATAAAAGAGCTTTAGTCGGGTTAGAAGAGGTCTAGGACACCTAAGAGAGAGAGTTAGTACTAGACGGCCGAGAGAGAGTTAGAGTCTATAATCTTACGTTAAGCTTTAAAAGAACTACTTACGAGTTAAAAGATACTAGGCCAGCTTTATAGAATCTAGCTTTAGCGTTTTAGATTATTATTAACTCTAAATACACTGTTTTAAAGACTAGAAAGAACTCGACCTTAGTAATATAGTTAATATAAGCCTTAATAAAAGTCTTAATTTAACAACTATACACTTGTTTTAATATACTAAAACATCTAACATCGAGTAGCTAGGTTAAATAAGAAGACTAAGAAGGTAGTTTAATAGTTATAATATTATATATCTTATAGTACTCTTGGAATTCAACGGATTCGTAACTCTTATACCTATTAAAGACTAGTATACGATATAGACTCTTTACTTAACTAGTAGTATACTTATTAAAGTGTTATAGCTATTCTAGACCTGTCTCGTTATTAGTCTATCTATTACTTATAAGTTTAATTACCTAATTATTTAGAAGGTCGCTCTTAGTATACTAATTTATAAGATAATTCTTCTCTTAAACTACTAAAAATAGAGGTATACTCTAACCTTCGCTATTAATATAAGTAATTACTATAGTCTATTTCCGATTACCTAGCTAAACTACCTTACCTCTGCTACGCCGATTAGCACGTGTAACTACTATTATAGAGTAGATAATATCTATTATAAAGCCTGTCTTATCGAAGTTATAGAAGTCGTAATCTAAAACGCTATATTTTACTTTTATATTCTCTACTAGTTGAAACTACGCGCTAATTAGCTTAGGATCTTCGTATAAGGCTCTTTAGAAGTTATAAACGCGATTAAAACACGTCTTTAAAGCTAGTTGTTATTATACGAATTAATACGCTTAGAGCTTCTTAATATATTTCTCTTTCTACGATTTAAGAATATAATTTACTATATCTTCTACGCTAGCTAACCGAGGCGTAAACCCTCTAGAATCTAGGTCGAGTATATATTAAAGAAGTACTAACTCTTCTAATTTAGTTAATTTCTAATTAAGAGGTCGGTGTTTACTAAGAGTAGTTCGTCTATTATTCTATTATAAAGTATAGAACGTAGTATATTATAGAGTTTTATAGTAGTCGTAGAGTTAAGTCTTTTAGTAGTTTAGATAGTCTTAATAGCTAGAATAATTCGTGTTTCTTAGATTTAAATAGGTTTTATAGTTGTTAAGAAATCACGTGTTAAAGTTAGAGAGTAAATAATAAGAGAAAAAGTAGTAAGATACTAATATTAGTAAGGTGCTAATAAACTACGTTATAACGATTTTAAATTTATACTAATAAGAGACTTAGTAGTTATTTTATATAGCTCTTTTTAATAAAAATTTAAATCGCTTTTATATAATTCTTTTTTTAATATTATTACTATATTATAAGTTAAAAGAAGTAGCTATATTCTAAGTAGTAGATATTAGTAATATCTAAAAATAGATAATAGAGAAATTATAACTAATTAATAAGTAGACTAGAAGAGAATCTTCTAAGTTTAATCTAGCTAACTTATTAGTATACTTAGAGCTTAGAGATCTACTTAGACTAGAGTAGTAACTACTTAGGTTTAAAAATAGAAATAGAAAAAAGTTATATCGAGATTCTAATATAAGATACTCTATTATAGAGTCTACTATAATAGCTATAATTATAATATAAAGAGATTTTATTAATAAGATTAAAACTAGTTAAGATAACTTAATTTAATATATTATAGTTGATTTATTAATATTCTAAGTTTAATACTAAGAAAAACTAATCCGGTTTCTAATATAATCCGGGTTCTAATAAACTACGTTAGTTAGATTAATATATTATTTTTACTTCTTTTACTTATCTTACTCTAATCTAAGATAGTATAATATAAATTAGTTAAATATAAAATAAACTAAAACTACTTAGAATCCGAGGAACTAGATATATCTATAGCCTCTTAACAAGTTCGTACGTTATAACTAGCTTTTCTATAGATTCTATAGTATTACCTAGACAGTTAACCCTTCTTATAACTACTCTCCGCTATATATACGTTATATCGTATCTGCTTATCTATATACTTCTAGGCTATAATATTCTATATATCCTCTACTATAAGTATACCTCTTTAATAGACACGAGTCTTTTTAGCTCTATAGCGTTTACTTAAGGCTTCGTTAGCTACTTAAAGAGTATATATCTTAGCGAATAGAAGAGTTATCTTATAAGCTATTCGCTTTATACTCTTAGCTAATATAGTAACTGTCTCGAAGAGTAGAGTTAGTAAGCTCTCTTAATAATAGGTAATTCGATTTCGAACAAGTATTATTTATAAAAGAGCTTTAGTTAGGTTAGAAGAGGTCTAGGAGACCTAAGGATTAGTATTAGCAGTAGAGAGTCTAGAAGGAGTTAGAGTTCGTAACTTTATATCAAGCTTTAAAAGCACTACTTATAAGTTAAAAGATACTAAGCCAGCTCTATAAAATCTAGTCTAAGCGTTTTAAGCTGTTATAGATTCTCTATATACTACTACAAAAGCTAGAAAGAACTCTACCTTCGTAATATAGTTAATATAAGCTTTAATAAACGTCTTAATCTATCGACTATATATCTGTTTTAATATACTAAAGTACTTAATATTAAGTAGCTAGGTTAGATAGAACGAATAAGAAGGTAGTCTAAGAGTTATAATATTATATACCTTATAGTACTCTTAGAACTTAGCTAATTCGTAACTCTTATATCTATCTAATACTAGTATTCGATATAGACTCTTTATACGAGTAGTAGTATATTTATTAAAGTGTTTTAGCTATTCTAGACCTGTCTTATTATTTGTCTATCTATTACTTATCGGTTTAATAACCTAGTTAGATAGGAGGCCGCTGTCTATATACTAATTTAAAAGGTAGTTCTTACTCTAAACTACTAGAAATAGAGAGATACTCTAGCCTTTACTATTAATATAAGTAATTACTATAGCTTATTCCCGATTCCTTAGCTAAACTACCTTATCTCTACTACGTCGATCTATATAGGTTATAACTATTATAAGGTAAATTATACCTATTATAAACCTGGTTTCGTCGAAGTTATAGAAGTCGTAGTCTAAAACACTATATTTTACTCTTATATTTTTAACTAGTTAGAACTACGAGCTAATTAGCTTAGAATCTTTATATAAGGCTCTTTAGAAATCATAAACGCGATTAAAACGCGTCTTAAGAGTTAGTTATCGTTATATAAATCGATATACCTAGAGCTTACTAACGCGTTTTCTCTCTTACGATTTAAGTATATAATTCGCTATATCTTCTACGCTACCTAGCCAGGGTATAAACCCTCTCGAATCTAGATCAAGTATATTCTAAACAATTACTTCCTTTTCTAGCTTAGACAATTTAATATTTACTAGCTGTTGCTTAGAGAGAGTAGTTCAGCCGTTTATTCTACTATTTAGTATAGAAAAGAGTACTTCGTAGAGCTTTGTAGCCTTCCGACGGCTTAGCTTTTTAGATATTCGAATAGCCTTAATAGCTAGAATGATTTTTGATTCTTATAGAATAACTAACATAATATATAGTAGAAAAAACGCGTTGTAAAGGAAGGGGGTTGGGAATTCGCTAAAATTGATCCGGTTCCTGATATGATCCGGGTCCTGATAAACCACGTTAGTAGAAGATAAAACCTTTTAGAAAACAGAGGTCTAATTCTTAAGTTTCTACGGTATTTCGGTTACTATTAATTAAGATAAAGTAAAGAGCATTAGTCTATAGTGTTCTATTATCATCTCTACTGAACAGTTGAAACAGCGCTGCTGCGAGATTCGTACCAATTTTCACGGCATGGCCATCGATAAAAATCTGCTTCTCTTTATCACTGCTGCCATTCACATCAGCCCAAGTGTATGACAAAGCTTCCTATTCGGGATTTTGTGCCAATGAGACGTGGCGGAGCGTGTAATTGCTTTGGCCGTCTATTAACGCCGGCTGTCCTCTGCAAAGCAATCGTATTTCATCTTGACTTTGGTCTAACGGCGTGTGGGCATAATGATTGTGCGCCACAGATGGGACTTGAAAGCTGGCCTGAGCGGGGAAAATACTTATGATCTACTAGATCTTTGTAGATGGAAGGTGGGGGTCGTGGGATTCGGACATTGTTGCTTTTCATGCGACTCAGAGTCAGCGAAAAACTCCATGTTGAAGTCATAGTGCAGTCGACCTAGGTGCAGGTATCTGAGTGATTTAATCTTTGGGAGTTTGCGATGTTCCACGGGGATATTTCACGACAGGGGTTAACCGATATCCCTAGTCAGTGCACGTCCCTGGCAAAAGCCCACTTCAAAACCCCCCTTTTTTACTCCACCATCACCACTTTAACCATGGCTAGAGCAGACAAATCACACCAGATCAACTTAGCAGTGGCTACATATGAAAGAGGGGAGTTTAAGAATTATTCTAACGCTGCTAAGAAGTATGGCTGTGACCGTACTACTGTCTTACGGAGGATTAGAGGCTTGACTAAGACACGTAGGGAGGTTGTCACGATCCATATCTGAAGGCAAAGGCACAAGAGTATATGTGTATATATTCGAGAATTTAAAGCTATAGTTCTAAGAACGAGGGAATGCGGAATATATACCCTACGAAAAAGGGGTATTCCTACTAACTATAAAGAGCCTTTAATCTCGTTATAAATCCGCCTAAGCGTTACGGCTTTGACAGTTACGTATAAGACCGAGAATCACGTGTTATAGACCAGTGCTGTAACATTACCCCCTCTTTTAGAAAAAGCTTGTCTATAAGCTTTGTATTATAACCGAATCGTCTATTTGTCACGATCCATATCTGAAGGCAAAGGCACAAGAGTATATGTGTGTATATTCGAGAATTTAAAGCTACAGTTCTAAGAACGAGGGAATGCGGAATATATACCCTACGAAAAAGGGGTATTCCTGCTAACTGTAAAGAGCCTTTAATCTCGTTATAAATCCGTCCAAGCGTTGCGGCTCTGACGGTCATGTGTAGGACCGAGAATCACGTGTTATAGACCAGCGCCGTAACATTACCCCCCCTTTTAGAAAAAGCTTGTCTGTAAGCTTTGTGTTGCGACCGAATCGTCCGTTAGATAATTGTAATCGTCTATTCTGTCTTCCTATGCTCGTATCTAGCTTTGTAAAACCCTTGGCGGACTAGCGCGGGATGGATTAGCGAGGTGAAAATCGTGTAATTTGTATAGATAATACTTAAAATTCGAGGCCGGATACTACTGTGGATTAGGGTCATGGCCTAACTATTGAACCCTGTATTAGAGCTTTCTACGAACTGCCTTTATAGCTAAGACTTCTTTTACTTCCTACTCTTCCTGATCTGTAACCTGTATTAGCGGGGGTGGTTCGTTTACCTGTCTAGGTAGCGGATCTATAGCGGCCTTACGGAGCAGTGACGGGTGGAATACGGGGTGTATACGGAAGTGGTCTAGCAGTTCGAGCTGGAAAGAGTGTCCTTCGCAGGCTGTAATCCGGAACGGACCCTCGTTTTGTCTATCTAGCTTATGGCTTGGCCGGTCTGTCTTCTAATTACGAGTCGATACCTAAACAAAGTCGTCTACGTCAAAGTCTACTGCTCTTCGAATCCGGTTCGCGGACCTTGTATAGCGGTCTTGTGCTTTACTAACTAATTCCTTTGCCACGGTCTAAGTGTCGTGTATTCTCTATGCGAGTGCCTCTGTATCGGTCCGGTTAAGCTGTTTGTAGACTGTTATAGATTTATCTAGACAGTTCTAATCGAAGGACGTAGTAGCTACGTATCTGTTAATTACTTTAAAGGGCGAGAGCCTACCTAGGCTCTCGTATAGGAGCGTAAGCTAAGCGTAGTCTAGAATAGGGACAAGTTCGCTCTAGTTGTCTTGATAGTAACTAATAAAAGGCTATAGGTGTTAATTAATCTATTAGTTTATAATTTCGGTTTATCTGTTAGTTTATAAGTAGAAAGTAGTAGATAGTTTAAGCTTTATACTAAGGATTCTGTAGAATTTAGACTAGAAAGAAGAAATAAACTATAGTCTATAGTCTAAAACAATACTTTATAGATAGCTATAGGTTCGATAGATCTATATAACGTATATTCAAGCTATATCTCGGGCTATAACTGTCTTTAGATAGGGGATTAAGACCGATTACTTAGTTAGGCGATCTATAACTACCTATAAGGTATTATAACCTTGTTTATTAGTAGGGAAAGACTTATAGTCTATAGTAATATGCTACTAGGGACGTTCTAGAACTAGTAACAGGTATAAAAACCTAGGTTTATAGTTACGAGGAACCGTAGCACGTCGACAGTCTCTATAGTTACTAATATAGGTTTCTACAGACGTCTGTAAACCTTTCTACTAGTATCTATAGGCGAGGATAGCTACCGTCTTTGTCTGTCTAAGGTGAGCCGTAGATACTTATATATAAGCCTTATAGATTAGGTCTGTCTATAAGGTGTCTTAATCAGAAACTACGAGTCTCTTTTGCTAAAGAAGTAAGCTGTTCTCTATTATCTAGTTTTAGTACTCGTAAGTAGCTTTCGTTTAGTCGTCTTCTAAGTCTAAAGAGTTACGGTTAGCAGTAAGTAACTAGTTAACAAGGTTAAGCGAGGGTTCTAAGATAACTAGGGCTAACGTTATAGGAGGGTCTAATCGAGTAGTAATACGTAGATCTAACTAATCAGATATAAGCAAGGTTTGTTGTCTTATAGACGCTTTTAGGTCGTTCTACGGGTTAACGTCTTAGTCTCGGCGTGTTAGCGTATCCGTTTTCTTATTCTACTTACTAGATTGAAATATAATTATAAAATAGAACTCTAATAGAAACTCTGCCTATCTTACTTACTACTAGTTTAAGGTTTTAGAGGTTATAAAGTACTCTAAAGCCTTGTGATCGGTGAAGACCTTAATCTAGGAGCTAGTCTAAGTAAGATCCGCTCGCTATTATCTAAAAGAGCGTATAATAGCTAACATCTCCTTATTATAGATTTAGTAGTTTAGCTTAGCAGGGTTCATCGTCTTCGAGAAGTAGCCTATAGGTCTCTATAGTTCGGTTTCAGATATATATTATAATATTATAGCTATAACTACTCCGTTAGAAGCGTTAGTCTTAACTATAGTCTCTAAATCAGCTATAAAGTAGTATAAGAGAGAGGTAGTAACTAAGGCTTCTTTTAACGTATTAAAAGCCTTCTTATATTCTAAGTCGAACTTAAACAGTACTTCCTTTTCTATAAGATAGTTTAGTAGACAAGTAATCCGTTTATAATCCTAAATAAAACGTCGGTAGAAGTTATAAAAACCTAGGAAGGACTAGATACCCTTAATAGTACTAGGATATTTCTAGGAAACGATTACTAAGATCTTCTCTAGGTCGACTTCGATTCCGTCTATAGAGATAATAAAACTAAGATACTTCGTATAAGTAACGTAGAACTCTATCTTCTTAATATCCACTTATTATCAAGGGTTACACCTGTAGAATAAGTCTCGGAGTACTCCAGCGACGCATTCACGTGACCTCGCTTGGCAACGCATGGACGTGACAGAACCTTCGAGAGTACTCTTGGCAGAACCCTCTAGAATAAGCTGACTAAGTATATAAGTTGGTAAGGACTCTGGCTTGGAAAGGATAATCGAATCTTCTTATATATAGACAGCTTCTATAGTTTAATTTATCAGCACTTACTATAAGCCCTGATATTAGATTCGATTTAAAAACAACGGGCCTTTATAGTAACACTAGAACATATTAGGCTATTTTAGTAACACTAGAATACAACGGGCCTTTATAGTAATATTAGAATACATCGAGCTATTTTAGTAACACTGGAATATATCAGGCCTTTATAGTAATACTAGAACATATTAGGCTATTTTAGTAACACTAGAATATATCGGGCCTTTACAGTAATACTAGAACTTACGGGCTATTTTACAGCATTTATAGAACTTACAGATAATAGGAGAACTATAAGAAGGCAGTATACTAAATTAGCTACCTACCTGGTTCCTATAGTATGTTTAAGAGCAGTAGAATTAGTTAATATCTATCTAAGAGGACGATCGTCTACGGATTATAAACGAGTAAAAGAAGGATAAGGAAGCTCGCTTATAGATAGTCTACAACGATAATAAACCTAGGAAATCTCTTCCTCTACTATTAGAATTCTACGGAGACTTAGACAAGCTAGAAGCTTAGTTATAATAAGCACGAGCTAAAATCGAAGTCGACTACTATAGATATACTAAATATATTAAGTTTTAGGCACTTAACAGATCTCTATAGGGTAAGGCGCTCCGTAGAATAGAAGCATAGGTACGGGAATAGGGCAAGCTAGAGCTAGCTAATAGTAGTGATTTCTTAGATCGAGTAGAGTTTATATTTAGAGACCTATAAGCTAAGGAAAGAGTATAACGAAAGCTAGAATCCTTCTGCTAGGGCTTAAGACTATTCCTAGAGGTCTTTATAGAATAGCAAGCCCTGCTTATAGAGTCTAGAGGAGGATCTTAGCTAGACGACGTAAAGAAGGTGTCTCTTAACCGAATCCTTAGCAACGAGTTAGTTAAGGCGATGATTATAGTTCCTTCTTAACCTAACTTCAAGTCTTACTACTCTATTATTAAAGAAACGGACGACTGCTTAAGGGCTTATAAAGCTCGAATATTAAGATCTAGGGCCTAGACTCTCCTAGAAACACTACGGACCTCTTAGAAACGCTCGACGGATACTATATAGTAGGTAACGAGCGGTAATATCGCTAACGGACTGAAAGTTACCTATAAGGCATCTGTAGAGGGCATGGATTAGGAACTAGCACCTGCTAAAGTCTTAACAACTAGTACTAAGCGTGCTAAATAGGTGTTCTAGGAAGAACGAAGCAACCGTGCTCGTACTAGTCGCTGTCTTCGCTGCGGAGCTACTGGTTATTTTGTTTAAGAATGTCTATATAGACTACTAAGGCGACCTGTAACAGCGGATTCGGTCTATAAACAGAAGGCAGAGGTTAAGGAGGTAGCGTTAGAATTAGAAGAAGAAGACGGTGATGTCTCCTCGGATTCGGAAAACTAGTAGCTCCTGTTAGAAAGCGTAGGCAGGGGCGACAAAGGGAGTTGTTAGTAATAGACACTTAGAGACATTTTAAGTAGGAATATATAGACGAAAAACCTCTTCTTATATCGGCTCTAGTAAATAGGGTAGCTACTTTATAAGCTTTAGTAGATTTAGGGTGTTTAGTCTATAGAATTGTTTTATACTATTTTGTCCGTCGTTATTAGCTCTCTTATATATAAATTATACTAAGGTATTTACAGTTAGTAGAAGGAGTATTAGAGGATACTGTATCCTAAGTAGTATCTTTTAGTATAGATATTAGAGGCTACTAGTAGAAACGGGTTTATACTTACGTAGTCTCTAAGATCGAGGGCTATAAAATGATTCTAGGAAAATCTTAGTTAAGGAGAGAGCGAGCTTTACTTAACGCTGTTAAGGGATGCTTACTCTTCTAAGACTCTAGGTTAGAAGTTTATAGTAAGCTAGAAAAGTCTTACTCCTATAAGTAAGTAAGCGCGGCCGTCTTCTACTTTCTTATAGATCGTAAACGTAAGCTATAAGTTTTCTTAGCTAGCCTCGTAGACATTAGTAAAGCGTTAGTAGAAAAGAAGTATATAAACCCGTGGATAAAGCTGCCTAGCTAGATCGGTCTAGAATTCTACCTAGCTTTCGATAGAGAAGAAGTAAACAAGTTACTAGTATACCGATAAGGAATTAATTATAGTATTAAGCTTTTATAGACGGACAGCGGATTAGAGGAGATAGTCTCATAGGGGCTACTCTATAATATGTTATAGGACGAGCTGTTAGTACTCTATAAAACCCTAACAGAGCTACTGGATAAGGAATTCATTCGAGTAAGCAACTCTCTAGCAGCTACGCCAGTACTCTTCGTAAGGAAGCTAGGAGGAGGTCTACGGTTCTATTATAACTACCGGGCACTGAATAAGTTAACCTATAAGGACTGCTATCTATTACCCTTAATCTAAGAGATACTTAACTAGATCGGAAAAGCAAAGTAGTTTATAAAAATAGATATTATTACTATGTTTTATAAGATACGAATTAAGGAAGGAGACGAGTAGAAAACGGCTTTCTAGACACGCTTTAGGCTTTTTAAATAGCTTATTACCTCTTTTAGGCTTGTAAATACTCCTAGCACTTTCTAGTAGTATATTAATCATATGCTTTAAGAGTTCTTAGACGACTTTGTCTTAGTATATATCGACGATGTCTTAGTCTTTATAGACGGCACCTATAACCAGCACCGCGAGCATGTCTATAAAGTAATACAAAGGCTTTAAGATGCTAGGCTATAGCTTAATATTAATAAGTATGAATTTAAAGTATAGTCTACAAAGTATCTTAGGTTTATTATAGAAGTAGGGAAAGGTTTATAGATAGACCTAGCTAAAATATAGGCTATTATAGATTAGAAAGCACTAATAATAGTAAAAGGCGTCCTTAGCTTCCTAGGATTTGCGAATTTCTATCGACGGTTTATTAGAGACTTTTTACGGATTATAGCCCCTCTTTATAGACTTGTTAAAAAGGATATATCCTTCTAATAGATAGACGAAGCGAATAGAGCCTTCGAACAGTTAAAGCAGGCCTTTATAGAGGCCCTAGTACTGGCTCAGTTTAACCTAGATTACGAGACAGTCCTAGAGACAGACTTCTCTAGATATTACTTAGGAGGCGTACTCTCTTAAGTAAAGAATAGCGTCTTACGGCCTATAGCCTTCTTCTTAAAGAAACACGTACCTGCTAAATATAATTACCTAATATATAATAAAGAGTTATTAGCTATTATTCGTTACCTTAAGGAATAGGAAGCGGAGTTAAAAAGTATTAGGCAGTTTATAGTACTTATAGATTATAAGAATCTTAAGTACTTTATAACGGTCTATAAACTGTTTAAAAGACAAATACAGTAGTAGTTAATACTTAGTAAGTTTAATCTAATTATCTAATACCGCCTAGGCAAAGAGAGAGGACTACTAGATATATTAATAAAGAGGGACCAGGACCTCTTAGAGGAGAGAGATGAACGCCTTAATTATAGGATAGTATAACTAATTCTAGACAGAATGATTTAAGGAAATACTATACAGCTAGCACCAGTGTTAGTAAACGAGAGGAATCAAGTAAGCGACGTAGCAACGTAGCAAGCGTCTATAGACCAACTATAGAACCTCTAGGAAGAGGGAAAGGTATAGGATAAGGACTTCAGGCGTCTTATAGACACTATCTACTAAGGAGATAGGGTGTTTCTAGCAGACCTCGCTTCTCTAGTTAAAGTCTCTATCTCTAACTACTTAGTTAATAAGAACGGTGATTTACGGTTTAGAGGTAGACTATAAGTCCCCGACTATAAGCCGCTATAGACTGTAATTATACAGGAACTCTATAATTCTACACTTACGGGCTATCCTAGCAAGAACGGGACAATTATAATAGTCTTAAAGGAGTTCTTCTAGCTAAACCTACAGACTATAGTTAAGCAGTTTGTCTATAACTATAGAGTTTATAGACGTACTAAGGTCTAGAGGGATCGTAAACAAGGCCTACTTCGTCTATTACCAATTCCTAAGTAGTAATAGTAGGAGATCTCTGTCGACTTTATTAGACTACTACTTATAAGTAAAGGCTCTGATATAATAGCAGTGTTCACGGACTGTTTAGATAAAGAGGTGCTCCTTATAGTCTATAACTCGACTATATTATCAGAGGAATTTGCTCGCTTATTTATTACTATACACTATAGCTTATATAGACTACTAAGAGTAATAGTGTCTGATAGAGGCCTACAATTCATTAGACAAGCATAGAAGACGCTTTATAACTTCTTACGGATTAAACGACGGATCTTTATAGCCTTCTATCTATAAACTGACGGGTTAACAGAACAGGCAAATGCTAAAGTTAAGACGCTTCTATAGTAGTGGATTAATATAGCTTAGGACAACTAGGCCGACTAGCTGCTAGTAGTATAGCTAGCTTTTAACGGACGGGATTTAATATCAACGAGTATAAGCCCCTTCTAACTCAGCCACGGTTATCTGTTATAGACTATCGACCTCTTAATAGACGTCGTAGTACCTATAAATATAAAAATACTAATTTAAAAGAGTGAAGCAATAGTAGCAAAGATTAAGGCTATTATAGAATAGGCATAATCATTAATAGTAAGAGTATAATAAGACTAGGAGACTTAAGTAAATCGTTCACGGAATACCGCTCTTGTATATAAGGTTAGAGACAAGGTTTACTTAAGCTTACGAAATATATAGACAGATAGAGCTAGTAAGAAACTAGACGCTTGATCTGCTAAGTTCATAGTTATCGAGGTTATTAGCCCGTCTATATATAGGCTAGACACCCCGCCTAGTATCTATAATATCTTTAATATAGACTTATTAAGGCTAGCAGCTATAGACCCGCTGCCTAGTTAAATTATAGACGATGATCAACCACTTATAATATTAGTAGACAATACTATAGAATAGTAAGTTAAAAGAATACTAGGTTAACGGCAAAAGAAGCTCTTAGGGAAAGGCTCTTATACTCGACTCGAGTATAAGGTTAAATAGACAGGATACGCAAACCTAACATAGGAACCTGCTACTGAGTTAGAGGACACAGTAGCCCTAGACACCTACCTTTAAGAGCAGGAAGGGGGGTAATATCAAGGGTTACACCCGTGGAATAAGTCTTAGAGTACTCCAGCGACGCATTCACGTAACCTCGCTTAGCAACGCATAGACGTGACAGAACCTTCGAGAGTACTCTTAGCAGAACCCTCTAGAATAAGCTGACTGAGTATATAAGTTAGCAAGGACTCTGGCTTAGAAAGGACAATCGAATCTTCTTATACATAGACAGCTTCTATAGTTCAATTCATTAGCACTTGCTACAAGCCCTGACACTTATAGTCTAGCTTTATAGAGCCGTTCTAAGACCTTATAGACGTGTTTAACGTGTTCGAGCTTATTATTAGAGTATATAAGAATATTATTAAGGTAAGCTATATAAAAGTTATTAAGATATTCTATAAGAACGCTATTTATATACCTCTAGTATATAGTAGGACCGTTAGTTAAGCCGAAAGGTAACACCTTATATTTAAACGTGCTATAATAAGTCTAAAAGATTATAAGTTCTTCCGACTCTAGATCTATACGTATATAGTTAAAAGCTTAATAAATGTCGAGCTTTATAAGGATTTTAGTACTAGTAATTCGTATAAGAGTTTCGTCGATTAGTAGAAGAGAGTGCTAGTCCTTATAAGTGAGGTTATTAAGTTTCTAGTAGTCGACATAGAGCTATAAGCTTCTATTAAGCTTCTTTATAAACAGTACTAGAGAGGCGAAAGAGGCGTAGCTAGGAATAATAAACCCTTTATTAAGGTTATTAAGAATATACTACTTTATAGCTAGAAGTTCCTTAGTCGTTATCTTATATAATAGGCTATATAATAGAGTATTTAGACTTATAAGTTCGATCTAGTAGTCGACTTAGTTTTGTAGTAGTAGAAGCTCGTCTAAAGCTCTCTTTAAAAAGACATCTTTAAAGTCTATATATTCCTAGTAAACGTTCTATTCTACTAGTTATTCGTCTAAAGTATAATCTACTAAAGAGAGCTCTATACGTAACCTATCTATAAGAGCATAGTCGATCTCTTATAAGCTAGTAGAGAAGACTTCGTTATCGCGCTTTTAAAGGTTAAGTTTAAAAGCGGTAGCTTTAATATAATAGATATTAATAGCAAAGTCTTCCGTAGGTTTACAAATGTCTATAAGCGAGCTTACAGCCGCTTTATAGTCTATAACTAAACGTTTTCCTAAGAAGGATCGACAACGTTGTTAGCAGTTAGGAATAAGAACCTATATTCTATTCTAGGCAGAGACAAGGTCTTACTAAAAGCTTTCGTCTAGAATTTCCTTAAGAGTAACTAGTAGCAGGGTTTAGCGCTAGCTTCGAGACAGTATCGAATAGATTAATATAGGTTCCTCTATAACATTCTAACAGAGGTCGTGGTTCTCTATATCCTCCTAAGCCTAGAGGTCTAGTAGGGAGATAGTTATCGATTCTCTAGTAATAGGTACTAAGTAATTAAATCAACGAACTAGGGGAAGGGATTCTAGCTACTTAATCTTACAGCTATAGACTACTAACTTTACATTTACGTCTATAAGCTATTAACAGCCGATAATAATATTATATCCGCCGATATTAGTAATTAAGAAGGGCGTATTAGTAAACTATCGTCTGTTAATACTTAGTATTAAGCGAATAACGTAAGTAATTACTAGTCCTTTATGTCTATTAAACTCTATAATTAATATTATATATAATAGCTTTTCTATAGCCTATCTATAATATTAACTTAACTAGTTAGCTAAAGCTGTATTAATAAATAGCTATCTATTCACTCTAGTATTAATAAGTCTAGTAGTATTAAAAGCATATCTATTCTTAATTAAAGTATATATAGTTATAAAAGCCTTTCTACCTATTATATAACTTAGATTAAGAGGTTAAGATCTAAGTTTGTTTTACTCTAAAGAGGAGACTTGCTTTAGAGCTGTTCTTTTCCCAAGTCCTTATAAACAAGTTCCTCGTCAGCCGATTCTTCTCTAGACGCTTATAGTCCGTAGGAGTCCGTAAGCGAGTCTTCAGCGTCTTCTAATAGCTTAATAACTGTAGAGGGTTTTCGAGGGAGAGGGCATTTACTAGCGTAGTACCTAGGTTTATTGTAATTATAACAGATAACGTCTACTACATCCTAGATAGGAGTCGTACTCTTACGAGTAGGTAAAAGAGTCTTACGGTCTATAACTAGAGAGTAACGGACTAGGCTTTAGGTTAGCGGATAACCAATAGCAGTACGTAGAGCCGGAAGTTAGTAAGTTAATCTGTAGCTAGTAGGGAAACCTCTTATAGGTAGGCGGCGGTTATAGTAAGCTATAAGGTGTTCCTTAATAGTTACCTTGTCTTAATAGACAGAGTAATAGTAGTTATATAACTAGTTAAAGGTTACTAGAGTAATTTAGACTAGCGAGATACTTACTTAGAGAGCTAGCGTAAGCTTCTAGTATAAATCTTTAGACTACTTACTTAATAGAATATAAGCCTTAGTTATAAGGCTTAAGAAGGTTGCTTTAAATATAGTAAAAGTCTTGTCCTCTTATATTAAGAGTTTATAGAAGACCTTATAGGCTTCTACAGCTTCGTTACTCTCTACGAACAAGGTATCTAGATATGTAAGTATATCTATAACGTTTGTAAATAAGGTAGAGGAACTGAAATCTATCTATGGTTCTAGGTGCTCTTATGCTACGCCGGAAGTAGCTATAAAGACGAAGGTAAGTTTGTCTTATTTGTCCTTAAAAAGGTTCTTTCTTATTTTACTAGCTAGGATAATCTGCTAGGCCTTATATAATAGAGAGATACTGTTCTTAAGTTTCTTGCTATCTTAGAACTTATAAGTAGAATTATTAGAACTAAATCGAGAATAGGAGGAGTCGGTAGTAGCCTCTCGGAGGGCTTATATATACTCGCGGCTTAGGAGAGGGTTGTTAGAGTGGTTTATAAGTAACGGGGTTTAGTAGAGTTATATATGTAAAGAGAGGATTTTAGCCTATAAACGAACGTTTTCGTCTATAGGAGGCTTGCTTATTATAGAGGAGGCAGGCGAGGGAGGGGCGACTCTAGAGGTGTTATCTGGTTATTAAGGCTCGGTTTGAGATAAGCTAGTAGGTATCTTCCCTTTTCTACTATAACTACTTCGAGTGTTAGCTATTATATTATTGGAAAGGAAGGAGGAGAAGGTAGGGAGAGGTTATAAAAAAGGTTATATAGGCTATTATAGGCGTGTCTTTCGAGGAGATAAGTCGTTATAGACGTAGAGATGCTCGAGGGATCCGTTTATAGGAAGAGAGGCTGTTATAGACGGAGGAGGAGGGTTGTAATTATACTATTATAAGTGTGAGATCTTCTAGCTGTTATAAGCGTAGAATCTGGTCGATATTATAATCCTTTATAAGAAGTAAAAAGGGTTAAGCTTTAAATAATATCACGATCTATATCTAAAGGTAAAGGTATAAGAGTATATATATATATATTTGAGAATTTAAAGCTACAGTTCTAAGAATAAGAGAATACGGAATATATACCCTACAAAAAAGGAGTATTCCTACTAACTATAAAGAGCCTTTAATCTCGTTATAAATCCGTCTAAGCGTTGCGGCTCTGACGGTCACGTGTAGGACCGAGAATCACGTGTTACGGACCAGCGCCGTAACACTATTAGATAATCGTAATCGTCTATTCTGTCTTCCTACGCTTATATCTAGCTTTATAAAGCCCTTAGCGAACTAGCGTAGGCTAGATTAGCGAGGTGAAAATCGCGTAATTTATATAGATAATACTTAAAATTCAAGGCCGGATACTACTGTGGATTAGAGTTATAGTCTAACTATTAAACCCTATATTAGAGCTTTCTACGAACTGTCTTTATAGCTAAGACTTCTTCTACTTTCTACTCTTCCTAATCTATAACCTGTATTAGCGGGGGTAGTTCGTTTACTTATCTAGGTAACGGATCTATAGCAGCCTTATAGAGCAGTGACGGGTGGAATACGGGGTGTATACGGAAGTGGTCTAGTAGTTCGAGCTGGAAAGAGTGTCCTTTACAAGCTATAATCTAGAACGGACCCTCGTTTTATCTATCTAGCTTATAGCTTAGCTAGTCTATCTTCTAATTATAAGTCGATACCTAAACAAAGTCGTCTACGTTAAAGTCTACTACTCTTCGAATCTGGTTCACGGACCTTATATAGTAGTCTTATACTTTATTAACTAATTCCTTTACTATAGTCTAAGTGTTATATATTCTCTATATAAGTGCCTCTATATCGGTCTAGTTAAGCTGTTTATAGACTGTTATAGATTTATCTAGACAGTTCTAATCGAAGGACGTAGTAGCTACGTATCTATTAATTACTTTAAAGAGCGAGAGCCTACCTAGACTCTTATATAGAAGCGTAAGCTAAGCGTAGTCTAGAATAGGGACAAGTTCGCTCTAGTTGTTCTAATAGTAACTAATAAAAGGCTATAGACGTTGATTAATCTATTAGTTTATAATTTCGGTTTATCTATTAGTTTATAAGTAGAAAGTAGTAGATAGCTTAAGCTTTATACTAAGGATTTTATAGAATTTAGACTAGAAAGAAGAAATAAACTATAGTCTATAGTCTAAAATAATACTTTATAGATAGCCGTGGGTTTAATAGATCTACGTAACGTATATTCGAGCTATATCTTAGGTTATAACTGTTTTTAGATAGGGGATCGAGACTGATTACTTAGCTAGGTAATCTATAACTACTTATAAGGTATTATAACCTTATTTATTAGTAGGGAAAGACTTATAGTCTATAGTAATATACTACTAGAGACGTTCTGAAACTAGTAATAGGTATAAAAACCTAGGTTTACAGTTACGAGGAACTGTAGTACGTCGACAGTCTCTATAGTTACTAATATAGGTTTCTATAGACGTCTATAAACCTTTCCACTAGTATCTACGAGCGAGGATAGCTACTGTCTTTGTCTATCTAGGGTAAGCCGTAGATACTTATACGTAAGCCTTACAGATTAGGTCCGTCTATAAGGTGTCTTAATTAGGAACTACGAGTCTCTTTTACTAAAGAAGTAAGCTATTCTCTATTATCTAGTTTTAGTACCTGTAGGTAGCTTTCGTTCAGTCGTCTTCTAAGTCTAAAGAGTTATAGTTAATAGTAAGTAACTAGTCGACAAGGTTAAGCAAGGGTTCTAAGGTAACTAAGGCTAACGTTATAGGAGGTTCTAATCGAGTAGTAATATATAGATCTAACTAATTAGACGTAAGCAAGGTTTGTTATCTTATAGACGCTTTTAGGTCGTTCTATAGGTTAACGTCTTAGTCTTAGCATATTAGCGTATTCGTTTTCTCGTTCTACTTACTAGATTAAAATATAATTATAAAATAGAACTCTAATAGAAACTCTACCTATCTCGCTTATTACTAGTTTAAGGTTTTAGAGGTTATAAAGTACTTTAAAGCCTTATAATTAGTAAAGACCTTAATCTAGGAGCTAGTCTAAGTAAGATCTGCTTACTATTATTCGAAAGAGTATATAATAGCTAATATCTCCTTATTATAGATTTAGTAGTTTAGCTTAGCAGAGTTTATCGTCTTCGAGAAGTAGCTTATAGGTCTCTACGGTTTGGTTTCGGATATACGTTATAATATTATAACTATAACCACTCTATTAGAAGCGTTAGTCTTAACTATAGTCTCTAAATCAGCTGTAAAGTAGTATAAGAGAGAGGCGGTAACTAAGGCTTCTTTTAATATATTAAAAGCCTTCTTATATTCTAAGTTAAACTTAAATAGCACTTCCTTACTTATAAGATAGTTTAGTAGATAAGTAATCTATCTATAATCTCGAATAAAACGTCGGTAGAAGTTATAAAAACCTAGGAAGGACTAGATACCTTTAATAGTACTAAGATATTTCTAGGAAACGATTACTAAGATCTTCTCTAGGTTAACTTCGATTCTATCTATAAAGATAATAAAACTAAGGTACTTCGTATAAGTAACGTAGAACTCTATCTTCTTAATATCTACTTATAGCCTAGCTTTATAAAGCTGTTCTAAGATCTTATAGACGTATTTAATATGTTCGAGCTTATTATTAGAGTATATAAGAATGTTATTAAAGTAAGCTATATAAAAGTTATTAAGATATTCTATAAGAATACTATTTATATACCTCTAGTATATAGTAGAACCGTTAGTTAAGCTAAAAGGTAATATCTTATATTTAAACGTGCTATAATAGGTCTAAAAGGTTATAAGTTCTTCTAACTCTAGTTCTATATATATATAGTTAAAAGCTTAACAAATGTTAAGCTTTATAAGGATTTTAGTACTAGTAATTCGTATAAGAGTTTCGTTAATTAGTAGAAGAGAGTGCTAGTCTTTATAAGTAAGGTTGTTAAGTTTCTAGTAGTCGATATAGAGCTATAAGCTTCTATTAGACTTCTTTATAAACAGTACTAAAGAGGTAAAAGAGGCATAGCTAGGAATAATAAACCCTTTATTAAGGTTATTAAGAATATACTACTTTATAGCTAGAAGTTCCTTAGTCGTTATCTTATATAATAGGCTATATAATAGAGTATTCGGACTTATAAGTTCGATCTAGTAGTTGACTTAGTTTTATAGTAGTAGAAGCTCGTCTAAAGCTCTCTTTAAAAAGACATCTTTAAAGTCTATATATTCCTAGTAAACGTTCTATTCTACTAGTTATTTATCTAAAGTGTAATCTACTAAAGAGAGTTCTATATATAACCTGTCTATAAGAGTATAGTCGATCTCTTATAAGCTAGTAGAGAAGACTTTATTATTATACTTTTAAAGGTTAAGTTTAAAAGCAGCAGCTCTAATATAATAGATATTAATAGCAAAGTCTTTCGTAGGTTTATAGATGTCTATAAGCGAGCTTATAGCTGCTTTATAGTCTATAACTAAACGTTTTCTTAAGAAGGATCGACAATGTTATTAGTAGTTAGGAATAAGGACTTATATTCTATTCTAGGTAGAGACAAGGTCTTACTAAAAGCTTTTATCTAGAATTTCCTTAAGAGTAACTAGTAGTAGGGTTTAGCGCTAGCTTCGAGGTAGTATTGAATAGATTAATATAAGTTCCTCTATAGTATTCTAATAGAGGTCGCGGTTCTCTATATCTTCCTAAGCCTAGAGGTCTAGTAAGGAGATAGTTATTAATTCCCTAGTAATAGGTATTAAGTAATTAAATTAATAAACTAGGAGAAGGGATTCTAGCTACTTAATCTTATAGCTATAGACTACTAACTTTACATTTACGTTTATAAGCTATTAATAGCTGATAATAATATTATATCTGCTAATATTAGTAATTAGAAAGGGTGTATTAGTAAACTATCGTCTGTTAATACTTAGTATTAAGCGAATAACGTAAGTAATCGCTAGTCCTTTATATCTATTAAACTCTATAATTAATATTATATATAATAGCTTTTCTATAGCCTATTTATAATATTAACTTAACTAGTTAGCTAAAGCTGTATTAATAAATAGCTATCTATTCGCTCTAGTATTAATAAGTCTAGTAGTATTAAAAGTATATCTATTCTTAATTAAAGTATATATAGTTATAAAAGCCTTTCTGCCTATTATATAACTTAGATTAAGAGGTTAAGATCTAAGTTTATTTTACTCTAAAGAGGAGACTTGCTTTAGAGCTGTTCTTTTCCTAAGTCCTTATAGACGAGTTCCTTATTAGCTGATTCTTCTCTAGACGCTTATAGTCTATAGAAGTCTATAAGCGAGTTTTCAGCGTCTTCTAATAGCTTAATAGCTACGGAGGGTTTTCAAGGAAGAGGGTATTTACTAGCGTAGTGTCTAGGTTTATTGTAATTATAATAGATAATGTCTACTATATTCTAGATAGGAGTCGTACTCTTATAAGTAGGCAAAGGAGTCTTACGGTCTATAACTAGAGAGTAACGGACCAGGCTTTAGGTTAGCGGATAACTAATAGCAGTACGTAAAGCTAGAAGTTGGTAAGTTAATCTATAGCTGGTAGAGAAACCTCTTATAAGTAGGCGGCGGTTGTAGTAAGCTGTAAGGCGTTTCTTAATAGTTACCCCGTCTTAATAGACAGAGTAACAGCGGTTATATAACTGGTTAAAGGTTACTAGAGTGATTTAGACTAGCGAGATACTTACTTAGAGAGCTAGCGTAAGCTTCTAGTATAAATCTTCGGACTACTTACTTAATAGAATATAAGCCTTAGTTATAAGGCTTAAGAAGATTGCTTTAAACATAGTAAAAGTCTTATTCTCTTATATTAAGAGTTTATAGAAGACCTTATAAGCCTCTATAGCTTCGTTACTATCTATGAACAAGGTATCTAGATATATAAGCATATCTATAACGTCTATAAATAAGGTAGAGGAACCGAAATCTATCTATAGTTCTAAGTGCTCTTATACTATACTAGAAGTAGCTATAAAGACGAAGGTAAGTTTATCTTATTCGTCCTCGAAGAGGTTCTTTCTTATTTTACTAGCTAGGATAATCCGCTAGGTCTTATATAACAAGGAGATACCGTTCTTAAGTTTCTCGCTATCTTAGAACTTACGAGTAGAATTGTTAGAACTAAATCGAGAACGGGAGGAGTCGGTAGTAGCCTCTTAGAGGGCTTATATATACTCGCGGCTTAGAAGAGAGTTATTAGAGTAGTTTACAAGTAACGGGGTTTAGTAGAGTTACGTATATAAAGAGAGGATTTTAGCCTATAAACGAACGTTTTCGTCTATAGAAGGTTCGCTTATCGTAGAGGAGGCAGGCGAGAGAGAGGCGACTCTAGAGGTATTATCCGGTTATTAAGGCTCGGTTTAAGACAAGCTAGTAGGTATCTTCTCTTTTCTACTATAACTACTTTAAGTGTCGGCTATTATATTATTAGAAAGAAAGGAGGAGAAGATAGAGAGAGGTTATAAAAAAGGTTATATAGGCTATTATAGGCGTGTCTTTTAAGGAGATAAGTCGTTATAGACGTAGAGATGCTCGAGGGATCCGTTTATAGGAAGAGAGGTCGTTATAGACGGAGGAGGAGGGTTATAATTATACTATTATAAGTGTAAGATCTTCTAGCTATTATAAGTATAGAATCCGGTTAATATTATAATCTTTTATAGAGAGTAAAAAGAGTTAAGCTTTAAATAATATTATAATCTATATCTAAAGACAAAGGTATAAGAGTATATATATATATATTCGAGAATTTAAAGCTATAGTTCTAAGAACAAAGGAATATAGAATATATACTCTACGAAAAAGAGGTATTCCTACTAACTATAAAGAGCTTTTAATCTCGTTATAAATCCGTCCAAGCGTTGCGGCTCTGACGGTCACGTGTAGGACCGAGAATCACGTGTTACGGACCAGCGCTATAACAGAGGTAACCGCTTTTTACTACTAAGTACTTACTATAGAGTAAGAGGAAGTCCTAATTCGGTAGATTAATAAGCTTATAGACCGAGGAATACCACCGACTTCTTCTATTATTAAGAATCTTATAGAAGAGATACGTAGGAGTAGAGTAGAGAAGAACTAGACTAGCTACTTTATCTAAAGGTATAAGAACAGGTTACGTAGTAGTTATCTAAAGAATATTAAGAACCTTAGAGTTACTACTAAGTATATACCTATGTTTACGCTCTTCTTCTGTTTAGTATTTACTCTTATTTCCTCTCTTATTCTTACTTTACGTCTAGAAAGCTAACATTGTCTTATTTCTCTAGCTTATATAAGTTATCGAGAAATATAATATAACTGCCGACAACATCTATAACTTTAACGAGAAGAGGTTTCTTATAGAGTTTAGCTAATCTATAAAGCGTATTATAAGTCTTATAGTATACGAAACAGGTCGCGTTACTAAGAATAAGTAGAATAGTTCTTAGTAGTTTATCTTACTACTAGTATATATCTTAGATATCGGACGAGCGATCTTACTACTTCTTATTTATAAGAGCGGTTTAGGAGACTTATAGAGCTTCTAGGTTAAGAATGTCGAAGAACACGTAGAAGTATATTTCAGCTTATTAGAGAACAGCTAGTCGTCTAATACCTTTAGCCTAAAGTAGCTAGAAAGGGTCTTTAAACTTATATATAAAACCAAAGAGTATAAGAGCTTACTAACTTCTCCTTATAAACAGTTACTCCTCGTATATTAATATAAAGTTTATCGACTTCGTAGACCGATATCGTATTATTATTATAATACTACTGTCTTATATAATATACCGATTATAACCTCTCGACGTCGGTCTTTTCTAACCTCTTATATTATACTATAGTAACGAGCTTAAAAAGCTTATATAGAAGTCTAGTAGATTAGTCTCTATATTAAAGCGGTTTTTCTATATAATATTTAAGACAGCGTAGGACCTTATATTTATAGAATAAAACATTATATATACTTTCGAGAAGGCTAGGATCTAGCTAGTATAAGGCGAAAAGATAATAGTATAAGTAACGAAGTCTACTTCACTAATCTACGAGACTGCTAAAGACGTTGTAATACCTCTTACTACGAAAGCGATATAACATACCTACCTAAACTACGAACGATCACCGTCTAAGCTTAAAGTAAGTAAGGTCTTCTCTTCGATACGAACTCTATCTAGTAAAGTCTCTATTCTAAAGCACGAGAACCAAGGGCTACGGATAGCTATTATACTTAAGAACCAGAAGAGAAAGAAGGGCAAGAAACTTAATCTTTGTAGTAATATTAGTAAGAGAGTAGAGATATACTCCTTTAGAAGGGTTACACGTGCTCGAGAGTATTAGAATAAGATAGATAAGAAGAAAGAGGCTAAAGATAAGGCAAAGGAGGAGAGAAGAGTAGAAAGGAAGGCTAATGCTCTTATAAGACAACGAAAGAAGGCAGAATTAGCTAATAAGAGAGAAGAAACTCAGTTACAAAAGGAGCTAGCTACTATAACTTCTAAAGTTCTAAAATAGAAGAGTATATAAGCTCTATCTACAGCAGCTGCTCCACATATATCTCAAGTTAAGAAGGGAGCTAAAAAGGGTCTAAAAGAGCTTAAAAAGCTAAGTTATATACTTATTCTCAAGGTTCCACGTCTAGCTCAAGTAGTTAGCTCTCTAGTATAGGAAACCAGGTCCGGGCAGCAGATTAGGTTACTACTTCGTGTCCGTATATAGTTTTTTGTACTTATTATCTGATTAACTACCTTTCATTGACCTACATACTAAATTACATATAAATCTAATGTGTGGTTGTTGTTTTATTTAACTTTTTACGTGGTGGGATAAAATATATAAGGGCGGGCTTTTGCCAGGGACGTGCACTGACTAGGGATATCGGTTAACTGAAAACTAACTTGGTGATCTCGGCCCGGGCCGATCCAGGACGCATTTTCCCAGGGACAAACCATAAGTTTGAGTTAACGATAGATTTAGATGGCGTAGAAGGGTTCCAAGAGCCTCGCAGGAAGCCTTTCTGCGGGCTGACAGCTAAGTAGAAAAAGCAATATATATTATTGCACCGATTCGCTTCAGTCCCTGCGAACGGGCGTCTGCAGTGCACCACTAGCACAGCGGAGTACACTGCCCAAGAATGCAGATGGTATACTTGGGTAGATAACTGCAAGAATATTAACGGCACATCATGGGCTGGCGGTGCTGTAAATATTTTTGGTAAGAAAGGCTGCTAGATGTTTCAACGTCTTCAATTCTGAGATTTTTGTACTTGCAACCGCAGTCTCGTCTTTCAAAATGTCGGATTCAAATACCATTGAATTGGGTAAGATGGGTGGCTACACCACTCTTGCATCAATGATGGGGGCACACCCAGAAGTCGCAGTTTTTCGTCGTTTTGGCTCATTAAATGCCCAAAATATTCTCTACTTGCAAGCCGAATTGACATCTCTGGAACTCAAGCTGAAGAAAATTGTCGAGACAAATTTTGCCTCGGGACATCAAGATCGCACTATATACGACCGAGATTGGCAAACCCTCAGCGACTCGGCTCAAGCAGCGGATGGTAACCCAGAACAGTGGCTTACTATCTTGAAAATCAGAGAGAAGTTAAAGGAGTATAGTAAGCAAGAACTTTAACTGACCATGATAATGAGGGAAAACTGACGCCACGAGAAAGACGAAGCTTTGCTCATGCAAAGCCTTATGTTAAAATCCGAATCTCCCAATCCACGCGACCTTCATTTCTTGCAGATTTGGATGAAGGACCCATCCATGGGATACGTATATCTCATGGGCCCAGATCGTGATATTTGGGGAAACCCAGATCAGGGCGACCTGGTTGTTCTTAAGCGACGTGGAAACGATAGTTTACTGTCACGGATCCTAAGCGATTTCTTAATTCACTATTACCACCAATTTCTCGGCTGGCGTTTTCGTGTTTGTGCACCTAACGAAGAACTGCTCTGCACAGTTAGCTAAATGGAAAGTAGAAGCCCGATTCGGAAGATATCCATGGAAATACCGTTCACTACTCCCAAGAAACGCTTCTCCGAATAAGTGCTCTCGTTGGTACTGTCTGTGCTTCTCTACTCCCAATTCTGGCGATCGTTATATTGTACTATGTCGCTAGCAGTACGCAGCTTTTCCCTTTGTTCCCCCTTTTTCCTATTCTTAGTAGTTGGGAGCAAGTTTTATCCTTACTCACCGCTCCCGGCTCCTAAGTCAACCAAAAAAAATATGTGCTAATTTGTTGCAGTGGAACGACGGCTTGCTGTCATTGGCATCTTTACGGCTATATTTTCAACTGCTCTAGTAGTTTTGACAAATGGGAGAGCCGTAGAAATATTTTCTGCTACTGCTGCGTAAGCTAGAACCTTTCTTTGGCTTTTTTTCACCTTGACATGAACAGAGAGCTGACTGACAACGCATAAGCTTTGCCGCTGTCCAGGTTGTCTTCGTTGGTGCAGCCCCCTTCAACAATGGCACTGCCGTAGCCACATAGCTCCGGGGGATTCCAATTTTCTCAATTGTTAACTCGTGTTCTCTAAATTCTCTTTTTTTTTTTTCAGTCGCTTCAGCTATAGTCGCTTGGAAAAAGGGATGTCCAGTTCAGGTCTAGTTCTTATATATGCAGTGGTATGATTATTAATTAATAGTTAATCCCGAGAGTTTCGTTTTGGTGAGTTTTAAAACGTTCCTTCAAGTCCTCCGTCACCGTTGCCCTTGCTGATGGTCTTGATACTGCTGTTGCTGTCCCTGAGCTTGTGATTGCGCATCTTGGGAAGCAGCAGCTCTTCTCGCTTCAAGGTCTGCCATTTCTTGGCGGTGCCTCTCTTCTGCAAGTGCGATCGCAGCCTTTGAACCTACGATTATCAGTTGAAGTTCTTCAAGCAATCCTGGATGGCAATTTAGCATACCCTTTTTAGCTTTCCTGTGTTCTAGTAGAGGAATGAGGGCATCCTGATGGACCCCAAGTAGCTTTTCTCTCACAATGTATTCGACGCCAAAGATCACGTCGATTTCACCAGATGTGGAGTACACATAGAACTTGGTCTGGTGTATTCGGTTGCCACGGGGAACCCGTTTCCACTCTAGTTCGATAATTCCCAAAGCAGCAACAGAATTGCCACTGGCTTCCGAAATATTTGGGGGAGTGAAGTTCTTTGAAATCGAAACTAACTTGTCAAGTCGCTGAACAAGACGCAGTGATATCCAGTTGCCAATTTGGCATTGGGTATCCAAGAGGGCGGTGGCGTTTCTGAAAGTACCCTGTGCGTCTATAATTTTGATGTCCCATTTGAATGTCTGTAAAGATTAGCAATGTTGTCCAAATCAACTAGTATAAAAAGCGTACTTCTTCTTCTCCGGTATCTCTTGACTCCCCGCACTCTTCAAGTACACCATGTTCGTTTTGAATTGAGCCCTCGACCTCGAAAAATGTGTCAACCTCGCCGTTTTCAGTAAGGCTTGTTTGGCTTTCTCCACCAGACGTTGCACGCAAGTTGCTAGGAGCACCCGCTGTCCAAGACTGGTGATTGGATTCGGTTTTAGAAGCTAGAGAAATTGATTCAAGAGATTTTTCAGCTTCGAAATCATCGTCTATACCTTTTTGAGAGTCTCCAACATGGACAGCTGCCATCTTCCTTCTCTTCCTCGCCAAATAGATGTAAATCGTCAGCGCTCCCACGACAATAATCCCTGCACCACCTAGTGTCCCAAAAATAGCAGCGAGATTTATACCGGTTGGCAAACTTGACTGTGCCGGTGTTTTGGTTGTTGAGGGCGAAGAATTCATGTTCGTAGCGAGACTAGAACCAGTTAACGAACCCGACGGTGCTGGTGTTTTGTTAATTGACGAGGGTGCAGATGTCACGACCGTGGCTCCAGTTGAGGAAACAGCCCCAGATCCCGAAATTGTGGTTGAAGGGGATGTTAGATATGGAGGCCCATCTCCTGTTTTCGTGTAACTGTAAGTGATGGACGGTTTGCCCAGGCAGCCGAGAGCTGAATATGTGGAAGGGCCAGCGTTGAAGAGCCATTTGCCGCAGTATGGTGCCGTTTGAGTACTATTTACACACCTACTTAGAGTGTTCTTGGGCTAGTGAAATAAGCAGAGCTATCATGGGTTTTCCTCACCAGTAACGGGTTCCACTTTGCATCTGTGCATAACCTTGGGTTTGGTAGTCCAAACAGGCGGTAGAGAAATCCAAGCTGTCAGATTCAACTCCAGGGAGTACACAAGTTTGGATCAAATCCTTTCCTTTGGTGAAAAAGCTGGCAGTATTCGGGCCAAGACACCATGGGTTCACCGGATCTTGTGTCTCTAAGCGTTTATCGTTAGCGAAGGTGATCTCGGGGGATTATAACAATACGATGTTTCAATGTAAGAGCATACTTCCGATTGAAGACCATCCTTCAACATAATTAAGACCTGGAATCAGACTGCCTGAAATATTTCTCTCTCGTAGTATTGCATGTGGCGGTTCTGGAGCAGGAGTTATCAGGGCTGGAAGCGGGTCCATTGTAGCACTTGTAGGAGAATATCGGAAGACGATAAAGCTCCGACAATAGATACTAACAGTTTTCATCTCGTTGTATAAGGCACATGTGAAGAGAAATGATGCTTTAATAAAGAAAAATTACAAGCGAAGAAAGGGGATCCGAGCGGGCGCAATGTTGATTGTCGTTTCCCTAGCTGAAAATCCATCCAAGGAATCCAACGATAAGCACGGAAAGGAATGATGTGGGACGGTTCCTTCGTTGGTGTTATAAATACAAACTTTACTTTTCCCTAACCAGCGTGGGAAACCGCCAATTTTCAGCCTCAACTCAAAATAGAATGCTGTACAAGCCCTATGCTGGAATTTTGCCTTATGAACGGCGTAGTACAACACCTTAATTTTGAGCCTCGACCCAAAATGGAACAAGTAGAACTAAGGTCTGAAACTTGAACCTTCGTATCGGGGAAATACCAAGAAAAGAAGGAGTGAGCTTATTCTTAACGGAATATTGGAGGCGTATAAGAAAGAGGTTCCGAAATACGAAGGACCAAGGCTGAGAGGACCACTCACTCGATTGCCCCTCTCTAGTTCTTCTGGATCTCAGCAGAATCTAAACTATGAGTATTCTGTTAACGATTCTTTTGAGTTCCCGATGGTCGTTCGTGCTTTAATCGTAACAGAGATCTGCGGAGGTTGTGTTATCATCAGCCTTGTACCAAGACTAACTCTTACGAACATTTAGCCAGTGAACCTTGCTCGATAGCTCCCGTCTGCTGGAACTTCCCGCTGGCGCATTGCGGAGTGAAACATTTTGCTGATGTGGGGGCAGAAAGGATTCTTCTTTCACCGGAATTTGAAATTAGGGCGGGATGTTTGGTGTTACATTTCTATCCCCAAGAGTGGTTTTTGAAAACTCTAGAGGGGCATTTGTTGAAATGCCGTCAAGAACAAAGCGATCGTAGTTCATGCTGAGTTCCAGGCGAGGTGTTATTGATTGTGTTCTGGTACTTGAAGGCTGACTTGAGAATGTTGATGGGCTTTTGAAGGGCAGCTGATCCCATAACCCAGATCTTTGACAGTCTGTGGCGGCGCTTATCGTATGTTGGCTGTTGTGGGATTATTCCTCTGGAGTCCAGTTGTTACGCTCCCGAGCCGCCTTTTAAACTTTGTCACATGATATCGGAGGCGGCCGCTCGGAAATGGACGAGATCTTTATCGCTTGGCTCCACCAGTGGGTGCAGGAAACTCGTGAGCCACCGATTTCCCACCAAAATATGTGGCGGCAACCAAAATTAAAAAACAAAGTTGGAAAATATGGAGAGTGGAGCTTAAATATTAAGCCTAATGCTTTAGATTTGCGAAAATGGTTTACATTGTTGTAGAATTGCGAGAGGAAATCGCGGGTTTTTGGCGGGGTTTTTGGGTGGTTTTGGCGAGTGCTCCTGCCTGTTTTGTGTTTTGTGTTATCATTTGCCTCACGAGTACTTCTCTTTCGACAAGCAAATTCCTTTTGCAATGGCGGGTCCGGAAGATGCAAAGGATGCAACAGATCTCCGGCAAGCGGAGCTTTTCTCTATCGGTAGGCACCGAGAAGAGCTATTATATTCATGTGCTCCTTGAAGGTGGGATGTAGGACATAAATAAGCTCGACTCTACCCCTCCATCAGCACCACCCTGCACAACAATCAGACCTCAGTAACACATCAAGAAACCGACCAACAGTATCACCTTCATAATGGCCATCAAATCTCTCGAAATCAGACCCCTCAGCGTCCCCTCCACCTCTTCAGTCGACTTTGGAGTCGAAATCGAGAATGTCGACCTCGAAAACCTGACAGAAGAGGATTTCAACACCATCAAGACCGCTCTATACAATTCGCATGTCGCCGTTATCAAGAACCAAGCTGGTCTCTCCCCCAAGGCCCAGTACGAGCTCACCAAACGCTTCGATCCTGCTTCAGACAATTATGGGCATGGAAAGACTTTGGACGCCAAACGATCCGTCCTCCACCCAGATCTCAAGACAATTCCACATCAACCACAAGTCCAGGTCATTGGAAACGGATATTACGAAGATTACGAGGGATTGAAAAACATGTAAGCATAACTCATTTCGCAGACAGTTCTCGAAGCAACAGAAACTAACTTGCTTCTCTTTAGCACCCTCACCCACCCCCACCACAAGAAATTCCACAAGGACGCGATCCCTGAGAAAGATGAGCTCGATGCAACACGATTCTTTAGATGGCACATGGATGCGGCTTTGTACGCCCTCAACCCACCAAAGGTCACCTCCCTCATGGCTGTGAAAGTCCCAGAGGGAAGACGCCAGACTTTGCGATACGATGATGGAACTGGGGAAGAGATGGACGTCCCACTCGGCACAACAGCATTCGTTTCTGGTCAAAATATGTACAACATCTTGAGCGAGGAAGACAAGAAATTTGTTCGAGAGGCCAAGGTCGAATATGCTGCTCACCCATATGTCTGGATGTCTCCAGCCAAGAGCAGGTCCGATGGGTTGGGAATGGTTTCCGAAGGTCTCGAGCTCCCAAGCTCAGATTTGCCACCCATCAATGAGAAGGATATCAAGGTTCTTCCCATGTGCTACAAGAACCAAGTTACCGGAAAGCTCGCCCTTCAAATCCATCCAAGTGCTGTCAAGGCTATCCATCTACCAAACGGTGAAATCATGACCGATTTGAAGGAGGTGCGGGAACTCGTGCACCGTCTCCAACGACCTGGAATCTCACCACAATACGTCTATCCCCACGACTGGGTTGAGGGTGATCTCGTCCTCTTCAACAACCAGGGTGTGCTTCACACTGTCGTTGGAGCTTTTACTCCTGAGGAGAAGAGATTGTTCAGACAGTGCAATATGGCATCCAGTGAGGGTGTCTTGGGACCAGATGACAAGCTCTACTAAGCGCTGATTCTAACCTCAAGATATATGCGGCGAAGAACATATACGACAATGTTTTGACTTTTCTTATGGATTTTATCTGCATTCGCGTTCTTGCTACGGGAGCAATTACGAACTCGGCGTTTTTGACGCATCTAAGCCTCTTGGAGGAACTCGGCGTTCAACGTAACAAGCGTATACCCATTGATTTTTTGCTTTTAGTTACTGTTCTTTTAGACATGGATGAAAATAAAAAGATTTTTGCTATATGTTTTGCGGGTCATATGATCAGATATACTATGTGTCAGATCTTAAATTGTACCTATCGTCCCATCATGATGAACAAAGTACAAAAAATATGAAGCCGAAACGTATATAATACAAGGATTGAATAAAACACATTCCATAAAACACATTCCATAAAACACATTCCTCACCAAGCTTTCCTAGCCTAACTCTAAATTGAGCCTATCCCAGGCCTTGATACCCATTCCATAACCCATTCCATAATTTCATAAAACATCATTTATAGCGCTTAATAATAAAAAACCACTCGTAACTGCCACGACGTGTACATCCACTCTCGAAATCTGCGCACCCTACACCGAAATCGTCTCGGGTGTAGATTGTACATCAGGAGAAGCCTCAGGTGAGGGTTCTGGTAGAGCTTCTGGCTCAGGAATTGGCATAGCCTCACGTTTGTGCCCGCCTTTGAGAGTGAAACTACCTGCTACTCCGGTGTTGTCGAATGCTGGTGATGCCTCTCTTTTATGACCTCCTTTGAGATTGAAGCTACCTGCTACTCCTGTATTATCGAATGCTGGCAATGCCTCGCGTTTGTGTCCTCCTTTGAGGTTGAAGCTACCGGCTACTCCTGTGTTGTCGAATTCTGCCTCTCTTTTGATGAAGTCGATTTCGGGGGCTGTGGTGATGGGAGGGAGGGTTGAGATGGTGACACTGGAGGTGGAAAGTGGTGCTGCGAAAGTGAAGGATATGAAGAGGGAGGCGAGGAGCAGGGTGAGGCGGACCATTGTTGCTGTGATGGGTCTTTTTGCTGAGATTCTTGAGGGAAGTTGAGGAAAGAAGTTGACTGGAAAAGATGGGAGTGATACTAGAATGTAACAGGACTGATATCTGAAATTGAGGTATGAGGATGTGACGAGAGAAAGAGATATGTGTATGAAGAGGAGACCTTTGACAATGAAGGCAGAGGAGGAAGTCGAGGCTGCTGGTTGATCCAAATGAACTATCACAGAATCCTCTCAAACCTTATACAACTTGACGAAAGATCAAAAGACTGAAAATGGAAATCAGAGGCATAAACAAAAATCAAAACAATCTCACGGAAGCTATTTTGAAATCCGGCTCCAAAGAATCGAAATTTCGACCCCAAGGAAAACGGAACTCAAGCCTGCCGAGTACTGCGTAGACATTCAGCTACAGACAGCGGTAATTGAATAGCCCTGAGGTACAAAATCACGAGCGATGGATTGACTCCATACCCAGCTCGCGGAAGACGGTCCAATCGCAGCCCTCTCCTCCAATGACGCGCCAGGACTCCCCATACCGAGAAACCTTGTTTCGACGAATAAACTGCAGATGAAAGGCGCAGAAGGTTAAAGTATGACAATCAGCACTTGCATTCATGGTTATTTCACCGGCGGTATTGGTCTGGAGAGGGTCGTGATGAAGAACGGAAAGTTTTGAGGAGGGCGAGCCGCGATATTTTGGGAAATAAAGTGGAGGCAGGACGATTTGGTTGGCTTTCGCTGAGCCACTCGGTGTGGCTTAAAATAAACGCTGCTAGCGCTAAATAAACGAGCGGCCGATTTCACAACCGCGTGGAGTTTGACCCAGAAACAATTTCTTCAACAAAGCCAAACAACCAATCCTGAGGGACCAGAGGATTTCGAGTTGAGCAACGGATTGCGCCCGGGACTTGGTGTGAATCGCGATGTCGGATCGACAGGATGATGTGCAAAACATCTGGGCTGGGAGTGTGGACTGAGTTTGGCGTTCTGGGGTACAGCCTACACACCCTTCTGGTCGCCATCCATCCATCGTCCGAGTCTGCATTCAAGAACCTCACCACGGAGGGATAATTCTTTTTATCTGACACAGTGGCACGAAGCACAACATTTGTGTATCACTCCAACGCGCTGCACTCTCATCCATACAAATCGTCGAACGCAATTCGACTGGATACATTTTACGACTTGTGCGACAGAGGATTTGAGAACGAATGCAGCTATTGCATTTGCTTTACGAGGTCTACGGGAAATCTCCAATCACCCCATACTGCCAGCAGCTGAAGCGCAATAAGGTATGCACAACGCTTCCATGTTTCATGCACTCGTCTCGTCATTTGCTCCCCTTTTCGTACAGCCTTATGCAGGATTGCCTGACTACCATGGCCTTTGTCATTCTTGCATGTTTTGAAACAACCGACGAGTTGCTCTACCACACTCATATCCTTACTTTATTTGTTATCGATACGAGTATCTAGAATTTAAGAAATATCATCAATATCGCCTTCAACCAATTTTACGTACAAGGCGATATTGGTGTGGTTTGGAGGCTATGGCGTTCGACTCCAATCTTGAGATCAATATGTACAGTTTGAGGCGATTTTGCGGTCGGCTCCAACTTCGAAATCTGTATACGCTGTAAAAGAGAATGTTGGTGGCTTTCGGCTCCAGGTTTGTATACAATTTAGAAGGCGATATTGATGTTGTTTGTTATCATGTCCGAGCCTTCACATTGTCGACGGCGATATTGATGCTATTTAAATGCTCTCGTCTTCCACACCAAATTTGAGACCTCCAAATACAGAGTAGAAGGGTGTGAGTTAGATTGGAGCCGCAGCTGAATATTCTCTGTCCTTCAGCTTGCAAAGTCCATGCAGTGAACTGTCCCTTATGTTCACTATCGTGTTGAAGGCACTTCACAATCACTATAGGAGTCAAATAATTACGATGAATGATTTGTTCATTTCTTTCGTCGGTCCCTCAATTTGAACCGAGTGTATATACATCACATGCCAGTCTGGCTGTTCCCCGTCTAAATTGATTATTTGTACAATCCAGCAAGCCAAAAAAGGGTAACTCCTTCAAACTCCACGCTTAAAAATGCCTAATACCTATATTCACCCCAAAACCCAAGCCCCTACAAGTGTTGGCCGTAACTTCCAAAAATAGGCCATATCCAAAACGCACCTCCCAAATCCCGTCTAACAAATACAAGTACCATTTCCTAATCATCACAAGTCGAGAAACCATCCATGGAAGTAGAATACTTCGATGAACAACCGTGTCTCTGGCTGAAATCAGAATTCTTATTCACTTGCGTGACGACGATACTGAATATTATCGAGGGGATGATGAGAAGGACGATTACACCGACGCCGATGCAGATGTATGCCCCCCGTCGGTTTTGTCTTTGTCGTATCTGTACCATTGCTGGTCCGTTCTGTTTGTATGGTGCTGGTAAAGGTTGGAATCCGGATCCTGACGGTGGCATGTATGGGGGCGGTGGTGCGGCTTCCGTGTGGGGTGTGTTGTAGAGAGGGAGCTAGTTTTGTTAGTTTCGTGTTATTCTAGTTTTGGAGAGGTGAAGCTTACCATGGGTGTACTTCTGTCATTGTTTGATAATTTTGCTGCTGGGGGAGGTGCGAAGACCTGTTGGTGCGTGTCTGCGTCCGCCATTGCTAAGTTTGACTGGAGACGAGGGCGTCTATTTTATGGCACGAGGACAATCCTAAATAGTAGTCGATCGAAGATTGTGTTGATCGAGTTTATTGTTTTACTTCAAGTCGAATAGAACTTGCGGTAGATCAAGTGGTTTGTTGAAGAGTTTGTTTGTTTCGTTGGATTTATTGTTGTACAAAGAAGAAAACTCCCCGAAGGAGGTGCAGATCATCTTGTTATATCGTCATTTACATCCTTCTTACGGCACACACAATAGCACTACCTAGCCGCAGTTGGGTGGCCATGCCATGTTTTATGTGAAGCGTTGTTGGAGGAATGGCCCCCATCCTTCCGAAGCCCCATGGAAGGAAGGCTCCAATTTGGTTGGGCCTTACTGCGGCATCGCTTAATGCCGATCTGATGTGAGTTGCCAGGGGTTGGGGAATTGAGAATGTATCGCGTGAGTGGCTGTGTAGTAGTCTTCAGGTCAAATGATTGGAGGCCGCATCACTAGATTGAAATGAAGCAAGGCTTTTTCGTTGTTTGTTTGTATTTGCATGTTATTGGGTATCGCATTGGGCCTACAATTGTGGCTGTCCGTTGAAACGCTGCTGTGTAACTTCACGAGCATTTCCCCATACATTGCTCTCCGTCCTTCAAAAATCCTTCTCAGCGCCACCATCCCAAACTAAAAAGTGCCATTCTCCCTAGCGCGCTTTCATAATTGCTCTGTGGTCACCTGTTGTTGTTGACTCTTACAATTATAACAATGATCGCAATGATAATATGGACACACGCAATTCCGATGAGGATATTACGACATTCGGTATTCTTCCTCTGCTGGCCTCCTCCACTTGAACTCGTACCGTAGTCGTTATTCGTATATCCAATATATCTGTTGTTGGGTTTAACGGTGGCGGGGTTCAGAAAGGGATCTCGATAAACTGGTGGTTGCGCGTTGTAGTGTTTTGTGACAGGTGGAATAAATTGTGATGTTTGAGGTGGGTTGTACACTTGCGGCGCATTTGCATCGCGGTCTCTCGATGAGGGGCGGCCTGATTGGTAGGAGGGTGGTGGAACGTCGCTTGATGTGTTGAGCTGGTGTTTTTGTAAGTATTTTCACAGGTGTGACTTGATGAAGAGAAACTTACGGGAGTTATGTGTCTATCGGGATCTTCTGCTTGCACACTGGTGTATCCGGAACCTCTGATGGCTGCTGGACACGGTCGTTCTAGTGTATTCCCAAGCTCTAAATCTACTGCTGGACCCCGAAGACCTGCCATGATGTTTCTCTTGCTAAGTCGTTTATTTTGTCGCCAAGTCTCCCTCTTTCTTCAAGCCCCCTCGTCTTTATTCGTTTGGTTGGTTGTGTTCTGATGTCAAGCCGATAAGTTGATGTAACAAAAAAAAATACTTTGACAATATTGACTAAAACCCAACTCGAGGAAAACCAACAACAATGCATTCGTGGTGAAAGAAGAAGAACCGAGAAAGCAAATCAAGAGGCTGATAGCGGCAGGCGAAGTCTAGTTATTTGTCTTTTGTACGTAGTGTTCGTGATGGGGTGTTACTGTGCCTCTTTCCGCAGCGGTGATGAAACCCATAACCAACAGTAGACCCCCTTCATAGCCACGAACACGTCTCATCGCAGTATCGCGGGTATTTGAGGCTCTGGGTTGGTTGGGTTCTTCTTGTGCAGTGGTATGATATGGGAAGGCTTATGGAGAGGCATATTTTTCCGTTTTATCGAAGCATTTGAATTGATTTTCGCGATAATTTTTGCTTTTGGGGGCCAAAATGTATCCTCGGACCCATGCGAAGATCAAAACTAAGCATTGGTGTGTCTCACTTGTTCTCATTTCTCCACGTTTGAAGATCTCTTTGGGAATGGAGTGAAATGATTCGATGAGGCGTATTTTGAAACCCCTCACAAGGTTGGTCCAGATTTGTATCAAGTGAGTTTTGGCTTGGCTATTGACGTGAATTTGAAAATGCATGTGGTTCTTGTGTATTGAGAGCTTTTTCTGTCTCTAGTTTGTAATATCTACGAGGGGTGTGTCTACTGCAAGTGATGTATCCCCATTTCCTTTCACAGGAATGTCCCAACCCAAAATTTCAAATCATCGCACTACCATCTAGCAATGTCAAAACCACCCACGTTCAACCCGGAACTTATGTCGCGTACTCCAAAATATTCACCCAACCCACCCCAATCCATTTCCGTGCCGATTTGATCAAACAGAGAGAAGTACCCGGAAGAGTGTCTCATAAATTGCAACACCAATGCCAGCGCTCATGACCAGTGCGAGGAATGCCAAAAGGTAAGTCTTCAGCTTGTAATGATACCATCGCTTTCGTTCGACTTGGACCGAGGGAACTTCTTCAATGGTGGTTTTGCTGGGTTCTTTGCGTGTCAACTCTCTTAGGTTTCTGTCAAGTGCAGTGGACTCGGTCGAGTACGGTGGGGGAGCGGTATCGGTGTCGGCTGTTGTCGGCAAAAATCTGTAGAGAGGTGCTTGTGCTGGTTCTCGCTGAAATTGGAATTAGATTTACTTCTGGGAAAGTTCTTAAATTTGACTTACAGCGTAGATAGACTTTTGTTGTTGCATTGCTTGATCATATGCGGGGCCAGGAATTGGGTGGTACAATATTTGTGTTGGGCCGTAAGGTGTGTACGCTTGGCATTGGGTTGTATGTTGGGACTAAAAGTGAGGAGTTAGTTACACTTGCTTATTGTTGGAAGCTGATTAGTTGGACTGACCTCAGTTGAGCGGTATGTGGTATTGAAGGGTTGGTAGTCTCCCATTGTCTAACTTCAGGTTGGAAGAGCTGTTTGGGGTGGAGTATTGGTGGATGGAAGATGTCTTCTAGTTTGAAGCTGAAGATAGCGTTGAGGTTTTAAGAGAGCCTTCGTCATACTGGGGTTAAATAGTTCAAAGTTACGATAATAAATCGGGATAACTAGTCGGCCAAAGGCCCTCCGAACTGAGTTGGTGAATCTTTCCTTTGAGTCACCTCAACTGTCAAGATTTCAGCTTTTATATGTTGCTGGCAATTGGGTAAGGTGAAGCGAAGGGGGGTTTCATTTGTCAATCTACCTCAACTCAAGCATTTGAGAGATAACGGTAGAAGCATGCTACTAAGTTCTTATCACAAAGCTTGAAAGAGAGACTATCTATAATCGGCTTTGGAATAATCTATAGATGATCGAGTTTGTAGCTATTTCTCATCACAAATCATATGTTCATCCAGAAACAGAAACAGGTATTGCATTATACCAGCAACGGTCTCAACGTCTCTTCTGTTCTGAAGACTTTTGATTAACCGTAATTAGATAACTTACTAATTACTTTAGAGGAAGAGTTTCCCACAGGGTTTTTAACTTTCCCCAGAGTGCTGTATTAGTGCTAATAAACCTGCGTAGCTTAAGTGACAAAACTAGCTACACAGGTTGTTTTAAAAAAGGGAGAGGCAGCGAGGCTCCAAGATTACCATGGGTAATATGCCATACTTATCTTCAGACTCTTCAATTCACCAGTTAACCTAAAGTGATTAGCGAATGAGCCAAACTTTTCTTCTCTATCAATGTCTTTTCGAGAGAGTAGCTAGTAACAACATAGAGGAAAAAGATAAAATGTCAGAGTCTTGATATACTGATTCAAGGAAATGTTTAATCACATAGCTGTTGCAATTGCCGAAGTTTATTTACCTGATTGGCTGGGATCGAGCCATATTTAGACAGGGGCTCGCTTAGAACCCTTTTATTCACTTGCCCGTATAATACAACATTCCCTTTTGACAGGAATATTCTTTTCTAGCCTAAAAATTTGTCTTCCGTGGACAAACCAAAAAGTTCAAGCAGAGGTTTTCAGATTCAAACAGCCAGGTAGACATATTCACGTGATAAGTCATCTGATACAGGTGGTTCAAAATCTTGGCGCTCAGGTTACCGGGCGCAATTTGAAAATCCTCCTGTCCTCCTCTTTTTTCATTTCTATCCACGGAAGATCTCCCCAACTTCCCCAGCTCCACATGTGCCATTCATCCCATCATGTCAGGGCCGTCTTCATTTTCATTCGAGGATAATTCCCAACCCATTCTCCTCCAGTGGCAACGATGTTTAACAAGGTCAAAGTTGGGCAAGTGTCGGATGCCTATCCACAACGACTACGAGAGGGGAAGCTGCCAGTCGGTACCGAAGCTACAATCCCAGTCGAGGATATATCTCCACATGTGCTTTCTCTCCGGTAAAAAGAAGTCACAAGTGTGAGCTTTCGGGGCAAATTGTTCCTAATTTGGCTGGTTTCTCCGGTGCATTTTATCAGCAACCGTGGATTAATGTTTCGCCTTGGCAGGAAACGAGGGGGAAAGGCGGGGAGGTGAGATTTGGTCGTGAAGCCTACAATATCGAGATTTGCTTCCAAGTCGCATCTTGGCGAGATGTGGAATTATCAGCACTGCTGAGACTCGGCTGAGCTCAGTCGTTGTTGATATATTCTACATATCCATGTCCCGTCAATTGACGGGTTTGGTTTTTCTGTTTTGCTCTTCCCAGTTCTCGAATTACTCCAACCCTCTCCACAACCATGTTGCTCTCTACGGCGCAAATTCTCTGGCTTGTACTACCCGCCCTTGTTAGATCCGCGACTGTTTCTTATACAATTCCTGCTTCTGCTCCATCCAGCGCAGCAGCACTCGACGTTGCACCCGTTGGAGTCTCGTGAGTTCCAAATTCTTAGCCAACTGCTGTATCCATACTGACAATTGTCTGCAGGTTCGAATTCTTCGCATTCCCATCGTACTTCAAAAACGTCACGGCTACAAACCAATGTCTGAATAACTTCCGAACGTTGACAGGCGTATGGCCACCTATCAGAATCGGCGGGACAACTCAGTTAGTTATGACAATGATTTGCTCTGGGTCAAATGGGGTTTCTAATGGGTACCTAGGGATCGGGCTACTTACGATGCATCTACTTCGGCATACGTCGTATACACCGTGGCAAATCCAACGGACGCTCCCGCAGCTTTGACATTCGGGAAATCCTTTTTTGAACTAGCAGCAACATATGCGGGAAATGTGATAATCGGTATGTCGTCTATTTCCCAACCCGCAATACATCTGCTAAGAATACCTAGGGCTCAATCGAGGTCACGACGATATTGCGAATACAATTGCAGCGGCAAAGGTGGTGAAAAGTAGCATGCCAAACCTTCGGGCTATTGAGCTCGGAAACGAACCCGAATACTACGCAGGAGCAAACCAGCCAGTTGCAATAAATGCTGGAACTTGGAACCCAGCCGCGGACGCAAAATCGCAGAACTTATGGATCAACCAAGTTGGGAAGGCATTGGGTGCTGGGGCAATAATTCAAGCTGGCAACTCCAACTCGGATGCACCAACATGGGGAGCTGCTGAGCTAATTCCCGTTTTAAATTCTACAGCAAGATCTTATGTTTACGATTATGCGCATCACAACTATCCAGGAGGAACGGTTACCTCGTTGATGAGCCACAGTGGCATTGTCAGCAACATGAACAAGTTCATTGCAGATGTTGCACCTGCCACTGCTATTGGCAAAGAATATGTGCTTGGGGAGACCAACTCGGGTATGTAGTTCTATATATCATTCCTCCTTTGAGTTCGTACTAACGAGATTTAGTTTCTGGGGGAGGAGCCGCGACTATAAGCCCAACATTTGGCGCAGCTCTCTGGACAATGGATTACGTTCTTCACGCTGCTGTCCTCAACATTAAGCGTACATATTTTCATCATGGAACTGTTGGGCTTTGCTATTATTGCTGGTGGGGCAGATACACCATGGGTGCCCCTTACTACGGAGCCTACGCCGCCCAAGCAGCAATGGCAGGTGGTTCCTTCATCTCTCAGTTGGACGCAGGCTCAACTGGCTACGCTGTTTACATCATCTACGACTCTGCCCGCAAACCGATCCACGCTCTTCTTTACAATTCAGACTATTATGCCGGAAGTGGCACAAGAGCAAGCTCATCATTCGTCCTGAGCGGGTTGCCTGGGACGAGCTTGAAAGCAAAGAGATTGACAGCTGCAAGTGCGCTCTCAAGATCCGATCAGGGTTCTACCCCATCATTTGGAGGTCAGACTTTCACGGATGTTACGTGCAAAATCACTGGAGACGAAGCTTATGAAATGGTAGCTGTTACTTCTGGTACTGCAACGTTTAATGTTGCTGCTTCGGAGGCGTTGCTGGTCTACCTACAGTAGAAACATTCAGCATTTGAATCCAAAATAAAAAGTTCCCCCTTTCCTAAATTCCCCAGGCTGTGATGATATTTGGACCGAGGCAAAGCTCCATAATTCCACCCCGCAATACCAAGCATTAGGCGCTAGACCCTGCATATATTCATTCGGCCCTTGTGGAAGAATACGAGCGGATATTACTCAATATTAAGGTTTTGGGGGATCCACCATACCATTTCTCCACCAGATCCTCCTCCCTCAATCGGCGGCTTCGGGGATCGCGGGGAGTATGTTTTAGGCACCTGATCATCACTTTATGTGATACTAATGGTGGGAACTTATTACTATTGTATTACAAACAGGCGTTCCTATTGGGGAATTGCTCAGATGACATAGGGGGGGATAAAGCTTGTTGGCTAAAATAAGGTTAATATGTTTGTGTTTTTCCTTGGGGATTTTCTTTGGTACTCGCATCTGGATTGTTTACTGAGATAGGAATTGCAACGCTGTCTCTATCAAAGTCATCCTTTGATCATGTTTTCCTCACGCCTCCTCTCACTCCTCCTGTCCGTATGGACTGCAGTTCCATTCCTGGTGTCCGCGAGTTTGCAAATTGTGAGACCCTCCGGTTCATACGCATCGTTCGGCAACCACTAACTTTTATCTTCTAGATTCCTGGCGCATCTATCACAACTGTCAACGCCCCGTACCAACACATGCAAGCACACGGCGGTGGTGTGATCCTCGTAAACGGACTCTACTACCAAATCGGCGAGAACAAACTCGATGGCTCGGCGTTCCAGTCTATAAACTGCTACAGTTCACCAGACTTGGTGAACTGGAAGTTTGTGAATAAGCTCCTTACAGTTGGACAGGGTGCTTCTGATTTGGCGACTGGGAGGGTGGTGGAGAGACCTCATGTCATTTATAATGATGCTACGAAGAAATATGTTATGGTATGTTTAGGACTATCAGACGGAGTCCTTGCTAATTTATGGGATGATAGTGGTTGCATATTGATAGTAGTAATTATGGGGAGGCGAAGGCTGGTGTTGCGACTAGTGATACTGTCTGCGGGACATATTCTTACATGTGAGTTTGTCTAAATTGAGGACGACGGAGGGAGAGAGACTGACTCGATACTCGTAGCGGTTCAAAGCAACCTCTCGGATTCCAGAGTCGAGATTTGAACCTCTTCAAAGATACAGATGGAAAAGCATACCTTCTCACCGAAGATGTAAGCACAAACACTTCCTTGCACTCTGGAAGTCAAAAGCACTAACATTCCCATAGCGGGTCAACGGTCTCAGAATTGACAAACTTGCCGCGGATTACTTGACAGTTGAGAGCAACACATATCTCTGGCCTGAGTGTTTGTATTCCCAAGTTCCGACTGTAAAAAATACTGGTTTCTAATCTTCAAATAGTGTATGCCTACGAAGCAGCGGCGATTCTCAAAAAAGGAAACACTTACTTTGCATTTTCTTCGGATCAAAGTGGTTGGGATCCAAACGAGTAAGTGGAATAATCTGGTGGGTAGTTTTGGCAACTAATGCTCTCGTGCAGTAATAGTTACTGTACCTCGACTAATTTGGCGGGGCCTTGGAGTGCTTGGAAACTGTTTGCGCCTGCTGGGACGAAGACTGTGAGTTATCCTTCAATATTTTTCTACGAATTCAATGATTGAAAACTGATTCCATGGCCCATAGTACAAATCGCAAACCGCCGCGGTAGTTGACATAAACGGAGTAGCAATGTGAGTTTAAAATCAATTTCCACTTGACAGAGGCAGAAGTAGCAGAAGGGGGAAATGCAAGTATAGAACTGACGAGAATAGGTACATGGGAGATCGCTGGGTATCCTCGAACCTCATGAGATCAACCTACGTTTGGCTACCCCTGACTCTCTCAGGAACAACAGCTACTTTGGTAAAGCCCCCAGCACAAGTTCTCTTGAAATAGAATTGCATTTAATGATATTTCCAGAACAACGAAGTAAACTGGGTACTCGACATAGCAAAAGGAACCTGGGCTCCTGGGCCCACAGAAACGACATACGAAGCCGAAGCAAGCGTAAACACTCTTGCTTCAGGGGCAAAATCCGTCGCTTGTACTGGATGCTCGGGTGCAAAGTCCATTGGATATATTGGCGGGTCTCCAAATGGAAAACTCACGATCGCAAGTGTGAGCAGTACCGTGGCAACAAATTCGACCATTAGAATCGGCTACACGAATGCGGATTCGACTCAGCGGTATGCGACATTGAGCGTGAACGGTATCAAGTATATCGTAGCTTTTATTCCAACTGGGGACGACAATACTCCAGGTTCTGCGGCCATAACTGTTGCTTTGAATGCCGGAAGTGTGAATACTTTCGTTTTCGAGGCTTATAATGGAGGTTGGGGTGAGTAAATTATGAGATAGATAGGGAATTCGTTGCTAATAACTTCGTGAAGGGCCCAATATCGATAGAATCGCCGTGCCGACCTCTTAGAAAATGAAACCAAGGTTGGTATTGCCTATAGGAGGGGTCTTTAATTTGGAATGGACGGTTTGATGCTGTTCCTGATGAGATTCAAGGAATCATATTTCGAATGTTGTAGGCTCCAGACTAATTGTTTCGGGAAGAAGGAATATCGCTTTCTCAATGCTGATTTGTCTCTCCAACCTTTCCAACGCCCAGTGATCATATTTCTTGATATCAAAGATACCACGGAAGTTGGCGGCAACGGGGCATTGGCACATATCTCTTTTAGAAACAACCCAAAATTTCCGAACCGCCCTGGGTCAACGATTCTCCTTGCCGAGAGCTCACTTCGTGAATCCGTGATTGCTGTCTCCATTGCATGTTCATATTGTTCTCCCAGCATTCGCAGTCGCAGGTATTTCCCAATGACAAACGAGCAGAGAAGCGCCAGTGAACCATCAAGAAGATCGTCACGAACCGGGTCCGCCAGATATTGACACGGAACCTCAACGGTAGTGATCGCCCGTGCTTTCAAAGCGAATGTGCCGATTTGAATTTCGATATCAGAGAAATCACCCTGTAATGGCGCTTCGTAGAGATATCTGACAGACACCCAAATATATCCCGTTGCGCAAGTACAAAGCGAGTATGTGGATTTATTCGAGTGGTTTATCTTTCGCAAGAACGCTTTTCCTCCCAAAATTTTGATATCGGCGAAGTTTGCTGAAAGATCTGAACCGTATTTTGCGAGGAACTTTTCGTCTGTGACGTTTATGTCTGGCAGAGATATACCAGAGTCTCTTCTGGGTGCTATGATGAACATAGGTTTCTTCAAATACGATTCATTTGTAGTGTCTACTCGTTTGATGAGAAGGTTTGGGTTGGAGACTAGCTTTCTGTGAGTAAAAAGTCTCAGATGATGGTCGTGAAACTTACGCTCTGTGGCCATTGCAGCTTCCTGTATGAGATCGGGAAGTTGGGCAAAGACGCGTTCATTTTCCGATTTTACATCTATGATTGATGGAGCCCGACTTCGACTTGTGATCCAAACTTCGTCGCTTGAGGTCATGGCTACGATTGACTATCCCAATCCGTTTGTATTTCGTGATAACGGTTGAAATTTTGATAGCCCAAAGTTGAGAATATCCGGGGGGGTTAATGACTCTATTGATCGATGACTCGTATCGGTACACATCGATAGTAGGTTATTTTTAGACCAACCTAAAATACGAGATGAGGCGTCATGAACACCATCTTGAAACACGCTAGACTATGTGTCGAAAATGGATGCCGACTGATGTAAGCGTATAAGAAGAAAGAAACAAGATGATTGGAGGACCATCTTCTTCTGAAGGGAGGAAGTAATAGTCTCACCAGTGGCATGTTCGCGTAACATTTCACATTTAGGTGCCGATGAACAGTACAGTCTCGGAAATCGCAACGGTAATGCCTCCGTAACAGGGTCTTTACGCCGCAAGGACTGCGCGAAAGTTTCTTGGAAGAAATCGAACCTCCAACTCCATTAAACCTCTTCAAACTATTCTTTTGGTTACCCCGGATTATTTCATGACCGATCCCCTCGAGTTAAATTGAAAAACCAGTGAACTGGGATTAGATTTTGGATGGATAATTGAAAACTGTGAAGTAGGAAGTCCTACATCGAAGAAAGATCTCGTAAACTTTTGGGAATGTGAATACGAGGTCGCCCTTGCCAGAAGCCTGGAAATGGGTGTACAGCCAAGACCAATGAGGCGCAAGCGACTCTCTGTAAGCATCGTGTGAAGCCCTGAAGGAAATATCGCGCAACCTACTGTAAGGTCTGTAAGAATAGTCGTATAATTGCTCCGATTATCGACACCGAAAATTTGAATCCAGTTTGTACAATGGCAACCGGAGTGATAAACGGTCGCTTGTGTCGCCAGTTCACTGGTGCTCCGCAAAACTTTTAAATGCGTGGATAGCTCATTTGCTTCTCGTTATTAACAGGAACTTTTCATAATTCATTTGAGTATAGTTAAAACGGACTTCATAAAGCAGCCTGCTGTAAAGTCTTGATAACTGACAGGCATACATCTCCGCCATGTGACGCTGGTGCGGGGTCATACATCGTATATCGACAACCCTCTTGTCTAAAGTTTCACTTCCTTTCAGGTTTGAAGCTTCTTGTATCAAATCGCATTGACTTCAGGTTACTAGACTCAATTAGCAATCCTCAATCGTAATGGCCACCGTCTCGAAAACGCAGTACGAGGCCTTTGCCCCCAAATACGATGCCGTTGAAAACACTCCTCTTTACAAACTCGAATCAGCACTTATCCAGTCAGCCCTAGGAGACTGCAACGATCTTCGAGTCCTTGATGTTGGAGGAGGAAGTGGACTCCATGCTCGTGAAGCTATCGCCGCCGGTGCGACGAAGGTTGATCTTGTGGACATAAGCCTCTCGATGATGGAGAGTGGGAAAACCATCGAAGCTTCACTTGGTCGCACAGAGAGCATAGCCTGGCATGAAGCTGACGTTTCTCGCCCCCTCTCCACGCAGGACATCTCAGCCTCGTTACTTGGGCCCGGGGAGTACGATGTGGTAATGGTAAATTGGACTTTCGACCATGCTGCGACGTTGGATGATTTGAAGGGAATGTGGGCGAACGTTGCGTTCTATCTCAAGCCTTCCGGTCGCTTCCTTGGTGTCCGCGTTTTGGGGAAGGGCATACGGGCTGATTATATGAAAGAAGGGAGGGGCAAATACGGGGTTACCTTTACGGATGTGAAGGAAATTCCAAACGGGCTTCGTTATCAGGTTTCTTTCGTGGTAGAACAGGTTGTGAAGTTTGAGGCCACGTCAATGGAGGACAGCTATACGCTTGCGGATGAGATTCCACGACAGCTGGGGATTGTGGATTTGGAAGTTGTGCCGTTTGAGGAGATGGCTATAGTGAAAGCGGATAAGGAGTTTTGGGGTGAGTTTTTGGAGGAACCAAATTTTGGTGTTGTAAAGGGGAGGAAGAAGGGATGACGGATGGGCTTCGGGTGTGGATCGCTCTCAATAAAAGTTGCGGGCTTTATTGGGGAAAAAAACCCCTGCTACATTTCATATGTATTTTCTGAAAAGCATTAAGCACCATGGAGATGTCCACGAAGTTAATCCACGTGACCTATAGTTTCATTTTATTTGCATCACAGCTTTTCTTCCACAATATACAAATTTAAGCCAATCTTCCTCTAAATCCCAAGAATTCCCCACTAAAATACAATCCCCTAATGCTCACAAAAACTATAAGTATGCGAATGCCACTCCCCCTCAGCATCCTGTTGAAAAGCACCCCTAACACCCATAAGTGTCTCCCTATGTTCCCTCGCCTCAACCCCCGTCATAGGCAACCTATCACCATCAACATCAAAATACTCTCTCACCATCTTTGCTATTTCCAGCGGAAGTTTGCCTTCTCGATTCTCACCAGCTGTTCCAGCGACAATATCCTTTTCTTCTAATATATTTGCCAAGTCAACGGGGATTTTTGACATTGTAGCGTTTTTCACATCTTCGGATTGTGAGAAGATTGCGTCGACCCACCAGTCTTGTTGTTGGGGTGGGACGTTCGCGGTAGAGATTATACGGGTGTGAGGGTCGACGAGCCAGAGGGCTATGAAGCGGCGATGGCCGGGCTTTGTTGGGTCGGTTAGACGGAAGGGGGATACGCGGTGTTGACTGGGCGTGTTAGAATCCCGTTTTGGAAATTTAGAAGAAGACTTACAAGACATTGGGAAAGGCAAGAAGTCTTCCCTCTGGTGTGTCTACACTACCGTAGTTTTGGAGACAGGGAGAGTTTCCTTGTCCGAGGGTTGTTCCGTAGACCCGTTCTAACCAATGGTAGCTGTCTTGGCCGACGGTGAATTCGTCTTCCATGTAGGCTGAGGTTTGCATCCGGAATGATAATGAGGAGGGGGTGATGTTTTCGCTGTCTAGATAGTATAGTGCTGTTGCAGCGATACGTTCATTCATCTGTCCCTCGACCTATTTGTGTTAGATAATTGAGCCATATGGCAAGAACGAGAACTGTTCATAAGTAACTCACATGCCAACCGCCAGCTAGAAACCTTTGTCAGTATTGCTTCACCAAAATCAAACTGGGTTGAAGAAAACTCACCGGGAAATTCGGGCTTCTCGGGTGAAAGCTCAATGCTTGCCATCTTGACAATGATTTGAAGGCCAGACTCTTTGAATTTTTCCGAGAGTTTCCGTCCTGATTTGGGGTCGTAATAATCGTCGGCTTGGTCGAAGGTGTCTGGCTGAGGTTGAACGGGGATCCGGGTCTCTCTCCACGCTTCTTCTCGTTCCTCGTCATCCTGCTCAGACTCCATCTCATCCTCGGTTTCCAAATCGATTTCTTTCTCGGGATCATCAATTTCTTTCTCAGGATCCTCTCCGACACTACTTACCCCTGACTCTGAACCATGGGCCCCGGGCTTGCGACCAACCCAATTATCCTCATTTTCATCGCTGTTCAGGCCCATATTAGCAAACAAATATTGAGAGATGGAAGGAACAATTACTCTGGATTTTCAGGCTTTGAGAATCGAGAACTCAATCGCCCAGCGCCTGTTTGTCTATCATACTTGACCGAGAGTCCTAGGCATTGATCCCAAGCCGGAAGTGACTTTTCAATAAGTTTTTCGATTGTGCGGTAGATTTCGGGATACTTGTTTGGATGGAGGTTGTTGATGTAACTCGTGAATTTAACCTCGCCATCAGGTTGGAAGGCGACATTCGAAGGCAGCCACTGGTATGTATCAGACCAGAAATTTGACGGTGGGTGAGACCCTCCGATCCCAGTGCTATGACCCGGAGCACCGAATTCATCTTTGGGGATAACCGCGCCCTTTCCGGCCCATTTGTGAATGGCATCGCTAACTCCGACAACTTCCTCTTTGAGAACTCTGCTTCTTCCGTAAACGAGAGGATACATAGATGGATGAATGAGATCCTGGACCATGCTGTCTGAGTTTGGATGCCAGTCCGGGGAAACTGCTTGATCCTTCTTTAATGTATCAAAAACACTGCGTAGCTCATCTTGTAGGTCGGTAGAAATGATTCGGTCTGACTTGACAACTGATGCACAAGCGTCGAGTGTTGGAATCAGCCCGGATTTTTGGTAGTACCGACCTTTCCTTTGGAGCTCTTGCACACACTTTTCCAATGTTAGCAAGTGTGACTTCTGTCTTTTGTCGAGTGGTTGAGAGGAGAGGAGAAAAGAACCCACATAATCAAAAGTCTCATTGGTAATTATCTGTTTTACTGGACGCAAGTGATCGTTGATCCAGTCACCAACGCCCTTGTCACTGGTGGCTATTTTCCAAAGCAAATCGTCGGAGTACTCCACGGCTTCTTCACGCCATTTGGCGACAATTTCATTGTCCAGAACTTTCGTATGCCAGTTTTCCTTGTCGGTTAATTTGTCCATGATCGTCATCATAGCTACCTCACGGACTGGGATGAGATCTGAATTTGAGCCATGGAAATTCCCGTGAATGCCCAAAGGGTACACTTCAGCATTGAAGTCTTGGGGAAAGTGCCTCAGAGGGAGACCGAGACCTGGGTAATTCGGAGTCGTCATTTTTTCGGATTTCCTGGTCGTGAGTATATTTGAATAGTTGCGGAATTGGTTTGATTGAAGGAGGGGCAGTTGGCGGGCTATATTTATAAGTTTCCATGAGCCAAAGAATAGTTTCTTCATGAGCATTGACCAAACGATAGAGGCAACTGCTTGTTATCTGCCTGGCCAATATCTAATAATACACTAGAGATACGGGATGGATTGAGGGGATTTGCCTAGAATCTCGCAGGGGACCGGGAAGGCGCGGTGAAGGTTGGCACGTGCTTTCGCGTCTCCAAGTACACACACACCAGAAGTATTTACTGCCGCTTTTATTGTCGAGCCCCTATCAAGTTAAGCACCCACTCCAAAACAACACACCATCATCAACAATTTGACAATGTCAGAACAACCGGAGAAAGTTCTCCACTGCGAGGAGTGCAGACTCCCCTTTCGCAATCAAGACCGCCTCACTGATCACATCGACCTAAGTCATCGGAAGGCTTGTATGGGCTGCTCAAAGACCTTCAGATATCAAAGCACACTTGATCAGCATCTCGAGACAGCTCATGATACTGACCCCAAGGCTCACTACTGGAAAACCCTCAGCCAAGCGACAGCGTATTATTGCAATGCTGATTCTATTGAGAAAGTGAACCAGTCAGACCAAGAGCAGATATCGAAAGTCACCACCACATTTTCCCTCTTTCCTGAGCTTCCGATCGAGCTTCATCTCAAAATTTGGACACGCGCACTCCGGGTCCCCGTGTTATATATTTTGATCTCCAACGTGAACGTCCTTGTGTGGATAGCGCTGACATAAACTGGCTCCTTGCCGTTTTTCGCGAGTCACGCGATCTTGTTCTCAGGTAAAAATAAAAATAATCAAATCCGAGTATAAAAGTAACGTTTCTGCTCACACGAAAGATAGTCTTTACTGCCAGACCTTTAAAAGTACTCAATCTCTCGCATGCATTTATATGTGCCCTTCTGTTGATGTACTCTTGCTTATCAACTTTCTTGGTGCCCGCTCAAGGGGAGAAATTGAAACCACTTTTCGACGCTTCAACATGGAAAACATACAACATCTAGCATTGCCTATATCTTCTCTAATAATGGATACGGGACGTATATGCTTGCCGAATACCATATATCGCCTTTCCGCCGCATTTTCGGGTATCAAAACCATCATCAATCGAGCTAGTGCATATGAGACGGCTTCTGCAGAGTATCAACATAGTCGTGCTTGGACGAATTTTGCGAAACGTCTTACGGGCTGCGATATAAGCGATAACGGTCACTCTCGGGACCACCTTCCACAGCATTTTGTCAAGTTCGTTTCCCCCAAAGATGACTCTCTACCCTGGGACTGGGAGCAGCACCGCCAAAAACCTCGACACGACTGTCACATGACAAGACCGTCAACCTACGCATTTGATGACTTCATGGATTCATTGACTTATGACTCAGATGCTCCAGCAAACCCAGCTTGGTGCCTTGGCGGAGAGGTTTATGACTATTACGAGAAACTTTCTTTAAAAGAGGGAGATGAGATATTTAAGAGACTCGCAACTCTACATTCTGAAGAGGATGCAGTTGGAGTGCGTCGCTTATATGATGAGTTTTGTGAGCGGTTTTTCGGAATTATTGATTAACCTTCTGTAAGTTGACATCCAATATTGTGTCATATCTTCGCCATTAATAAACATTCAACAGGAGCTCCAAACATCGCTTCTTCTGCATTCGACTTGCTACGAATCCACGTTATTTTCTAGTCGCAGAAGCAAATCAACACAGTTCTCATTACTTGCCAGAAATGGACAGAATTTCTAGTGGTTAGAAATGGATAGCAACAAAAGTATGGTTTCCCGCTTCGCTTCATATCCTTCCCAAAACGAATCAACTTTTCCCACATTTTTCATACTAGCAATCCATCTGAAATTGAGTGAGAATATTCTGAATGTAAGAGTTCCAGGTATCACTCTGCGTATACTTACGTTTCCTTTCTTTGTGCGGATCAACCTAGGGTAAGATAAATTATTGTTTGAGAGGTCTAGAAGAATTATTCTTGATTTTTTTGACAGTAATTGACACTTTTGACCCCCAAATGACCGTAAATACCTAAAATATCCCCTAAATTAATTTAAAAGTGACTGTTTTATCCCCTAACTGTCATAAAAACGCGTTTTAACTTATTTCAATAGATATAGATTATACTACTTTTACTCGTTTAATATCTATAGTATATATCTTCGAATTCTTATAATTTGTAAAAGTGTAAATTGCCCGCTTTGTCTTACTTCTCGAAAAACCTTTTTCTTTATCTAGACACCAGCATATGACTTAGGTCACCTGACTGTGATGACTCGGGAATTTTAAGTCATGCACCACTTCTTGGTTAGGGTGTTAGACAGTATCCATTTCTGACTGTCTCACTTCTTCTTTATTCCCTCCCGAAAGCTGTATGAAATCAAGTGGGTGCGGTTCTCCAAACTGAAAGAAGTTTCGCTTTCTCGACATTTCATTCTCCAACTCAGCCTCTTTCAGATCAGCATGCCCTGAAAGCTACCAATGACACTGGCCAACCCATCGCATCAAAGGCATTTAGAATGTCTTTCTCAATCAGTTTGCGACTACGGATAACCCGAAACCGCTTTGTTCTCCATTTGCTGCCTCATTCATAGCGAATAAAGAAACGAGTCTCAGTTCCACTTGGAAACTGCCTCATTCACATCTTCAGTCGCAGAATTCAAGGACAAAAGCCTTATTCTTACCAAACCATATTCAGAAAGAGATAAGACTTTCCATTTTCTGCTGATAATTTACCTCGCAGTATCAAGAGTCCAGCCTCCATCCACCTCGCACCATACTCACACGTACCTACCCCCATACAACAATGAAAGACCAACCAACGTTTTTTGCCTTTCCCAGACCAAAGCCGGGGAAACAAATAAACTCTCCCCCAGATGGACAAAAGGACCCAAGGGAGACATGTTGGTTTTGTCAACACAACCCTCCCAAATCTCGGCTTATCTGCACTCGATGCAAGTTGTGCTTCCTACCAACGGAAAGAACTTTGGGTTCTACAGATATAGAGTGGTATATTGCCTACTTTGACAATACGCAGTCGTCTGAAGTGAAAGAGAAGGAATCTGAAAAAGTGGCTCGCGAACTCGCTTATCGTGCGACAAATGTGGCCGTCTGTTGCAAGGACAGTGTGTCCGGAATATCGGCTATTCTCCGACAGTTTGATGGGAAAAGACATTTTTCTATCAAGAAACCTAGCGAAGAGTCAGAAATGTAGAAGAAAGGTCAGAAAAAGGTTCGTTAAGGAATGGGAACAGAGGAAAGATATTGAGATGGATGACCGAGAAGTTCTGGAACAGCTCATTGCTATCGACGGCGCCCATAAAAGATGTGAGTCCTAATACCGGTGATTTTACAACCAAAAGCTTACTGAGGTGATAGTGCCTACATGGTTCTCGAAGTAAAACTCCCAAGAGCCTTCCTGGTAGCTGGATTTCAAGTTGTGGCTGTCTGGTTTAGGCTGTGCTTTGGGTTCCCTACGGGTGGAGTCTAGTCTGGTTTGCTGGCGTGTTTGAAATTTCAACTATCTCATGAACAAGAGATGGAAGCAGGAGTTAATGGAGTACTGCTCACCGCCAGATTGTACTAAATGCTCTGGTTTGGGTTCAATCCTGTATTATCATGAATATTTAAATCAATTAAATGTGTCCCATCAAGACTCTGATTTATATATTTCTAGTTTGTTCTTATATATTTCCACAACTTCCGTGATTACCTTAGCTGTAGATCCACTCGGGATTTGGGTTTCGATTTTAGAAAAGTCACATTTCCAAAATCTTTTCTTACATTGAGGGATCAGCCTTCAACGCTAGCCGGGGACCGAGAATTTCTTTGTCAGGAGATATGGTATCTATCCACATAGCTCAATTTCTTTGACCAATGGTTCCATTTCCAGTCATGATCACTTTCTTCCAGTATAAAGCCAAAGCCGAATCAACTAAATCTCATTAAAGTTTCAGCACCAGCTACCTAACTTCTTCAAGCCCCAATACTAGTATAGCAACTGAAGCGGGCTGATTGATGCCCCGCAGCCCTGCGTAGCAACATGCCAGAGGAAACTCAAAATGCCAGTGATGGCGCTCCCGACAAAACACCAAGTACAAATATCCGAGGCGAGTATGGCACAAGCAACAAAGAACTTGAAACTGAAGAAGAGGATGCATCCGATAGCTCGAGCAGCGTGGAGCGTGAGACACCATCTGAAAAGGAGCGACGAGCCGAGAAAGAGGCCTCAGAGGGCATAGTATACTACGAACAGGCGCTCAAGAAAAAGATGCAATGGGATAGCACATGTGAGTATAGCATACCAATCCTATCCTACAGGCGCCTAGATCTAATTAGTCACTTAGATCATCCCGGCGTCAACGAAAGTGATTTAGTTCAGTATACAGATGGCTTCCGGGTTGTTTCACAAGACTGGTTCAACGAAAACGATTCTAACATCGCGTCCATCTTCCATTGCCAGCCCGAAACCGAACTTTGCCACAACTGCGGATGGACTTCTAATCATCAGATTTCACCATTCCCTTATACTTCACGCGTCAAGGTCTCTTATTTGAAGGAGCATATGGCCTTATGGGAAGTTGGCCCAAAGTGGTTCATCAGAGACGAGATCAATAATGACTGGAACAGTCCTGCCAATGATTATAACGCGCAGGAACTCATCCGCAAAAATTTGCCAGAGGTGCCCCTCGTGGAAATGTATAGATTCGGCGACAAAGATGATAAATATGCGCTTACCGTAATGTCCCGTGCCAAAGGAATAGAACTTAGTGCCATTGTTAATCAGTTGACCGCGAAACAGAAAGAGATGGTCATAGAAGACTTAGCAATTTATGTACAGAAATGGCGCAAACTTACTTCTCCACGGATGCAAACAGCAGATGGAAAACCACTTCGCGATTTTATCTTCAGATGCGACGAAGGCCCATGTCTAGACGTACCCTTCGATCCGATAGAGTGGTTGAAAAAACTCGCTCCGGCATGGCGGAAAACCCTGTTCAGCTTGAAATACAAGTACTCACGACGGGCTGACAGGCCAAAGGGTCGATTTCCGGAATCATGGATTCGAGAAGTCGACGAGAAAGTTGCCAAGATAAAGACTGTTCTCCTAGGGGAAGGTCGATTATCAAATGAAGATCAATACGTTTTCACTCACGGCGATTTAAATAAGGGCAATATCTTCATTGTCGAAGAAAAACCCGTCATTTTTAAGATTTCCGCCATTATTGACTGGGAGTTTGCCGGCTATTGCCCATGGTGTACGTAAAAGAAACAAAACAATCGTAAACATATTGCTAACAGTTGTAGGGGTTGAAGGCTTTTCTGATCTTACAGGACTTTTCCATGACAGACAGGATCTTCTCTTCCCAGGCGACGATTATGAAACCTTCAACAAGATTGTGCATGAGATATATGAAGTTCGCATGGAATGTTGTGAATATGGGAGAATACTTTTCAAACATACTCCGAACGATACGAATGAATGGTGGGGACGACCTTTTTGCAAGTGTAAGCCATTTTGTAGATGGTATCGATCAGACGCACTTTTTGGATCAAAGGCTTCGCGTGAGGTAACTTTTAGCGTGGATGACACTTACCCGGGTGCCGATATTGAATTTGAGAAAATGTGGCACAGCCTTGTTCAAGGTGAAGAAGGTGAAGACAATAAAAATATAGATTAGGTTAATTCTCTAACGAAGTCTTATACAGGTAGGACTTCGAAAGAAGGGGCCTTGTGTTAGCCGGCGTTATGAACAGAACCGAGCCAGAAATCAAGATTTTAACAAATATAAGTCATTCTTGGTTAACGATATAACCCCTAAATACTGAGAATATACAACTTAAAACGTAATTTGCTTTTCTAAGGAAAAGAATATTTGGATATTATTTCCATAACTTTCTTTTATATACTGTGATAAAATAAACAACTTCAATTTGTTATTATTTATTGTTGCGAACCAGCCCTCGATAGTGCTTAGTCAGCAGCAGAGCCTCCTTAAGAGCCTCACACTTCCTCCTGTATCCTAGCTCCTTAAACATTAATATTACCTTATGAGGAATCCATTTGTTCCGTTATCATAACTTGCAACATCTATTCTTAAGTATAAGATATTAAAGCATTCTCAGCCTTTTAAGATCATACCTCTAATTCCGTAACAAAAATACCTTGAATTCCACAGACTTATGCCAGGAAGCTCGTTACATAGTTAATTCGCATATCACTGTATCAGCTAATGAGACCTTCCCCCTGGGCCCAACTTGGATGGCCATCACAACCCGCTAATCTAAGAATTGTTAAGAGATAGCGCATCACTTACTAACCATGCAGGCATACCAGCGGAATCCATAAAAGCGCTCGTCCGCGCGTATTCATTAGTGTCTACTTAAATCTAAATTGTCTGTAAATTGTTCTCGGAATCTCTGTTTTTGGAATCTGCACGCCAAAGTAAAATAGGGGACCAAAAGTAGGATTGTATGAGTGTAATCGCCTAAAAAACAATGCGAGAACAAAATACAGAAGGTTTGGCGAGTTTAGAAAATATGAATTTCCTAGAAACTGCTAATTAAGAATGGGATACTAATATTGTTGCATGCGGGCTTCGGTATTGTAAATGATATTCCCAATTCCGGGTTTCGGTAAACCAATATTCAGAAGCCGGTAAGATGGAATCCCGAGACCAATTTTGAATCAAGGCTTGTGTTTGAAGGGCAGGTTGAGATAGCCCAATTCTCCTCAATCTATGGCCGTATGTGACAGCTTTCACTTTATTGTTTTACATATTGACGGGACGTTGCGGATACAGGTCTCCCTCTGTTTCTTAACCACGCTACTTCCAATCAACTAGATACCTCTGAGGAAGCCTCTAGTCAGTTGTGAAGGCCAGTTAACAGCAACCGATCAGTGCTAGGGACGGCCTTTGCGGAAAAACTTTCCCATAATATGCCATAGCTACTGCCACCACTCTAGCTTGAAACCCCGGGGGCTAACTCCTTTCTTATTGTAATGACCATAATATGAAGGAGCATTTCCAAAGATATGAAAAGATAATTGAACGAACATTAAATATTTGAGTTCATAATTGCTATGTTTGAATGTTCATCAATCAAGGACTAGTCAGGGGGTATATAGTGGTTTAAGATGCATATATAGATTCTCAAGCTTGTACAAAGCTTTCCGGGGTATCCTGACCTTTCAAGCCACTGCATACGCTCATCTCCAAAACCTCAGAGGATTGATGAACAAAACCACCTCACACAGTGTCTCTAATCTAGCAGATAAAAGTCCAAAGTCCCAGTCCAACTTCGCAAACCAAAGAGTTCCAACTACTCTAATATACAAAACAAGAACATCAAAGACCAAGGTTTATGTTGACAGTATGAAGATACAATTCCCAAATGAAATATTTTCTGACCGAAACGTTTCCAGAAATAGAGCCACTCATAGCTCTGAAAGAGCCTTGTTACCCTTCTGATCCAACTCATCAATAAGTCGCTCCTTTTCTGCCTTCTCGTCTGCAGCAGCTGTGTCGAAAACTGCCACTGCCAAGTTAGCGTGAGTGACGCGTCTTTTGAGCCACTCTTTAAAAAGAGTGGATGTTGGCTGGGCATTGACTTGGAGATAGACGTTGAGTTTAGTGCCAATCAACTCCCCCGAATCCAGACGGAGTCGGTAATCAGAGTTGTTTCTTGAGGTTTGCGAAGGTGCGATGCGAGAACTAGCTGCGAGCATGCCCTTGAGCTTTCTTCCAAGTCCTTTTGTCTCTCTGAACTTGTTAATGGCCTTGGTGTAGTACTTTGGAGCCATTTCGAGAAAGCTAGTAGCTTGTTAGTTGGTATTGATGAGCTACTACCCCTTGAGAATGAAATTACTGTCTGAATTTGAAGTATTTGTATGGGGATATTAAATTTCGAAGCAAGAGTATGAAAAAACTTTGCGTGATTGTTTTGAGGAAAGGTGTTATGAATATGAGGCAAAGTTTGGATCTTGAAGATTGGAAAGTGTAAGATTGATTGAAATGATTCTATTCATCGTAGGCATCCTCACATTACTTATACTGAATAATATCCAACTGAAAAGAACTCATCGTCGCGTAGAACGTGATTCTAACCGGGTTAATAGACGGTTGGTCTTTCCGAAGAGACCGCGAAAGAAACAGAAAAGTGTATCTCGGTATTCAAACAACATGATAGCAGATGAAGAACAGTCCAGACCTAATTTCAAAAAGTACCAGGCGTGTAATAACCCTACTGAAAGGAATAACAAAGGTCCACAGCAAAACAACATCAAGGCCAAATGCCACAGCCATCACATGGAGAGGGAACATGCCATGGCGTCAATCAAGAATCAGTAGCGCCCACCTAGATACCCAGGTATCATCGTGAAACCCAACGGGAAGATTCTGACTGCACTTGGCCAGGGCATCGGGCCGCAGCGGCCGAATCTCCACGTGATTCTTAATATCCGTGCACATATGCACTTAGGGCGCTGGTATTGCAGGAGCGCGTTAAGTTCCCTCTTACTTCCTCTCAAGCGCTGAACCTCATTTTAATATCCACTTGACGGTCGCTTTTAATGAGCCTGCAGGTGAAGTGATAGCTTGGAAGCCATTTTTCCCATGTAGCTTTCAAGCTAGCGTTTCCCCTACAAATGTTGGAACGATTCTTCCTGAGGCCGGCCCTCGATGTCAAATACATCGGGCGGGAAATATTTGCAATCAGCACCAGACGAATGTCCCCACCACGTAAGACGAGAAGGTTGTTCTCTGATTATACTCCCATTCCATCCAAACTCATTTCAGTACACTCAAAAATGCCCCAGGGCCCGGACCCATACGTCTACACCACTGGTCGTTGGCTTCACCGTGATCAGTTACAACATGGTGCACGTTTAATACAGTTTGACTTCTTTGCACTTTGTCAGCGTGTCATTGCACTATGCCCCGGATCTAGCTCGATAAAGAGTTATGACAAGAAAGAGGGCGGGTTTAACAGTGTCTTCATTTTCCAAATGGACAACGGTGCCTCAATCGTTGCCAGAATACCTTTTCGAATCGCTGATCCCGAAACCCTCACAACCAACTCGGAAGTTGCAACAATGACTTACAGTAAGTGTGAAAGTGTCTCAAAATTTACTTTGAAGTTGACCCGTATACAGTAGGCCGGAATACCGATATTCCTGTACCAAAGGTTCTAGAGTGGAACGATCACAAAACCAATCCCATTGGCACAGAGTACATCATTATGGAACACGCTTCAGGTATACAGTTACATGGAAAATGGCCCGAAATGACCTCTGTTCAACATATGCGCTGCGTTAGAGCTCTTTCAAAAACGATCAAGGCAATGGCAGCGCTGCCTTTCTCGGCCTATGGGAGCATCTATTTTGCCGATGTTCCTATCGATTCAGATTCAAAAATCCCCCTTGGAGACGACTTTTCCATTGGCCCAAACTGTATGCGGGAATACTGGGATTGCAATCCAGCCGAATCTCGATATTACCAACAGAAACAGTTGAACAGTGCTCTCTCTCGAAATCCTGTCTACATATCTGACATCAGTAATATAGGGCACAATTTACATGAATATTGCACCGGGCTGCTTGACCAAGGATTCTCACGGATTCCTAATGCCGAATCAGCCCCAAAGAATGAGCTTCCATATCGCGGTTCCGTCGAAGAGCACCATCGCCTCTTGAAGATCAGCGGAGAGGTGGTTGGGGCTCTGGAAAAGAGCACAATGCTTCAAAACCTGGCTACGCCAACCCTTCTACACGCTGATCTTCACAAACGAAATATTTTCGTCTCAGAGGGTGACCCCACAATCATAACTTCAATCATCGATTGGCAGTCTAGCAGTATCGAGCCCGCTTTTGCTTTCGCAGATGAAACTCCGGATTTGGTCAACAGAAACTCCGTTCTAGAATCGATGCTACCTGCTGCAGGCCAAGAAGGCGAGACGGATGACATAGATAAAGACCAGAGGTGGCCAGGCAACGAAAAGCCATCCAAAAGGATGAGTGGCTTTGCTATCAGATTTTTGAGATCAGTCTTAAAGTTGATGCACCTAAACTCTCCGCAGCTAGGAATGCGGACCAGAATCTCCTCAGACCTTTGAGATACTGCGGTACTTCATGGAGAGACAGCGCTGCCTCTACTGAATGAGATGATAAGCACGAATAGTGAAGGGTGGGTTCGTTCGGAGGACTGGGAAGCAGCAAAAGAGTCACATAAGGAGACATTTGAATGGTGGTTAGATGATGCTGAGCAAAGTGACGAGCCAGGTGTCACGAATCACGTGTAAGCATGTGACGAGTAAAGACCAGGCGGCGCCCTGACAGGTTAAGCACTATCGGAAACTCTTATAGAAGAAGGATCCTTAGACTAGCTAAGCGATCCATGGATTTCTTTTGGTGAGGGACATCACGTGACCTAGTCGCCTGAGTCGCTTAAGTCGCCTGTCGACTAAAGCGATCAGGGCGAGCGACTAGAGCGATTAGAACGGAGGACTACAGTTCTATATAAAGACTGGCACGTCTGCTATTAGATAGGAGCTTCGTGCTTAACTTTAGTTATTAATCTTATTATCTTGTTTAATATCTTTGATATAAGTAACGAGTTTACTTCTAAGTGAATAATACGGCGTATCTATACTTCTTATCTGTATACTAACCTTCGAGACTTAGTCATCTTTGTTTAGTTTGTTTAAGTTTCGTTATACTTTAAGCACCTGCTTAGAAGTTTAGTCGCTATAGCTCTAGCAACCTCCGTAGCAGCTAGCCCGAATACTAGTCGAGTTAACGTTATAGGAATATCTAGAAGTATAACTAGAAGAACACCTGCTGGTATATAGTTAACTAGGAACGACGACAATGTTAGTATGTTAGACGCTCCCGAGCCCTATAAGGTTGAAGCACTTGAATCTATTAAAGTTAAGATACTAGATACGTATTATAGGAAGCGAAAGGAACTCGACTTATTCCTTCTTTAAATAGACATCTATTTTAACTTTAACTCTAATAAGTTTAAAGACAATTATAATTTATAAACTATCTTTACTATCTCCTATCTTAGGGGATTAGTATTAGAATAGGCCTAGCTATACTTAGAAGACTTCTTTAAGAATAAGGATAAAGATAGAAAGATAGAATTAACTAAGATTATATTTAAATCTTAGAGAGGATTTAAAGCAACTATTAGAAAAGTCTTTAGAGACTTCGATATAATCTAAACAGCTATATATAAGCTTTTAGAATTATACTAGACCGGATTAGTAATAGATTATGCTAATAAATTTCAACGTTATAGAACGAAGTCGAGATAGGATATAATCGCTCTTATAGAACTCTTTTATAGAGGATTAAAGATATATATCTATAAGGAAATAGCTAAGTAGAATATGTAATTCTTAACTATTATAAGTATGATTAAGGAAGTCGTCTAGCTAGACAACTGCTTATATAAATTTAGGAAGAGTAACCCTAGGCACGGGGAAAAGAGTAAAGAGTTAGAGAAGTAGAAGTATTCTTATACTAGTAAATATAGTAAGGAGGTGAACGCTATATAGAAGAAAACCTTTCTAAAGAAAGGAGGACTTTCTTAGGAAGAGTAAAATCGTCGACGTAAGTAGAACTTATGTTATAATTATAGCTTATTAGGTTATAGAGTAAATAAGTATAATAAGAAGAAAGACTCTAAAAGAAAGAAATAAATTAATACTACTATTTAATAATAGGTAGTCTTAACTAATCGTATTAAACTTATAGATAAGAAGCTTAAAGTACGAGAATATAGAACCTAGATTAAAAATAATAAAGGAATTAGTAGTATATAAGATACTAATAATAATAGAGATCTACTTCTTAAAGAATATTATAATATATAATTAATAATAGAATCTAAGTAACCTTTTTAAGTAGAATATAAATTACTACTATTAACTAGTTCTTTAGAGATATTAGACTTATCTTCTAATTTAGAAAGAGAAATAAAAAATAAAGACTCTAAAGTTAGAGAAACTTAGGCTTTCCTTAGAACCTTTAAATAAGGAAATTAATAAATATATATTAATAATTAGAAACTAGACTTCTAGAGTTCTTATACTATATAAGGAGTTAATCTAACTATATTAATAATATATATAGTTATAAGAAATAACCTTAAAATAATAACTCTAGTTAGCTTAATTACTAGGTAAGAAACTATTAAGGATAAAGAACTTATATATAACTAACTATGAGTTAAGAGATCTACTTATCCTAAGGTTAAAGACGTATAGAAGGTATACGATATCTTAGGGGAAACTAGTACGTAGACATAGTAAGTCCTAACAGGATTTAAAGGAAGAATTAAAACCCCCTTTTATAGAATAGTATCTAAAGACGTTATACTAAAAGAATTTAAGTAATATATTATAGTTATATTAATTAGAGAGGATAGAATAGTATTTAAAGAACATGATTTACTAAAGTTGTTTAGTATACTATTCTAGGAGTAAAAGGAGCTCGATATTACTAAATAGGCTAAAACAGAACTAGAGGAATGTTACTATCCTCTAATAGGAGAGTTATAGTTTATAGAAACAGTTTAAGAAATAATAGTATAATAGATACGATATAAACTAAGCTTAACCTTAGACTAGTTATTATAAAAGTGGTTTAAAAGAATATTACTAGAACCTACTAAAATAGTAGAATATTATTAAATATATAAAGTAGTATTATTAGACAATAAAAGAGTAGTATTCTTTCCTTAGTCTTAGATTTAGGTAGTTAAGGAAAAGAACTTAAAGAACTATATATTTAAGGTTTACTATATAAAACTAGAGATAAGTATATTAGAGACTACTTTAGATTATTTATATATAGAAGAACTATGGTCTATAGAAGCTATTATAGAAACTAGTTATAAATAGATCTAATATAATTGTAAATAAATACTAAAACGATTTATAAGAGGAATTCCTAAGATAATAGGAATCCTAGAATATAGATTAGTATACAAGGTAGTATACGCTAATAAGGAAAGAGTAAGATTCTTTCTATAGTATAAGAACGAGGAAAAAAGGAATTATAATTGAGAAAATCGATCTTTTAAAGTCTAATATATTAAAGTAAAGTTAGACGCTACTTTAGAAGAAAGATAGTTAGTAGTAACTATAGAAATATAAGAGAAGAAGTTACGAGTTATAATAGACTTAGAAGTAATAGGTAACTTTATTTCCCTAATAGCTTAAGAAAAGCTAAATATTCTAATTAAAGGGATAAGACTATATCGACTAGGAGTAGTTAATAGAATAGATATAGTATATTAAAATAGGATTATTAATTAGTAAACTATTCTAATAAAAACTAATATTAAAGAATACTACTTAGATATATAATTCGATATTATTAAAATAGGAAGTAAGGAAGTAATACTTAGTATATTATAGATTTAGGAACATAATCTAGAAATCGACTAAAGAGCTAGGATAATAACTTTTAGTTAATATAAATATAAGGGTTCGTGTTTATAACTTTAAGACTAGAACGAGGTTAGTACTACCTCTTCTAAAGTACTAGAACACCTTGTCTAAGGTCCTCTATAGGTTAGTAAGAAAGCTAATAACGAAATACCTATATAGTATAGAGAATTTAGAGCTTTGTTCAAAAACCTAGAAGACTTACGAGCTTTACTAGAACATTACTTATAAGATTATAAGATTAAATTAAAAGAGGGTTATTATCTCTTAAAGTAGAAGCTTTGGTTATATAACTAGAAAAGCCTATAGAGAATAGAGAGTTATATAAAGGAAGGTATTAAGAAGGGATATATTAGAAGATCTAAGTTACTAATTACTTTAAATATACTTATTATTAAAAAGAAAGATAACTTAGATAGAAGAGTATATATTAATTATTAAGAAGTAAATTACACTATAGTTAAGGACGCTTATCTACTACTACCTAGCTAATACTTATAAGATAAGTTAGGTAAGGTAGTACGATTTACGAAATTAGATTAATAAAACGTTTATAGACTTATATAAATAAAAACCAGAGATAAATAGAAGATAGTATTTATCTTATTATTAAGCCTTTATAAATATATAGTTATATTATTTAGACTTTATAATATACTAGTTATATATTAGAGATAAAATAATAACATTTTAAGAGATCTTCTAAGAGTAATAGTAATTTATTATTTAAATAATATCTTAATCTTCTTAGAAAAAGAAGAAGAATATAAGAGATATATTAGAGAGGTTTTATAACGACTTATAAAAGTAAACTCTTAGTTAAAACTCTTGAAATACAAGTTTAGAGTAACTTAGACACTTTTCTTAGGATAGGTATTTAGCTTAGAGAAAATAGAAATAGATCTAGTAAAGATCTAAGATATCTTAAACTAGAAATTACTAGAGAATATAAAAGATATATAGTCTTTTCTTAGATTTATAAACTTTTACTATCTATTTATATAAGACTATATAAAGATTACTAAACTAATAAAAGTATTAGTTAAGAAAGCTATTAAATTTATTTAGAATAAATAAGTTAAGAACGCTTTTTAAAAGATTAAAGTAAGGTTTATAGAAAAACCTATTCTATATAACTTTAATATAGAAAAACTAAGTACAATTAAAATAGATACTTTAGATATATTAGTAGGTATGATTTACTTATAACTAAATAAAAAGGGAAAACTTATATCTATTATATATTATTCTAAAACATTTAACCTAGTATAATAAAACTATAGTATATTTAATAAAGAGTTACTTACTATAGTATTAGCTTTAGAATACTAGAGAATTTATTTATAGCTAGTAAAATACCTAGTTATAGTCCTATCTAACTATAAGAATCTTAGGATATTTATAATAACTAAGGAACTTATAACTAGATAATTAGCTAGATAGTTAGAGATATTAGAAGGATTTAATATTATTATTTAATATATAAAGAGAACGTTAAATACTTAAGCTAATACTCTTAGCTAAAAACCCGGATACGAGGGAAATAAAGAGTATAAGAAGATTATAATCTTAAAAACTCTTAAGAATAGAGACTTAGTACCTATTATATATAAAATTATAGTAATAAACAATATTTAAATAGATAAAATTTAGAATATATATAAAGGTTATAATTAGTATATAAAAGGGAAATTATAGGTTCCTAGCTTATATATAAAAGAATTTATATAAGAATACTATACTATGCCTGCTTACGGTTACTAAGGAATTCGTAGAACTCTCTAGAGAATAAGATAATACTACTATGTTAATCAGTTATCTACGATAGTTAAGAAAGTAATAGTAGAATATAATACCTATACTAGGAATAAGGCTTCCTACTATACTTCTTATAGACAGATAAACACTACTCTAATACTATAAATACCTTAGAAGTTAATATTTATAGATTTTATTATTAAATTACTAAAATCTAAAGATCTAATAATAAGAGTTAAGTATAATACGATCCTAGTTATTATAGAATAACTTACGAAATATATGATTTTAGTAGTATATATAGAGTTAAGTATAGCTAAGGAATTAGTATTTACATTCTTTAAGAAAGTAGTCTTAAGATATAGACTACTTAAAGAAATACTCTTAGACAGAGATAAACTCTTTACCTTAAAATTTTAGATCGCTCTTATAAAACGATTAGATGTAAAAAGAAAGCTCTCTATAGCTTTTCACTCTTAAACAAATAGAGGAAACGAATATATAAACTAAGTAGTAGAAATATACCTTTATTATTATATAAACTACTAATAAAACAACTAGGTAGAACTACTGCTCTTAGCATAGTTTACTTATAATAGTTTAGTAATAGAAATAACACTTATTATATTATTCTATACTAACTTTAGATATAAATTATTAGTGTACTAAGAACTACTATCTACGACTATTAATAACTAGCTTACTTGTATTTAGGTCTTAAAAATTAAGAGGTTATATAAGGAACTTATAAAAGATTTATAGTTTATTATAGAAAGACACGTATACTATTATAATAAACGATGTAGTTAGAAGCTAATATTAAAAGAGAGAGATAAAGTCTACTTAGTATAAAAAAACATTGACATAAAAAGACTAAGTAATAAACTAGATTATAAAAAACTTAGACTATTTAAAATTAAACGAGTTAAGAGACCTTTAAATTATAAATTAGCATTATTAAGAATAATAAATATCTACCTAGAATTCTATATATCCCTACTTAAACTAGTACTACTAGGAGTACTACTAGCTCTATTTATAGAAATTCAACTAGTTAATCTAAATACTAAATATAAAGTTAAAAAGATTCTTAACTATAAGATTATTAGAAGTAAGATTAAGTATTTAATTAAATAGTTAGATTACTTATATTTAGAAAATACTTAAGAACCTAGAAAAAATATTAACTAGTACTTAGAGGAACTTTAAGACTTCTACTATTAAAACCTAAGGTTACCTATATTAGGTAATCGATAGAGAAGACCTTAAGGAAACTAGGATCGAGACCTAGGTCGAAAGTAGGGTTAGAAGCAGTAGAGGTAGAGTGGGCGGCCAGCCTAGCAGCCTCCTCTCTCCTTTCCTTCTCTTCTTTTTCTTTTTCCTCCTTCTCCTTAGCCTTATCTAGCTTCTAAAGAGTACTAAGTCTACGACGAAGTATCTATTGTTCTCGCTTATTAAGAAGACGTTGCTACGCTCGAAGACGGAGAACCTTTAACATTGCTTCCTACTAAGCTCGAAAGGCCTTTTCTTAGGCCTAATAGGCTGTCTCTTCCTTAACCCGTAGACGACGTTTCTACGCGTTAAGAGATTCCTACTTAAAAGTTAAGGGTATTTGATTTTACTCCTTAACATCATAAGTTTTACCCTTCCTAGTATACTTAGAACATTTCTTACCCCTAGTAATAGATATATATCGACGGCTAGACGTAGAGGTAAGACAGCGAGTATAAGGGGACATTTTAGATCCTACTTAATTAATATAGAGGGCGTTATTAATACGATTTTGTTTTAGTTTATCTTTTATAAATAGTATTATTAAAAACATTATAGTAAGAGAAGGCTGCTAGCCTTCTAACGGTATTTCTTAGGTTATACTTAAGTATAGGGACACGCTAGGCTAAGAAGGAGATAGTATTATAAATCACGTATAAGTATATAACGAGTAAAGACTAGGCAGCGCCCTAACAGGTTAAACACTATCAGAAACTCTTATAGAAGAAGGATCCTTAGACTAGCTAAGCGATCTATGGATTTCTTTTGGTGAGGGACATTACGTAACCTAGTCGCCTGAGTCGCTTAAGTCGCCTGTCGACTAAAGCGATCAGGGCGAGCGACTAGAGCGATTAGAACGGAGGACTATAGTTCTATATAAAGACTGGCACGTCTGCCATTAGATAGGAGCTTCGTGCTTAACTTTAGTTATTAATCTTATCATCTTGTTTGACATCTTTGATATAAGTAACGAGTTCACTTCTAAGTGAACAACACGGCGCATCTGTACTTCTTATCTGTATACCAACCTTCGAGACTTAGTCATCTTTGTTTAGTTTGTTTGAGTTTCGTTACACCAGGGATAAGCGCAGAATATATAGAGAAACTATGGCCATTTGACATTGAGAAGAAACAGCAATAGCTCTGTAAGAATAAAGATAGCAGTTTTGATTCAGAGCAGCCGACTTGTCACTGTCTCGCACTGTTCATAGTCAACAAAAGATCAAAATTTATAATCGGGCAGGGTGAGGCATTATTTTGTCATTTAGAGTATTAAGTAGTGAGTTTGGTAAATCCACGTTGTTCGAGATTATTTAAATTAGATAAGTTGATGTAAGAGAGTACTATATGTTAAATTACATAAGGTTCTAAACTTCCCAAAGGTGTGAAGAATTACATACTTATCTAAGTAACATTTACATAATATAATTATCAAGAAAGTTTAGAACAGCTTAGTAAAACAGACCATGTAGCTCAAGTCCCCATTTTTTTAATTTTAGTATGTCTAGATATAATTGGTCAATTACTTTATTAGTGAATAAAGTATACCAGTTCTCGACTGGAGCTGGCATGGTTTCTAAAGAAATATATAAGTAATTTTCCACAATTGGTGACAAAACCGATTTCTTTACGTGGTGGTTCCCCTAAACGAGACACGACTGCACAGCATAAGGACCGTGGAGTTGAAACGTAATTCTCCGGAATCTATCACGTCACAAAATATGCACAGATATCCAGGGTTTCAAAGGTAAGCCACCAAAAAATCAGACGAATGAACGTAGATTTACGGCGTAAAATCTCATGCACAATAAAAAAGTGTGGCCGCCCCGACCAATGAGATAAATCCCGAGTTCGGAGCAAAGTCTTTCTTGCAGCGGAACATTGATGATGGAGAAAAAAAGGGAATCAAGGGAAACCGGACTGAACCGACCCCGGAACGAATTGAGGCTCTCAACTCGGCTCTTTGCCATGTGAACCTAATTCTCATAGTCTTGTTCATTAATTGCAAGAACCACTGTATTTTGTTCTTTTGGTATTTGTGACAAGCTGGCTGCAACTATTAAGCGATGTTCTTGCGGATCCAACTGTCCAAGACTTCCGCAATTTCATTCGAATTCTCCTCGAGAAAAAACATATGACCATTACCATGAATTCCAGCCTCATCAAGCCTCAGCCACTCAGCTTGAACCCCAGCTTGCTTCAGAAATGCAACTGTACATCCATCGTAGACAGCATGGTAGCTTGATTCGCTAGTCATTACTGCAACTGGTGTGTCCTTCAAATTGATTAATTCCCGAGCTGGCGATGCTTGAATAATACAGCTATCGAGACCCGTTGAATTGTTGGGAATGGTTTGCGTTTGTAAGGGTGCACTAGCATTGATTGGTACGGGAGAGTAGCTCAAAGGGATATCCGCAAGTCCCCACGATCTGGCTGGAGAAGGTGTGAAGACGGCGTCGCTAAATGGTGGTCCAGTAGGTTCAAGCCCGACGATTCCTTTTACGAGTTTTGGTACAACATCCGCGATAACCCATGGCATGATTCCACCTTGTGAATGCGCAATCAAAACAGCAGGCCCAATGTTTCGAAGGAGTGCTGAGCCTGCGGCTTGCATTTTTCGTTCCTGAACAATGGTATTTGACTGAAATTCGACATTTGAGGAATAAAATGCGTCGAATATTGGATCGCCCATTTGTCCAGTCTGTGTAACAATTAGAAGACTTGAATCGGGTGGGGTAGGTGGCTTACACCAGGCCACTGGGTGTGCAGAGTAGATTGAGGCCAGAGATCAAATTTTTCTGTAGCTGTGAAATGTTGTTCGATGTATTCAACGGGATAACTCGTCAGCGTTGTATTTCCTGTCGGATTCCAAGGACTTCGGGCTCGCTCGGTCTGATCAATGATATACACCACGTAGCCCTGATTCAGGAAATAAGAAGCCCAACCGGAACCCCCATCTGGCTTGTTCAACCAATTCTTTGGACATGCATTAATTCAACGCAGTTTCCATTGGTTCAATATCACTTACTGTCCCCGATTGCGCTTGGCCATGAATGAAAAGCAGAGGATATGGTTGACATGGCTCAAGTGGCGCGAGTTTCTCGACATACATTTGATTCGTGAACAGGTGGCCATTGCCCATTTGGACGTATCGACCACCGATGTAGAAATATTCCCTTGAAGAAAATGCTTCCCTGGTGGTATTTCGTGCGCCATCTTTCATGGGTAACGCTCGTGCCAAGACAGCGAAAGCAATCGCGATGGAAAATGATTTGAAAGGCCGAGAAAGCATTTTACCAGTGGCAAACAGCAAGCGGTTACAAACAGATATGAGACAGAAATCGAACCGAGAAAACGAAGGAAAGAGACTGGGGAATATATAAGATGATCGAATATGCATCATTTGTGTTGCCGCAGACCGAGTTAAAGAAAAATGAAGAATACAAGCTAACTTCTTCCATCCAAGTAAGCACACAATTTACGCTCATTGGTGGAATCATATCTTCTGCAACATTACTGACCACTCGGGTTCCTGCCCGCTCATCACTAACAGCAACAACCTGTGTGGGTGAGATGGGAACCTGCATAGTGATCGCATTGTCATCATGACGTGCGGGGAAACTGATACCAAAGAATTGAGTAATATCTTACAATGCGTTTGACGGAATGAGGTTTCTGTAACCAGTGTGTCCTCGTTCTGGTTATCGTTCTCGAGATCGTCGTACCAACTTTTATTGTCGTCGGAAGTCTCTCTGAGCATAAAAATTGCCCAGAGAATTGTGCACTGACCGCCGTTTTATCCACTTTAAGCGAAATGAGGGGCTTCATAAAGCCCGTGCAATCTGCACCGCTCACATCCTCTTTTGAAACGTTCATCGACACACGGACAGATCTTCCAGAGCTCAATTTTGATCTCATGAGGGGAGGGGACTTGTTGCTGAAGATTTTGATGTGATTTGGTGAGTTGAGCTCCCGTACAAGCGTACTCAGGCGGTGTCGCAAATTCATGTCGAAGTATCAACATTGTAACGAACACTGCGCCCTGAAAAGCAATCAATTTGAGGGTAGAATTTCTTGTCAGGGTGGCTGATACATGTGAAGCCATACACGTCTTTGGAATGTCCCTGGATGTTATCAGGTGTCGTATCATCAACCATGTCGGTGATCTTTCGCCTCTACGATTTTCTGGGGCATCAAGCCAACCCTGGTGCAGCATCAAAACTCGGATGTTGAATCTCCCTTATAACCATCTGATTTCTATATGTTTTGCAAAATGAAATTAGGAACATTGTCTTTGAATACGTTGTAATTAATTAATTTTTTTACCAATTCTTCTTGGTTTGTCTTTCCACTCTGTCAAGATGGCTCTATCGACGGACACAATCCAAACTCTCGTCCTGCTATGGGTTTTCACATGGCTGGCCATGTTCCTCATGAGTGTCCGCCTGCTTATGAGAAAAATTCGAGGGCAAAGGTGGGACCTCAGTGACAAGATAACTGCAGTATGCATGATCTGCCTTCTCGCTCGGCTAGCATTCGTTCACGTTGTTCTCATATGGGGTACGAACAATATACCACAGAGAGTCCGCGCTTCAAGGAAATTTTCCAGTACGGAAATTTACCAGAGAGAAATCGGAAGCAAGTTGATAATAACGAGTCGAACTTTCTACAATACCTAGTAGGTCTTCACTTCCAAATTTCGTGCATTTCATGCTGACTTTCATAGTCTTTGGCTACAGAAAGGTGTAGTAATGATATTGTATCAACGGATTTTGTCCGTCAACAAACGTACGGGAATAATTATCAATGCTTACTGGGGGATTCTGGGTGCAACATACATCGTCATTCAGGTTGTGACTTTCACGGATTGTCGTCCGCTCCGTCTTTACTTTCAAGTGATGCCCGATCCTGGTAAGCCCATATTATCACTCATCACAGCCCCATCGCTCACAAAATCCAAAGGGACTTGTTCTCAAGCTGTTGGCCAGTTATTGGTAGTTGGTGGTTTGAACATTTTCACGGATATCATCCTTATAATTCTTCCTCTGCCAGCTTTACTCAAGATCAAGCGATCCGGGGGCGCGTAAGACACTCCCTCAAAGTCTGCTATTCTCGTGCTAATGTCAAGCAGAAAGTTTCGCGTCCTCTTCCTATTCTCTCTCGGCATTTTCCTCGTCATAATAACAGTAATACGCCTACCCTTCAACTTCAAAGAATCCGGCATGCAAGTAAGTCGCACAACATGGGCAAGCGTCGAATCCTTCACTGCAGCATTCGTCGCCAACATCCCGACTCTCTATGCTCTACGAAAAGCGCTTCCCGAGAAGCCCAATATTATCGAACAAGGCAAAGTGCCGTTGCCAGGAATCAACAAGACCGACAAAAGAAGCTATGGCTATGATGGACCATCTGCTTCGGGTGATTCGCAAATCAAGCACGAGCACACGCCTACGAAGAATGCCCTCACGAAAGGCAAAATGCCAATGCACGAGCGAAGAAAAGCAATGTTCATCCCACCTGTCCCTCCAAAAGACGAAATAATGATGGGTGGTATGGAGCGAAAAGCACGAATAAAAGGTGGAAAGATGGAGTACGTTACGAACGAACGAGCAAAAACGACGGACTGGCAAACCGATGAGCAGATCAGCAAGGGGGCGGCTAGGAAAGCAAAGATAATTAATGGAAAGGTGGAATATGTTGGCGAGGAGGTGAAACGATATACCGTTGATGATTGGGAGGATAATATAATCCTGGATCATATGGACTTGAAAGATATAGTTAAAGATGGGGAGATGGATAGTTGTTTTGAAGCGAAGATACCAAGTTCGTCGGATTGGGATATAGAGAAGAGGGGTAGTAGTGGGACTTTGATGGTTTCCAGTCCGAGGTTTTAGGGCAGCGAATTAGGGTGTTTGGCGTTTGCGGACACTTTGATATGGAATACCCAAGGAAGAAAGGTTGAAATGATGGAGAAATGGAATGGCCCATTTAGTAATTATCAAGAATATCACAAAAACCAGTTTCAATTTTGTGTACAACTCTGATGGTGTTAAGTTAACTTGGTGATACTGCGACAGTCATCGAACATCTGCTGCAGATTTAGAGGGACTTCCGTCTATGTTGCTTAGGTAACCACTACTAACCCCGCCTCCTTACCCAAAGACCAGCAAAAATGGCAGCGATTATCAATACAATGGCACCAGCTGAGGCGATTCCAGCAAGAGCAGGAACTCCTAACTTTTTCCTCTTCGACTTCTTCGGCCCTCCTCCCTCTTTAACAGATCTCTTACTCGATTCAGGCTTTGAATTATCTTTAGACTTTGTAGTGATACGGGAAGTCGTGGGCTTCGTTTTTGCGCCTGATGATTTTGATTTTGAGGTGATTGGTGGCGAAGTTTTGATATTTTTGGAAGTCTTCGACTTGAGATCTGTTGTAGTTTTGCTTCCGAGAGATTTTATGTTCGATGTCTTTCGGACAGAAGACGTTGTGTCACTACTTGAAGATATTCGGATTGGTGATGAGACACTCATCGAACTCGAATTATTGGTTCTTGGAGAGGCAACCTGTGTACGAGTTGGGGTGGTTGCTGGTGACGAAGACTTGGCTTGACGATTATCAAGAACTGCCGTCAGAGATGGAGCGTTAGAGTCTGCGTCTGCCTTGTTAGTGGGATTTTTCTCATCAGGTTTAGGATCTAGTTTAGAATTTAATTTAGGCTTCAGGCATAGCAACTTCGGTAACCGCAACTTACCTTTTGCCTCATTCGCGTGTTCCGCAACCGCACCTTCTGTGATTGCCATTGCTTGAGCTGTGATAGCTAACAGAGTTATAAGGTGTGATAAGTTCATTTTTACTACCCTCTTTGCTCAAAATTTCCGGATAAAATGGGAACGGAAAGCGAGCAGTGAAGTGTTGTCAGAAACAGAGCCGAAAACTCTCTAACTTACCAAGTGTGACCCGAGCAGGCTATTTATGCCTAGGCTGACGCTAGTGCCAACGCTAGCAGTTAGTCAAGTGATCGATATGCTTCTATTCACTATAGAAAGTTCGAAGTCGGAGTATTCGAAGTCTATTCCCCGGGACTTGCCTTTGTTTAACCAGTTGATTCTTTTTGCTTGAGGTGATTTTAACATGGCTATAGTCAATTTCAAAGTACTACACAACCAGCATGGAAAAACCTGGGTTGTATGGTTTGATTCAAATCTCTAAGTAAGCCACGAGTAAGTTATGAGTAACTCATTAGGTGGTCTCTCAACTTACGTGATCTATTATGCTTTATTCAACAATTGTGGAAATGATCCCTCATGTTACTGCTGTATAGTGTTCAGTCTGGGAACTAGTATTCTGCTTATCTATTGAATCATATTAATCGAGAGTATTTAAAATAATCAAATTAGTTGAATAAAGTCTAGAACGTTTTGAAAGTATAGTACACTACATAGTTATTTAAGTAATATTTAGTGACTTTTTTTATATAAATAATCTAGATAGCTTAGAATATATCAGTTACTTGAATAGAGTACAGAGATTGATTTATATTAGATATAAAGTATGTTGAGTTAGAACTATGAAATTAACAGAGTTGTAACTGAAAATAGACGTTAAGATAAATGCGATCAGCTTTTGACCTTGGATTTATTCTTTTGACATTCTCATCAATTGAAAGCTTACTTGCAATCCATCTATTGGCCCCCAAAGTTGAGACTGGCTTACTCGTAGCTTACTCGTGGATTACTCGTGGCTTACTCAGAAACTTCAAGTATCATGTGGAACTATACCACAACCCAGACTTGAGATGTGGAATAATTTGTGACCGTCCAGTTCAATGATTTCTCGACTTGAGTGAAATGGGCCAGATTTATAAAGTAGTTTTCATTCATTTCCTCATCAACAATTTATATCCCTACCCTCACACTATCTCATCTCACTCTTTCAACTCCTTCCCTCACTTATCTCCATCCCCATCTCTCACCACCTTTCCTCTCTCACATTCCCAACCACTCATTCCAACTCACATTCTAAGCGAAGATAACTTGGGCAGAAGCAAAAGCAGCATCAACACTCGCCTGATTAGCAGCAAGCGTAGCCGAATCAGCAGCAGTAGCAACCTTCCCTTCGATAGCAACGAAGAGCGCGTCGGTGTCACTTGCTATAGAGAGGAGAGCACTGGCTACTACGGAGCTGAACCCTGCTGTCTCGATGATTGTTGCCTATCAAATTTATTAGTCTCGTCTTTCCAATATCGCTCTTGAATTCAAATTTGAATGAAACTTGAACATGAAAGAGAACTTGCCTTGGCATTCAACTCCCCAACCAACGCAACAATGTTAGGTGTCAACACACCAACCGCAGACACAATACTTGCCGTCTCCGCAGCAGTGAAAGTAGCAGAGCCAGTTGTAGTCGTTGTCGCTGTCTTAATATTTGTTTGCAAGGTGCTTACTGCGACGCCTAAGGCCAGCGATTGAAGGAGGGTACCCGTGTAGGCTTTTGCGCTGACTGTCAGGGAGGCTACGTTTGTGCTTATTGTTGCGAGGTTTGTGAGGAGACCTGCGGCAGTGCGTTTTTCATGTTGGACTTCGACTGTGGTGGGGAGGGCAAGGACCGAGGAAGTGGTGAGCAGGAGGGTGAAGATTGTTTTGAGGAGAAGCATTTTGGCGGTTGGGGGGCTGATGAGTTTGAGGGTTTGAGGGCTGAGATAGGATAGGATGAGGTTGGAATTGTTGACCTTGGATTTGAGCTGCAGAGTTGGTTCAGCAGCGGGAAACTTGGGGTTTTTTATACTCCTGTTCCTCGCTGTGAGCTCTTTTTCCTCCACATGCCCTCATGTCAATACCCATCTGTACCGAGGGAACTCTGCAACATCACAACTCTGATAATGGCAACAAAATAGACCCAAAGCCCGCCATAAAACAATCTTGTGATATCCACTCCCTTTCAGGAAACACCTCCACGAATGGCATTGTTGGACCAACCAAAATACTTCTTGGAAAAACACTGCCCGAGCCAACGAATAGATTCTCCTAACATTTCTGCACCAATTCCTCGAAGTTCCTCTTAGAGAATGTTCGCAACTTCAACTTTAAATTTCACAGACACCCGCGGTGTCCTGATTAAGCGACTGTTCTTGACGGTACTGCAGTGGATAAATTTGGGATTATCCAGTCAGCATGACCTCAGGTATGGAAATTGACAAATGGAAATGAGGAGTTGAGCACGTTTGAGTCCGGGTGATAACGCCTTGAAAGTGAATTGGGAGAATCTCCGTGATTTGCTGGGAATGGGAGAATGGGGTTGGAAATGGTGACATCTTTGTTCGTGAGAGACTCAAAAAAAGTATTCGAAACTACGGAGTATTTTACGTGGTTGCCCACAATTATGTCCGCGGAAAACAGACCAAACAAAACAAAAAACAACTTCTTGAATCAGAAGGTCGATAAGTAACCCTTCATATGACGCCAATTTGAACTTGAGACAGGCACGAAAGAGTGTGACACTACCGGTGTGGTGTGATACACACGGCAGTCGACGCTCTTCTCTTCCTTGCCGAAGTTGAGAACCCTTGCATCAAGGACCCCTCAAATCCAGGGACCAGCACCACAAGTGGTCAGCCACGAGCTTTGTGGATTGGTGGGTGCAATATCACACTTGCATTTGCATGGGTCGTACTTGTACCCGATTTGAGGGGTAAAAAGACCCCACTATTGAGTTCGTGACGAACGAGGGAAGCAACTTTGCTTCATCGGTAGGACTTGAAAGCTACCTCGATATTGAGAAGATTCAACGAAAGACAGAATAGTTCGCAAACTTTCATCACAAAAGAGAAATCCTCGCAATTGAGGTTGACAGTAAGTTGTCCACGAAAGAGGAAAGTGCTCAAGAAAAAGGATAGTAAGATACAGTTGCAAACTCGACGCACGAAAGAAGCGCACCTGCATAGAATAAATCGTTGCGGGGTATATAATTCATCAGATATGACATCTTCCCGATCGATTTAGAGAGGGAGGGTCTCTCCGATGCGTGATACTGCAGATGAATTGGGTAAGACAGTATCTCGAGGGTATTAATAGGGCAGGACACGCGGCTGGCAAATCGGGTAAATAGTAATAAGATGAACAGTGAAGAGAGGCCGAGGTATCAACATGTGAAACGTGGGCAGTGGTTTATAATTTTTCTGGAAGGAGGTTGAAAGGGCGTTGAGGTGTTAAGAAGTTGTAAGAAGGAAGGTGCCAAGGATTCTCTTTTTAAGCAAAGTCTAGATCACGTGGCTCCAACCACTTTGATAACAACAAAGTTCCGTAACAAATAGTCTTATAATTGAACACATTTTGCCTCCAAAGTTACTTTAATACCAAGATAATAAAAAGAACTTAGAAACAGTACATTCCATTTCTAGAGTGGACTTGGAATAATAGAAACCTTATGAATCGAGGGGGGTTAGTTTCCTCCGATAATCGGGTTGAACATCATTCCAAGAGGTTGGGAGGCTCGATATCCTCACCCTCTTCTTCTCTAACTTTTTATTTGTCGAGTAAGCCACCAGTAAGCTGGTAAGTTCATTCCCAGTCACATCTTCACAACCACTTATCTCTCTTGGACTACTCCACGCATTTTATCTCACCCTTGGTGGTTGAGGGAGTAACAGAAAATTAAGTGGACTTTCCATAGGATTATTCGGACAATACACAAAACCCAAATCGCAAAGCAATTCTAGCCTAGTAAATAATAATCTCTCCAGCAAAAGGCTCACCAGCTGGAAACCAACGCATTTCTCGTCCCTGTCACGTGGGTCCTGTAAAATGCCGAGTTGCTCATGTCTCGTTTAGTTTACTACGATTTAATATTCAAAGTTACCACTTACCTTATTACTCAATTCTACAATGAAGAAATAAAATATACCAGAGGAGGTAGATGTTCGATACTCTCCAATTTCATTTCATCCCCAATTTCCCAATTCTTTGTCCTCACTTTCTTTTCTATTACCCCCTTATCCAAAAAAAAAGGCGCGTAAGCGAGAACCCCAAACATGAAGTCAACATATCTCAGAATTCTACCAACAACCTTTGCGATCTCAGAAGTTACGATTACTAAGCCCATAGATGTAGCAAAGATATCGAAATTACCAGGTCCAAAGCCCAAACCTGACTCCAAGACAAACAGCTAGATACAGATTTAAAATCTCCATTTCCAACAAACCAAGACAAGCTTTCGGCACAGTGACCACGCCGACGAGTACCTATGTCACCTCACACACGCCTGGTAACCTACCTTTCAAATAATGTCCCAGTGATCGAGTCTATAACTTGTGAGCTAACTCACTAAGTAAGTAAACAGGTATTAACTCTAAAACTACCAGTCCGAGCAAGACAGATTCCAAGACAACAAAAAGAGAGTCAACAGCCTCGACTACAAGTACCGAAAAGGACTCCAAAATCCCGGGTCCTGGTCCTTCTGTAAATTCCACGTGAATTACAACTACACCCCCATATACAACCTGGAAACTCTCAAGCTGCCACAGAAAGTCAAGTCAAGTCCATCCCATCATCATCTTGTAGTACAAAGACCAGGGGCTCGGAAGATCACAAACCCACCTGCCAACGAAGCTTTTCAACCCAGCATTGTCAGAATGAAACTCAATGCAGCTAGAAGACCCAAAAACACCGACTTGGTAATTCGTTACTCCAAACGCTAAAAAGCAATACTCTACACTCTTCTACAAAACAAGAAAATCTAGAGATTCTAATTTAAAAGACTGGTAAAGCTTCAGACTTGGCTTCAACAGGAAAACTTAGAAATCCAAGGAATTAGCATTCTAGCAGCGGGTGTCTTACTTATTGTTCTTCTCGTTCCTCTAGTTCTAGGCAGGCAGATGAGACGAGGTAAATACACGAGATATAAGCTCCCTTTCCAGTACCACTCTCGCTCAATCTCGACTCCTCAATCCCTCAACTATTTCAACCTTTTCAAAGTCTCACCACCATATATCATAGATAGAAAAAAACAGAATTCCAACTTCAACACCCGTATCCCATTTCGCACCTCGACACCTACTCTATCTTTCTCCCACCGCTCTCACATACACACCAATCCATCCCACACCCACCCCACTGACTACAGCCTCAAGTCCCTGGAGCACAACACAGGATCAAAACTCCCACTTATCTCGTGTAACCCTCCCTCGCACCTTGTGTAACATCTTCAATCCTTCCATCCACAAAAACCCCAAGCACACACAACCGTTCCCGTAAAGTTACACAACAACCACAAAAACCTAAGCACACACAACCATTTCCGTAACGTTACACACCAACCACAAAACATACGCGCGTCCCAACGGGAGGAACAGAGTAACTCCACCTCATCTCACCATCCACCCCCCTTCCCCAACAAAACCTAAAACATCCCCTAGCCAGTTAGCGCAAAAAAACCCAAAAATTAAGGTTGTTGCGCACCAGGGCAGGGCAAGGCAGAATCTAACAATTCAAGCGCCAAGACCGTGAGTTCGTGTAACCTAGAGAGACCCCTTTTGTGATGACCGATGGCTAAGCAGCGAATGGTTAGGCTAGGCTAGGTAGGCTAGGCAGTAATCAGAAAATCAAAAAAGTAGGTAAGCAATAAAAACAGTACGACCAAAAAAAAAAAAAAAATCCCGTCAGCCTGGGCGAAACCCTGGATATAGAGAGGCAGGTACCCAGGCGAGGCCAGGCCAGGCCAGGGCAGATACCTGTACCCACGCGACCTATGTCGTGTATGTAGGTCCCAGGCTACGAGTTGTAGGCAGGTACACCATCTCCCAGTCCCATACCAGGTCCCAGGCTGAGTGATGACGAGGCCCGATGCAGAACATCTCCCTTTCAATTGGAGAATGGAATACGAGAATCCTTGGAGACATACCACAAACATGTCATGCAACATACCCAGGAACCCAACTTCTCAACAAGGTTAAGCAGGAACACAAAAAAAAACACAAAAAGAAAAACACAAGGCAAGGAAAAATACAATACCCGACATCGAGATAACAAAGGTAAGCAGCAACAAGGCTCTCTCAACCAGGGAATACATACGAAGTACGAAGTACCTTGCAGCAGATAGACGTCGCATTAGTTGAGGTAAGCAGGAACAAAACAAGGTAAGCAAGTAGGAACAAGGGCCTGCACGGAGACCAAGAGCAAGGACTTGAAGATAAGTAGGGTAAACAATAAAATTCATGCTATCTAAACAAGTGTAAGAAGAAGAAAAAAGGATCAGAAACCTCATAATCATACACCCCACCAGTCCCTCCCACCCATAAACCATTCATCGCTAGCCAACCAATCCCAAGTCAAGACCCAATGACGACGCCGCGAGGCTGCACAAAAATCTGTCTGTCTATAAGAAAAAGAGTAAATCATCGCATCCATGCACATCGTACATCTCATCCCAATTCCAAGGCTTCCCTCCCATGACAAAATGAATTGAAAAAGGAAATGTAGATATCCCAAGCAGCGATCCCATTGTAGATTGGACTGAACCTAAGAAAAAAATGGCGCAATGATTGAGGCAGGGGAAGATGAGGCGGATTGCGGCGCTGAGAGGGGCGCGCCACAAGCGACGGTACAGCCCTGTGTTCTGACCTCCAACCAAATTCTTTGAAGATTTGGGAGATTGGTGATTGTTTTATTGTTGTAGATCTTCTACGCCCGAGTATCTCTCACTTGTGGCTGCTTCGGTGTTTTGTGCTGGACTTGGGGTCGTTGGAGGATCTGGATTTGGATTCTCTGTGTTCCCGCGACTCTCTCGATGGCTGCTTGTATTCCGAGCTTCGTGGTTCGGCTTCGTCATATCTGGCGGCGCGGTGGTTGTATACTTCGACTTTGCCATTTTTCGAAGTCGTTACGGTCATAAACTTGTCATCTAAGAATCATATGTTAGTTGAATGATGATTAAGGAGTGAGTGGAGTGAGACGAACCATTGTCAGGTACTCGATATCTGTGATCCCGAGATGGTTCTAGCGACATGCTGGAGTGGGCAGTAGAGTAATCGCTAGCCTGGCTCTCGTAGTAGGTAGAATCTCTGGAAGATGAACCACCAGAAATTATGACTGGGCGTTTTGAGCTGTTGGAGGTGTAGGAGTAGTCGGACATGGTGGGTGTGGTCGGTAGTGAGGTTGTGTAGTGTGGAGTGAAGTCTGGATTGGTAGAGTGTTCGTCTGATTGTTGAATTAAAAGGTAAAAGGGTGGGAGGTGATTGCTAAAGTGATGTAGAGCGAAGTGAGGCGTGAGTCGAAGGTGTGGCTGCTGTGTGAGCGGTATCAATGGTATCAATGGTAACAAAGGTTGGGGAGGTGGAGGAGAAGACAGGAAGAGGGAACTTATATACCTACCCATTCTCCAATGGCTTCAAGGAATTGGGGGGGCCTCATGAATTGGAGGCCTTGACTGGCCCAGGCAGAGCTCTCTTGTCTGGAAATTAGGGCGACTTACCCATGAAAGAGAATTGAGATGCCTGGGGAGGTGACGGCATGTTGAGACTTGTTTCCAGGGCCAACTTTGGCAGCGATGGAGGTATTCGCGACCTCAGTGACTCATGGTGTCTAATTTGTCTCGGTGGGTGGTTTGGGAGACCGTTGGAAGTGTGACTGGAAGTGTGACTGGAAATGTTCATGAGTGACTGACGCTGGGAAGCTAAGAGCTAACCGCAGCATTCGTAGGTAAGGGGGAGAGGAAAAAGAGTGATCCGGTCAGGGTATGGCCTGGACGACATCTCTGTTGGGGCATCCAAGCTCGGAAAGGATCGAATGAACGTGTGAACGAGAGCTCTCAACACGATCGCTCGAGGGCAGTGCTGTGCTGTGTGGCAGAGGGAGGTGAGGGAGGTGAGGGAGGTGAGGGAGGGAGGGCAGAGAGGGCGGTGGTAGGGGAGGGCAAAGGGACGGGGCGTCTTGCTGGGCGTTCTCGAGGTCTCGAGTAAGGCGGACGCTGGAGCTGGAGCTGGAGCTGCAGCAGCAAGCACTGACAAGCACTGGCAAGCACTCTCCAGCGCTCATAAGAGATGCTTGTCCCACCTCGAACGCTCACTGTCGATGCCCAAGAGGCCTCCCGGCGACACCCCCTTTCTCCCAGCATTTGCCCAACATGGTTATGGTTGCCTCAGTGTGGCAGTGAGGGCAGTGAGGGCAGTGAGGGAAGTGCTGGGAAGAGGGAAGAGGGAAGAGGGAAGAGGGAAGAAGAGGTTGGCGAGCTTCTCTTCAGCTCTCAAGCTGACATTTTTGCGCGCCAAATCGGGTATGGTAGCCTGCTCTTGCCTGGAAAAGCGGGCTAGCGTGGTTTCGTTTGGATGAGATGAGTCAAATCGTGTGATGCCTCCCGCTATCCAGCTTGGAGAGGAGAGCGGGATGCCCCGAGGCAAAGTTGCGACGACTCGTTTGTGGTGTTGATTTTTTTCGGTGAGCTTGAAGTAAAGATTATCTGCTGTGACACTTGCGTTTACGTTAATTCATCCAATCATCCTCCGCTCCTACTCGCACTATATTAGCCGCTTTTGAAGCTTAAAGGCTCACGTGACTAGAAACTAACCTTATTGAGACTCACAGCATCCCCGCATTCTGCCAAGGATACCCTAGCCAATCAACCCGTGAACAGCATTCGTCTTCTGCCAATCAACAAGTCAATTGCATCTCATCCAGGCACAGGAAATCAATCCAAACGTGTCCATATCCACGAGGTCCCATTCTCTCTCTATTCCACAATTTGGACATCTCACTTACAATCCCGTCCTCCAGACTCAATTCCACCACCCAACATGCGTTTCATCACCCTCTCCGTGGCAGCATTGGCCACCGCCGTCCTGGCCGCCGAGGTCAAGGTCGAAGTAACCCGTGCCGTCGAATGCGAGCGCAAATCCCAGAAGGGCGACAAGATCTCGGTTCACTACAGAGGATCTCTGCAAGATGGAGGCAAGGAGTTCGATGCTTCCTACAACCGAGGGACCCCATTGGATTTTGAGGTTGGACGGGGAAGTGTTATTAAGGGGTATGTCAGATTGGCGATTGGATGTTTACAGATTGGCGAAACATCCAACCAACAATATACGTATATGAGCTGACGTGATTATAGTTGGGATGATAACCTTATTGACATGTGCATTGGCGAGAAGAGAACCCTTACCATTCCTCCCGAGTTTGGATATGGTGATAGAGATATGGGTCCCATCCCAGCTGGAAGCACCTTGAGTACGACCTCCCTCCCCCAACCCCCTTCCCCTCCTATGTAAAAATCTACTAACCAACCCCCCACAGTCTTCGAAACCGAATTAATGGCCATCAAAGGCGTCAAAGCCCCCGAGAAGATCATCGAGAAGGAAAAGAGCGCAACCGAATCAGTAAGCAGTGCAGCTTCAGATAAAGCAGAGAGCGCTTCCGAAGGTATCAAGGCCGGCGCAGCGAGTGTCATCTCCGAGGCTGCGGAGGCCGTCAAAACCGTGCTTGCTGACTCTGATGATGGTGGACAGGAGCACAACGAGTTGTAGGTCAGAAGGGGGACCAGGTTGATGTTTGTAGTCAGTGGACTTGGGGGTTATGTTGAGGTTGGAGGGAGTGGATGATGAATGAATGAATGAATGGGTTTAGTAGAATCTTTAATTGAAGCTACTTTACATATCATTCTTTTTCCCAAGAGCATGTGGGTTTTGGGAACATTGAGCCGGCATGGTTTTGCTTACATCAGAGATGAGTGTTTGAAAAGCCATAGGAGACCCAGCTTGCATGCCATTCCATTACTGCAAATGTTGCTACCATTCCGCAACTCCTGCGCATGTTTCCTTCAATATAAAAATGGGTATAACTGCTTTCCCTCCCACAATTTTGTTTGCCGCACTCCAAGTTCCCCAATGCATTTGTCCTGGGGCATTTATCAACATGAGCTGTCCGTGTCTTCCACCCCTTCACATCTACCGCCGCGCCAAAGCTCTCTCGAAGATGCTGTCGCTCGAATGGTGCTGGGTATTCCCTCCATAACGCCTGTCCCTCGTCCGGGAGTTTCGACACCTCAATAATCCATTATAACCATAACGCCCTGCCAACCCAGTATTCATGATTCTCCCTCGAGTGGATCATCGCCACCATCCGTACTAGCCATTGTATTATCCGTCCATTCGAATTCTAAAAGCTGTGTTAGCCAGTCCGATGGCGGGGAAGAGGGGTAAGGCATACTCTGTCTACACATAGGACATTGCCCCTTTGAAGATTCTTGTTTGATCCATTCGACTATGCAATGCTATAAATCAAATCCATCAGCCTCCCATTCCCATTCCCATTCCCAACAGCATTCAAATCAATTCTATTCTCGAGAACGAACCATATGGAAGTTGTGCCCGCATTTCCCGGAAACTGCCAGCCATACAGTCAATAAAACAGCCCCCCACATAAGGCGTGAGAAGACATACGCAAACTGCAATCATCCCCCGGGTATTTGCAAGTCGGACAGGTGCCGTCGAAATGGACTTGACAGATACCGCAGACGTCGTCGTCGGGGATGTCCCAGCGCCAGGTAGCTACTGCGTTCCATTTTATGATTTTGACCTTCATTGTTGGGCGCGAGGGTGGTGGACGTTGTATTCGTAGTAAAGAAGATGAAGATGGACAGCTTCTACAGCTTCTAGAAACCTTTTTAGAGGGGAGAGGTATGACGATTTATGACGATGATGAAGCTCAAAGCTTCAATGTTTGTTGTTTATTCACGATATCCAACCCTACTGGTTGTTCCCAGGCCGTGCGCCACTGACCCTTATCTCATGTGTCGCCTTGTAACAAGCACCAAGCTTCCCATCCAACCTCCTACAAACCCCTCCCCTCCTTCTCAAGCTCCCCTAAATCTTCGTCGCACAAAGCAAAGAAATATTAAGTAATACAGCATACTCTCCTCGACACTCCCACTTATTACAAACCCCCTCACCTCTCATGTCCCCACGATAAGGGCCCACCCTACCTCTAGCACGCCATGGCGGCATCTACTCTCCTCAGAACCTCTCGAGGAATTCGCTCCTCCCCTCTCCTCCGATCGCATACCTCCAGCTTCTCAAAACCTCTATTCAATTCACCCTCGCCAATCCTCAAAATGGCTTCCTCCCGCGACTTCTCCTCCTACCTCGTCACCCCCTCCGAACTAAAGGAAGCACTCTCCCAAAACCCTCCCACCAAGATTTCCACATCCCCAAGGACCGTCGCCCTCTGCGCATCATGGTTCCTCCCCAACGATGGCCGCAACGGCCTCGATACCTTCCGCAAAGCCCGCATACCTTCGAGTCGCTTCTTCGACTTGGATAAAGTAATTGATAAACGCTCGTCGTATCCGCATATGCTTCCCTCCCCGAGTACGTTCGCAAAAGCAATGTCGGGTCTAGGGATTAGGAGGGATGATACGGTGGTAGTGTATGATTCTTCGGAACTGGGGATTTTCTCGGCGCCGAGGGTGGGTTGGACGTTGAAGGCTTTTGGACATGAGGGCGTGCATGTTTTGAATAATTTCAAGTTGTGGGTGGAGGAGGGGTATCCTACGGAGAGTGGGGAGTTTTGGGATGTTGATACTTGTCCGTATCCCATCCCTACTTTCTCCTCTGAGAAACTCGTCGAGTTTGAGGAAATGGTTGAGCTTGCGAAAGACTACAACAAAGAAAGCGCAAAGGGGGTTCAGATCTTGGACGCTAGGTCGAAAGGACGATGGAGTGGGAAGGATCCTGAGCCTAGGGAAGGACTGAGTTCTGGACATATGCCGGGTAGTATCTCTGTTCCAGTCTCGGAATTGTTGGATCCGGTGAAGAAGACTATTCTTCCTGGGGAGGAGCTGAGGAAGATTTTTGAAAGTAAAGGGGTGGATCCTAAGAGGCCGATTATCAGTACTTGTGGGACGGGGGTTACGGCTGCGGTTATTGATGCGGCGCTTCAGGAGGCGGGGTATATGGAGAGTAATAGGAAGGTTTATGATGGGAGTTGGACGTTAGTATTCTTCTTTTTCCGTGCCTCTTTTTTCTTTTTCCCTGGAGTGTCTCTTTCTCCTTCTTTGGTTTCTGACTGGTACTTTATACTAACATGTTACTTCCAGGGAATGGGCACAGAGAGTTAAACCTTCGGATGGATTGATAGTTAAGGAGGAATAAGCCGAACGAAGTGAGGTCTTACGAATCGAGGCTTTACCTGGGAAAGAAGAGAGACTTAAAAATATTCTCTTTCCCTTTTTCGCACTGTATGGGAGTTTTTCTTTTGCATTTACAGCGGCTTAATTCTTCGTTCTTTTTCTATTTTGCATGGGATCGGATACCCCCCGTCTCCTTCATCTCTCCTCTTTTTTTGCTCTGGGAATACGGAAATCTACATAGGCTTGTACATGATACTAGGGACGGTGAATGACAATGGGAAAGTTTTTCTTCTTCCCTTATGCTAGGTCTTGCTCTATTAGATCAGGGGGGCCTTGATGATGGTGAGTTGCTGGTAAGTGCCCCGTTGATTTTTGTTAAGTGGACGTGGGGAAGACAGTTTCATACAACTCGCGATGATAAACAACAACCCTTTCAGCTACAAATATCACTGTAGTTTCACAATGGTTGCTACGTACTAGGAGCACTAAAACAACACCTGCAATCCACCTGAATTCTCGAGGCAAAGGATGCACCCTGTATGATTCTGTAAGGTTTCTACCTAGAGATGGACAAAGCCACTTTAAAACCCTGGTATGTTTCCCAAAGCAGTAAAATTTGCCCCTAGGAGCTCTGGTCCCATTCCGGGTTCCAGCCTTCTAGCTCAAGCGGGCCAACCAAAATGTCTGGTAGGTGGTATTTCTTGGAGACGAAGCCAAAATTTCCAGCCTCTTCCATCAATTCTCGCATCCGACTTCCCATGGTTGTGTTTTCGCGGATGAATTGTCGATGGTCGTCCGTGAACGGGCCGCGCCAGCTTGGATGAACGTATGCTGTCAGAAAACTATGCCGAAGGAGATCCATGGGGTGATTTTGATATTTGGGGCATCCCAAAAAACTCCCCCATCACCCAACATCCAATGATACGGGCCATGGCAGTTTGGTCGTGTTGCTGATTTCTCGGGTACACAGGGATAAGACCACGGGCAACGAATATCGTAAAAGGGCAAAAAGCCACGCTCTAGCCATGCCTGAAACACCAAAATTTCCTCGGTTCCAAAATCCAAAAAGCATTCTCTGGTGATGGATTCCTTGCAACCTCCGTGAAACATTGCGCTGAAAAATGTAGAGAGGTTGTAACGGCGGCAATTTCTGGGATGTATACCCATTCTTTCTGAGCTGTGATGACCTTGAAGAATTGCTTGATTGTAGACATTGCAGGGACATTGTTGAAAAGGGTTCGTAGGCGGTGGATTGGTGTCGGGGCTCCTTCGTGTGATTTCACCGCTAATTTCATGTCAGTCTCATATTTCCTCATGTAGCTTTTGGCATTTTTGAAAGAAAAGAAAAAGAAAGAAAGACAAAACTAGTTGAAGACCACCCCATGAAAGGATAAGAAAATGAACATTGGATGTAGCTCAAGAAGAGAGGGGAGAGAACAGGAGTGGTCAGTGATTTAGAGTCTTCACATTCTGGTTTATGAGTAGTTCCAAAACAAAAAGAAAAGAGGATTCTACAAACTTTGATCAAGTACTTGTACAAGGAAAATCATTAACGTACTCATTATGTTGGTATAACTTAAGGTTATAAAACTGGTACCTAAACTGGTGCTCAAAGTGGTGTATTATTCTTCTCTGTCTTATCTAAGAGTAGCTACGTAGGTCCTTCTTATGTAGCCCTTTCCAGGCCACGTGAACTAGCTACAAAGTAGTCTTCACCTGAAACGACACATTATAACACAATTCGATCTCCTCGTTGTTACGAACCTTGAAAGAATGACATGAACACTTTAAGTATGCCACATGACAGTTTCACCCATGATACCCCTCTTCTGTGATACTATTATGTTTGGTGGTAGTACCCTTTGCAATGGATATCGTGGAATCCAGAGTTATTTTTGTGCAATCCAAATTGCCAAACAACAAAGCGCTCTGGTATCATAATCCAACAAGGACCATTGAGTACAGTACCATGTGTTTTTCCTCTTACTTCTTTAACTTCATCTTCCCGTTAGAACAGGATGGATTATGAATAAAACTACTTCCAGTAGATAAAAAGTTCGCTTACATGGTTATCTTTCTTCTAGATCATTTCTTCATGAAAAGAGGCATTCTATTTCGTACGCGAACAAGTGAGACTTCAAGATTCTCGTAGACTTTAGGTACCATGTTCCAAGAGCTTACTCAAATATAATACGATTATTATCTTTTGGAATCACCGCGTTCTAAAATAAATTTCATCCCTTTCTCTCCATCTCTGAAGCGCCACGACCCTCGCTTATTCCCCCCACTCCCAAAGCCTCTGCACAAGTAATCATTTACCACTTTCGTATGACCAAGTCGGAGTTTTTTGTCTTGATAATTTATAGTTCTTACATGAGAGGCCGCTCTTGACTTCACGTTCGTTTTGTATGTACACATCACATCACGGTGGGTTTAAATTATGGTATTCGGTGTATTTTCGAGACGATTCGTCACAGTTTCCATTTTTTCCAACTGTCTTGCAACGCCCAGAGTTCTCAGAAAGAGTTCTTAGAAGATCCTTCATCTCCGCCCTTTTGTATTGGTCCGTCAACATGGATGCCATGATACCCCACTCAACCACCGCTGTTTGTATTTCCTCCATTCTCAGAAGTTGATTTCTGACTCTCTCTGTCAATACAGAGGCTTTGCGCGCTAAAGTCTGAGCAAGAGCTGGAATTGGCAATTGTTAGTGGTGCTTTGGCGTTCCTTTTCATTGGGTAAAGAGGCCTGCCTACCTTGGAGCTCATTCTCTGGCCCAACCTTCGTTGTAGTTCCGGACATTTCCTTTTCAAGTCTTAACTTTCGTCTCTTGCTTTGCTTGGAATATTTGGAAGGATGATGCATAAAGAAGCGTTCTTCTATCTAGGGCATAGGCAGGTTTTATATAGCAGTGCGAAGCTATACACTTCATCTTGAGTCGATGAGTTGGTCATCTACGTGGTATAGGTTACGGACTGAAGCAGACAAGCAGACACTTATTGATGCAATATAATGTCATGGTGGAAAAAGGGACTGACTGAGAACAGAAAATAACAAATAAAAATGGTTCCTCAGTAAGGCGTAATATATGGCAGGAGGTGTCAAGAAGCAAACGTTCCGTCAGGAAGCAAGCTAGCTTGTTGCCGGTTGAAGTGAAGAACATACCAAGTTTTGTTAGAGTGATGAGGGGAATGTAAAATGTAAGTTGTTCAATAGTGGGGCTGAAGTTAGTACTATACTCCCTTGAAGTATCAAGTTGTTACTTAAATCTATTCATAAGATTCTATTACTCGAGAGCGTTTGACAGAATCAAATTAATTAGGAGACGTAATATTGCTTGTCAAACTCACTTACTTGCCCACCGCAAAAGGAGACGATAAATAGTGGTACATATGAAAAGAGTGATGAAAGCAAAGAAAATGAGGAATCAAAGTAAAGGCAATGAGGCCAACTTTATTTTAGCTTCCGAGCAGTAACACAGTCGAGATCCCTTCTTCAAAACTCAATGAAAGGCTTGACATCAAGGTACGGAATCATCAACTAGCGCTAAGCATTTGGGAGGTTGTATTGGGGCTTCGCCTCTCGTAGTATGCCGTCAAAAAAAGCACCATTGAGTACGTAAACATAACATAAGGATCAAGTTATTACTCTCCCCCCTGAATTGTCTGCAGACGCACAGACATTTCCACAGCCAAACCACCCTTACCCGTGACAGACAATACCAATGGGGGGGGAGAGTAAGATGCAGGTACATATATTTGACATAAGGGGAAAGGAGCCGCCAGCTTGCTTGTTGGTGGCACATGGTGGGGGCCAACCACCAGGCCCTCGCTTAAAAGGGGTTCATGCAGCGCCGATATCTTTTGCGATTTTTAAGAAACGAGGGGCCTGTTGGTAGGATTTGAAGAAATGATACGGATGTTGGTTTGTTGGTAGGATTCCTGAAATAGGAGGTTGGTTGGTCTCGGGGGAAATTCGGCGAAGGTCTTTGCTTGGCGCCAGGTAGGAGAAAATGCTTTCCAACACCTTCCCAACACCCACCTATTTTCTTTCCTTAGATGAGGTTCGACCTCTGTTCGAGGTCTTCATTAGTGCTTAACGCTAATTATTATGTAGAAGACACCCGCCCCAATTAATTTGAGCTAATTGAGACGAACATCTGCAATTAGGTATTGTACAGATTGAGATCCTGGCTGGTAAAAAATATTGCCAGACTACTCGAGGGAGCCGCCATGCATGGAAATAAGCTCCCGATATGCCCCCGCCCCTGTTTGTTGGAATTTACGCAAAAAGCTGAAATCCTTCTCAAAAAACGTTATTAGAACTACTTTTTATCCGCCAACATCCTTTCGTCGATCACCTCAATGAGAACTAAATTTTAAAACGTTTTAACAGATGTACCTTGCCTTCCAACATGAGGATTCCCCTAAAATAGCACTGTCTGTCAGAATCCTCTAAGCAACTTTTACGCGATCCGTGAAAATGGGGTACAGTCTCCCATGGCCGTACCACACTCGACGCCTTTCGTAGCGCTACGTGGATATGTTAATTTGACAAAAGTAAGGTGGCTATGCCTGTCCTATTCTATTTCACATAGCTCTATATACTTCAGATGCATTGTATCCTCCTTAGATCTCAAGAACCATAGATACTCTCTCTTCATTCTACTGTCTTTTCATATATCCACTCTTTTTGGAAGAGAGAAAACCACTGTCCTTACACCATTTTTCTCCTCTATTTGTACTGGACGAGCCAAACCACATTACGTACCATTCGTTCATTTTTCTTACATCACACCATGAAGCTGTCAATTGCTGTTGGTGTTTCTTGCCTGTTAGCATCCGTTGTTGGACTTGGAGATCGCGGGGCTTACGAAAGGTACACCGAAAGCGGCTTCTGAGGAACTTTAATAAACAAGAACTAAAACCAAGACAGAATGCTTATTTACAATGCATATATTGCCGAGGAGTACTATAAGCCCGGCCCTTTTACCATCGCACCTGGTTGTGAAGGTAGCCGACCAGGTAAAAGATGCACTTTTCTTGAGGTAAGCTATCTGAATCTCGTCTATTACCTTCTCATGAAGAGGACAAAATTGGAAAAATACTGATTCTGTTCTCGGCAAATTTAGGTGTTGCGATATGTGTGGTCTGAGGCTCCAGATGTAAAAGTTCCTGAAGAAACTCCCCAGCCGCCCAAGAAGCCCATGCCAGGCTTGGGTGACCCACCCGCCGCCTCGGAGCCTACCGACAAGAAAAAGAAGTATTACATCGAAAACTTTGGAATGTACTGGCGCAAGGGTGATGGTACTGATCAAACACGAATTGGATTCCCACCCGATATCGACGGTCAAAATTTTGCTGCGTATCATTCTGGAAATGAATACAAATTGGAGCAACAGATTTCCAAGTTGGGATGGGATGGGTGGATGAAAATACCAAACATCGCTACTGGCGCAACTCAGTTTGAGCATATTTATGCGAAGATGGCCGATGCCATTTCAGCAGCTCGTATCCATCTTCAAGACAAGAACCTACTCACACCGGAAAAAAACGCGCTGTTTACCGTGGCTGAATCTGTCGGTACTTCGATTTATAATCTCAGAAGCGAAGACAACGAAAAATTTCGTTCGGGGTATAAAGTTACAAAACCAGTTGAGAGAGTTGTGAGAGAGTGTGAAATAGCCGATGCACTGAGGAAAACGCCAGAGTTCCAATCATTGCATTTGACGCCGGAGGAAACCAAAGAGGTTATCAAAACCAAGGGAAGTGGAATAATTTCCAAGCCAAAGACAAGAAGCGCCACCGAGTGGCAGGTCCTTGACAAGAAAGCGACAGCAGAGCTATGGAAAGCCAAAATTCCCAATATTGAAGAAGTTATAGACAGAGTCTGCGATGCCTGGAAGCTTGGGCCGAAAGCAGCGCCACACTACTCTCAAATATACGCCATGGGGGAAGGAAACAGGAAGATAAGGAACGCGGGTTTCGTCGCAGTACCAAACTCATGTATTATAATGTAATTATCTTTTAGAACAATACGATTGAGATAACAATTCCATGAATAATTCTATTGTGCTGGATCCATATATATCCCGGCTTTTGATCTACTGCTTTCCCCATCATCTATCCCCACATTGATCCACTGTATGATCTGCTATCTTGATCCACTGTATGATCTACTATCTTAATCACTGGTATAATCACTTGTTTTGTATCACTCGTTCCGTATTATTCGTTCCGTGTCACTCATTATGTATCACTTGTTCAAAGCACTACCATAGCACATTCCACTTATTTGTCAGTATTCACTCCCTATATATAGACCTAGCTAGACTACCTACACAAATCAATCAATTCTCCATGACCTTCAGTACACCACACCCTTCTACCCTAATAAATTCATATTGGTAAGTTAACTTTTAGCCCGACATAAGTAACTTGACGATATTCCTGATTTGCCGGAAAAGTACAATCTCCCCGTGCTGACTAATCTTCAGGACTCCGTATGTGGCTGTGTTTCTGTTCCTTCTGTTGGTCCCAACATTTGTACGTAAATTGTATTTTGATTTATCTCTCCCTCTATACCCTCGTAAGTGAGCATCTGATTTCAAAATGAGCGAACCTCACCTTGAGAGTATACCTGTCGAGGTGGGAGCTTTGATCCTAGAAAATATACCCGATATGAACTGTCTTTGGGCGCTCATCCAAGCATCACCCCATCTTCATTGTGTTTTCCGCGACTATCGGTCGCATATTCTTTCGATTGTCATCCTTCGCGATATTGGCCCTGATCTCATGGTCGATGCTGTAGCAGCTCTCAACTCTTCCCGATTCACCACCATCCAGAAAGTGGATGGAGAAGATGTAGAGATACCTATCCGTGGCCTTCCCAAAACTCAAGCGTTGGAATGGATGGAGTCTTATTATCTCCCCAGATCCGGAGTTATGAGGTGGGTTGACGGTTACCTTGACGAGTATGAGATGGGTGTTTGGGAGGAATGGAAAGAAAGTCATCAGGTGGAGGAGCCGGACAATTTCCCACTCAGTGAGGATATATTGCCATTGTGGGAGTTGCATAAGAACGTCAAAGTTATAGCAGATCTTTACGTCCAAGAAACGCTACCCGTTTTCACTCAAAGCTTTAGATTTGTTACCGAGCCCCCAGCACCGCAGATTTCGTACACACTTAAAGATACTTCAACCATCGAAAGACAACGGATCTTCCGTGGCATCTACCGCTTCGTAATTTTTGGTAATCTCTTCGCTCCATCTGCCGAGGTTGTTTGGAGTGAAGACGAACTATGCGAAAGATTTCTTTGTCGGTTCCAAGGTTGGGAAGTTGAAGAAATCAGTTGCATCTACGATTTCATAGCCGACAGAGTCTTTCAGAAATGGAAAGAAATAGATGACTACGAGTTCAATTGCCTTGATGGTCCTCCGAATACACAAAGAAGTGATTCCGTGCCGAATACTGGGAATCCTCATCGGAGAGCAGATTTCTCTGCCGTGGAGTTGGTGCGGGACGATCTCAGAGGGAAGTTGACATTTTTCGCAGCATTGCCTGTCCAAGATTTGCTCGCTATGTTTCAAGCGAAGGGTGAAACTTTGAGAGAGTTGGTGTTGAAATGGGCATCGGTAAACCAAGATCGTAGAGTGTTTCTAGGAGAAGCTCTAAATGTTGACCCAGGGATGTTTTCAGTGATTGATGGAGGCACGGGGCCTAGGAGCGACGCAGACTTCAGGAAAAGGGAGACTGAATTTACCGGTGGAGAAGACCCAGACGATTGGATGGATGGAAATGTCGGCTTGTATTGGTCGACAGGGGGGCATTCGCGCGAGATGTATGTTCATGGTACATCCACTGATCAGTGGAGAGGAGAGGATTTCGAGGGGTTTCGGCGGGCTGGATATGTGTTCTGGGATGCAGAGACCTGGCAATCTTATAACATGCTGGAGTAAGTCACACTTCGCATTTTCACAATGCAAGAGCTAATTGAGTATTAATAGTCCTGAAGGGTTTGGATTGAGGATTTTAGAGAAATTTCCGAGGCCGAAATTCTAGTAACAGCACTATACAAGTGACTTGGGGGGGGGGGGGTGTTATATTACCTGTTCCATGTTATTAGGTAATACGAGGAATTAGATAATGAGACAGTCTTTTAGAATATATAACAGACTCGGTATTTATTTCTAATTTACTCTTAAAATACAAAGTAAAGAACTAAAACTAAAGAATCGAAGAATAGATAAAGATAGACTTAGTAGCTTAAGGCTACTAAGATACTCGTAACATATAATAAAGCTCTAACTCTATAACAGGAAATATCTATCAGGGCTTGTAGTAAATGCTAATAAATTAAACGTACGAAGCAGCTTCTAAGATTAACCTCTGGTTGTAAGAGAACTTCAGCGGGTGTACTTACCTTTTCGGAGTCTTTTGCTTATAACTCTGACATCTGTCCTGTTGGCAATTTTCTTCTATAATCTAAAATACATCTAACTTCCGAGTAATTAAACCACGACGATATGCCTCATTATCCTTCCCTTTACTTGCTCGTGGATATATAATGTGCCGAGCGTATAGTAATATCCTAGCAATCTCGATCCCTTTCGCAATAAGAATAACCGTTTCGTAGTTCTCCAGTTGTAGATCAATCCCATACAGCCTATCTAGCACAACCTTCTAAATAGCTTTTCTTCTCGTTAAACCACTACTAAACCCATTCTGGGGTTGTACCAAGAAGGACAGGTTCCTGGCGTTAAATAAATCGTCCCACTACGCAATAACGTAAGGATAAGCTTAAAAACGACGGCGGAGTCCTATGTCAGAAAGGAATAGATACATATACTACCCTAGGCGAAGGCGCAACGGCCTTTTCAACTTAACTATTATCAGATTAGCACTAACGCTCGCCTCGCCATCAAATTAGGTTATACTTACTTAATCCTCGTAGCTATTTTTAGCCCCACCAACATTAAGAAAGAGTATTCTTGCAAGCCCCAGAATGGCGTTGAGACCCCAAACGGAGAGGGCTGCAATGGGAAAGACAGTACTAGAAATTCTAGACAATGAGACGTGTTTCAATAGTACGAGGACTACAATAAGTGCTAGTAGAAGATGAATTTTCAAAAAGAATTTAAACATCAAGCGGCGAATGAACCAGAAGGACAAAAAAAGCAGTAGAGCAAGCGCGGATATAGACTGCATAGAAAATTAGTATGATCGGGCATAGCGCTAGACTCGCTTGCCTACAGAGATCCCATATATTTGAGAAAAATCGAACGTCCACAGTTTTTCAGATGCGACCACAGGCGTAGAATGTACAAGACCTTGGAGAATGACCAGCATTCTAATCTAGTGGTGGGCCAAGTAGTAGGTATAAAGAGAGATGCCAAGGAAGCTGGCAAGTGCGCTTGTTCGGCCCCTAAGAAGAGTGGGATTATATTAATCGATGCCATGGTGCTAGATCGAATAATAAGGCCCACTGTGCTTCGAACACCAAGGCCCATGCAAGACCCATTTATCACAAAATAACTGGTGATGAATAAAGCATGAAATCGAGAGACGCCGGCCCAGTAGCGACGTTGAACAAAGGGTGGATAGACAACAAATTTGAGAGCTAAAAGCTTGAAACGAGTAGCAAGAAAAGTAGCGGTAACCAGACCGACACGATCGAGTAAAAGTGAGGCAAATGCTATGCTAATGGATATCGCATACCATTGAGTGAGGTCCATTATGTCTGAAGGGAGAAACAAGAATGAAGGAAGGTGATTGTGCTTCCAACCTTCTTTCCAGTGAACTCGGGGCCGAGACTCGGGTAATATAATAACTGTTGATGAGGTTGATTAGGAGGATCCCATTGATTTGTGGTAAGGAGGGGGAGGCAAAAACCGACCGTGTGGTCATAGCATAGCGAGTGGGGAGGTGAAGTTGCGTGGAGTGATGCGAAAAGGAAAAGTAGATTTAAAGAGGGACGGCGGAGTGTCTGTGCTCGAAGCACTAGCGCGACCCAACAGGATAGTAACGGTGGCTGAAATGCGATCGCCTTCAATTACTGTGCCACGCATTTTCACGGGGTAATTATGATATTTCGGTCGCAAGTATCAGGAGCCGAGCGCGTGTCAGTTCGCGCACCAATTTTCGATTCATCGCGCTCCCCTTTGCAACCGCCTGTTTTCCCTACGCGCAAGGTTCGGAATGAGTCCCCCACAAGCGCAAAGCCCATGGGATCACGAAATACCTGCAGGAGCCTCTGAAGTCAGTGCTGGGCTATGGGATCTTGTGGTAAAATTGAGCCGGGCGAAGATGGTCATTGTCTTCAATGGTGCTGGGGTTTCGATACCAGCAGGAAGTAAGTCAAAATGTGCCAGCCTCATTTCTCATCATGATTTCCGAACGCTATCTGACCCTCCGATAGTACCTCCTTTCCGTTCTGAGAATGGGATCTTTTGCACAATATCAGCAGGGCGAGGATTTATTCCATGTCAATATGTTCAAGACGGCCGCCGATCGTGCCACCTACCTCCGAGCATGCGACGACCTTTACGAAAAAAGCCAAGCTGGAAGCCCTACCAAGTTCGATCAATCAATTGCTGCTTGGAGTAATTTAGGACGAATCTATACTACAAACATTGATGGAATAGGAACGGAGGACGATGCTCACCCAGCTTTGAATACCACTCTGCCCCCCACGGAACCGTGGCCTAAGACAATCGTGCTACATGGACTATTGACTTACGTCTTTTGCGACAAGTGCCGGAAGGATTTTGAATATGATATGGAGAAACATGGTCGCTTTGTTGAGGAAACTACATGTCTTGACTGCGGAGAAGGAGCACTACGACCAAGGGTGGCGTTGTATGGCGACATAGATGGGACATTCACCTTTGACACCAAAAAGCACGAAAGAGTTATAGAGGTCGATCTTCTACAGGGAGCTAGTGGACTTGTTGTTGCCGGAACTACCTTGAAAGTGATACACACCCAACATACCGTCAAATCATTCCTGAACAAAATAAAGGAAGCTCGTGGGTGCTCCATTTGGATCAACCCAACCGACCTACCCCCAGAAGACATGGTGGGCTTATTCACAACGGTCCGTGGTACTGCCGATGAGTTTGCTAGTGTCTATGAGAGCTGCTTTTCTGATATGGTTTGTCTTCTGTTGGGATATTCCATCCAGGCGATCACTAATAGCATGACAGAAACGTACACCTTCCACTGCCGGCGTTGGAGTGACGGATGTTCCCTCTGTGCCGCCTCCTCAAAAAAAAAAAATTCAACTCCTCTTCTGGGTAAGAACCAAACACGAGATTTACTCTAACCATGCTTACCTACGCTGTAGTAAGTCCCCAGTTCTGGATGACAACTCAGTCAATAGTGGGTTAATTACATGGTCCCTTGGGCGATTGAGGGTTGATGAGCTGGAAAAAGTGGCGGGGGGTAAAGTGCCTTAAGTATAATGTATAATAGCATCCCTCCATTCAATCGGATCATCTCTGTAGCATTTAGTAGCTCAGGATTAATTGTCTAACACGGTATCTCGCTACTCTCTGGTCATGACTTGAAGAATATAATTATACACCGCTGGTACATTGTGTGTCACTTAAAGTCGTCTCTATTGTCACCCTGTCTATCATCACCCTCTCCATCATCCAACTTGCGGAGTGAACCACTACTTGCTGTGAGGTATGAGAGTCGAGTGTATACTGCTATATTAGCGAGCCAAGTGAGTAAAAAAGAGAGCTTAAGAGAGTGGAGAGGTTGTACTTTGGCTGAAGGATAAATAATCGCATCCCCTGAGGGTGGTGGCCGTTCTAGCAGCTTCCATGTAACCAGGGCCACCAACCAATAAATATAATGCCCTACTTTACACTATTCTCTCACAGTTTCTTTACTAAAATCATGTCACAGTCATCAATGTTAAGAGAAGTCATATGCATAAAGTGGCATTGGAGTGAGGTATGGGGCGCCAACTCAGGGGTGCGATTATCCTTAGACGCGGGGTGGCCTAGCCCTTGCTGGGCTAGCGTGAGACCAGAGCTCAGGCCTTCACCACAAGCGGCTCGTAGCCTTCCTTCAACAAACGTCCATCTTAGAAAAAGCCACCAGTGGACCAACTCGAAGATACACTCATTGCCATTCTCTTGGTACGCAGAAGCTCCGATCTATAGGGTCCTAGTTTCGAGTTCGCTTTGCGCCGAGATCTACGTGCGCCTCGTTAATTGACCCAAGACCTTGTTGAACGATTCCATCCGCATTCCATACGAATATCGATGCATGAATACACGGACCAGGAAGAAGAACACGACGTTGTTGTAGAGGCGCATCAGGTACGCATCTTATATGTTCTATGCCTATTATAGGCCGCCCGCTAACAGGACGTATACTTAGTGATCTCGATTTCGATGGTTCGTCCCAAGAACCTATGCATGCACCGAATACACATAGAGAGCATACCTGCTACAACACGTAACTAAATGGGAGGAACATCTTTGCCCATGCAGGGGTCTCCTCCAGGCAAGATATGCGGACCGAAGGGCATAGAACCAGACTCAAACCATGATAATTCAAGGTCAGGATCAATCAGAGTAGTCATTGAAATTGAGACTTACTCGGATGTAGCAACCCTCCCAAACGACGAGCGGAGAAGCCCAAGGACGATACTAGCACGACAGAGCTGCCCCTCAATGGTGACTACACAAAGCTCGCCCAATTGAGATTGGATCGCCGATTGAAGAGGAAGAAGTTATCTGATCAAACCGAGAACGAGAACGACAATCTGCCTGGTCATGTTGCCGAATCGTGTGATGGTGACCGAAGGCTTTCACAATCTTTAACTCCACCTGAGGTTATCACTATCGACTTGTCCGCGCGTGAAAATTCTAAAGAGCCAGCCAACAACTCTTCATCTCAACAAGAGTTGCCTAGCACCGGAACATGGCCAATAGTCTTCTCTCCAAATGGGAACAAACCAGCCTGCGTCAACGAGGATGATATTCCCAAGCTTAATAAAGGCAAGTGGTTGAATGGCAATCTGATCCAGTTCTACCTTCGCTGGCTGCAAGATTGCCTCACAACCGACAATCCGGAGCTCGCAAACCACATTTTTTTCTACGATACTTTCTTTTATGAGAAATTGGCAAATTCTGAGAGTGAGCGCGGTATCAACTATGACGCTGTTAAGAGTTGTACTGCTAAGATGGACTTGATCTCATATAAATACATCATTGTTCCTATTCATGAGCATAGCAATCATTGGTATGTTGCAATTATCTGCAACCCCTCCAGCCTCCTCAATCTGAAACCTACCATCATCGAAGACTCGCAGACGTGCAGTACAAAGGACGCTATACCAGTGTGTGACGAATACTACATAACAGAAACGCGAATAATAACGCTAGATTCTCTCAGTGGAGTGCACCCCCAAGCCTGCGCTCATTTGACGGACTACCTACTTGCAGAGATTCAGTCGAAGCATAGTCACGAGATTCATCCGCTAGGGTCTCTTGGTGTAGCTGCAACCAACATCCCTCAACAGGACAACACCGACGACTGCGGTCCCTTCCTACTCATCTACATCCAGCAGTTTCTGGAGAATCCTGACGAGTTTATTCCCGGTGTCTTGAAGAAATTCATCTTCAATATCCAATGGCCCAATCCATCATATATGCGTAATAATTTACGGGACATTCTGAAGAAGCTGGCTCCAGCAGGGAAAAGGAAGAGGGCTCCAGCAAGCAACAGCTGGAAAAGGGGGAAGACGCAGACGCGATCCAGCTATAGATACCCAGACCTACGGCCAGAATCATGGGACAGAAAATATAAACCCAGTTGAAATAGCAAACGTATCCTACTTCAGACTCCAAGTAGCTAATTACGAATTGTTTTAGTCCCACACACATAAATGTATGAGCTTTTGTATATCTCAGTCACTCCCTAGCAGAGCATGGGGTTCATCACGGTGACGCTGTTAACATTGATAACTTTGTTATGCAAGTGGGCATTGGGCCACCGTTTTGAAATACATTTGAAAGAAACAGTCTTGTGCAAAAAGCAAGGTATATGATACTTACGAATACATCTTTTGCAAAGTTCCAGCAGATGAATACCCGTGGTTTCTAGACAAACGAGTCACAAGGGCGGGGAATCAGCTTGTTACGAATCTGCTGACGGGACGATGCTAGACATGCTGGGTTCGTTGCCCAAGACACTGGGGCAGAGAAAGGCAGATCAGCTGGAAAAGGATGGGAATGAGATACTGTGTATGAGTTTGTGATGAATAAATTTATTTATTCACATAGTCTGAGATTGGTTGTGTCACGACCCGGTGCCCCTTTCCCCGGTACCCAGTCCCTCAGAATGAACATCCTTATAGTAGACTATCCGTCGCCGATATTCTGAACGGTACAAGAGTAGAAACAAGTCATATGTCAAGGAATTTCTATGCCACGAGTCCTTACGAAGCCGCTATGCCAAAGTCGGGGGAGTATATTGTATGTGTCCACTATCCGTAGCCCTACATCGAATTCTTCTGTGGTTGGGATGCGTTCACCTTGACGTTCCTCTGTCTATTGGTTTTGCATGATCCCCATCTTGTGCGACGCACCTTTTGACAATCTACAATCGTTGACGTCGTGGATGGAAATGATGAGTTGGTGGGAAGAGAGATGAGGTGAGGAGTATCGTAAGTGCGGCGTCGAGGGAAGGCGGCAACGAGAGGAGAATGCGGCGACAGCAGTGGTTCGAGGACTTGAGGATAGAAAAGGGGCTATTCGTATGAGATCGTCCCTGCACTGTATAGAATCAGCCCCGAGTAAACCACTGGACTGAAAAAGGGTGGGTGGCGCAGTGGAGGACTGTCGATTTTAAAGTGTCGAGCACGTTTTGGTGTTTCTGCGAAAGCGGGGTACAGGGTGCGGGACGCTAGTTACGCCCATGGCTGTAGACGCTAGGAACCGCGTGCTTTCGCGTGCCTCTGAACCTCAGGGCATCTTACAGGGCACAAGCCTAAAGTCTCCATACTAAATCCAGCGTCCTTTCTACAGTGCGCGCAATGTTTTTGAATAGCAAATCTTCTCCGCCACTCGGGGATATCGTGGGCGGATCAAACTGGCGACTACGATTTAAACCAAGCCAGGGCCGTCAAGCAAAAACCAATTGATGTCCGTGACGCAATTCCATTAGATAAAGAATGACAAATTGGACGTGGGTAGACGTAAAGAGGCTGACTCCCACTTGGTTGAGGGAATTCCACCATGATTTGGCACAGGAAAACTTTGTAACCATTTCCCCGACACCAAACTTTCACCAAGCTTTTGCTCAAACTTTTGGGCAGCAAGATATTGAAGGACCTGGTGAGTAGGAAAGAAAAAAAATCAGATACATATATAGGGGCACCTTGATGATCGCCTCCGACTGTGTTGCTTGAGGCTCAATCCCACCACGCAGCAATACTTAATGCTTGCAGTAGGCAGGCCACGGCTGCTCACGACAACCCCGCACGGCACTGATATCAACACATGTTGCAAACTGAGTTCCTGCCTCTCGCTCTTGTTCAAGAAGAGAGCCCCCGCAGCAAGCCACGCACTGTGCAAGATGGGCCGACCCAAATGTTCAAGTATAGTTCGGGTGCAGGACCGCCGAAGGTGGAAGAAATTGATGAAAGGGATGAGATGACGAGAACGAACTGCAAGGTCAAGTTTTGATGCGCATATCATGCCAAACATCGGGTATTGGATGGTTCGTCGCATCGAGTGGTGTGCGTCGTGCTTCGGATCGAATTGGAAGGCTGTCTGCAGAGGATGGTACCTGGAATTCGATTAGCACGGAAGCGCTGGGGAGGCGTAGGAAAAGATTTCTGATGCTCAGTTCATAGCAGGCATCAGGTATTGAATGTCTATCGCATAGGGCGATACGCGGTGCTCTGGTTCGAATCGGAAAGTGTCCTGCACAGGATGGCACACAGAAGATTTGGTTCCTGGAATTTGATTAGCATCGAAGCGCTGGGGAGGCGGAAAAGAGGGCTGGCTCACCTCCACTCAGATATCCAACCCAGCTACCATCGGTTCGCCATCGTTGAACACAATCCCCAATGCGAAAAGACGAAGAACAAGAACAAAGTAGAGTCTCCCAACCCAACTCCACACCCCTTGAAACTGAACCTACAACCATTCGCCACAGTGCCAATGATAAGAAGAATGTGCCAACGAGGAAGAGGCTGTTACTTCTCAACGTGGTGTTCGTGCTATTGGAACAGTCTTATCGATGCTTCAACCGTCAGGGGGATGAGTGATGGTGAGCGCCTTGCCCGGGTTCAGGGTGGGAGATGGGTTGCGTCGTTGATGGAGAAGAAGATTGAGTGTGGAGGAAGAAGATTGAGTGTGGAGGAAGAAGATTGAGTGTGGAGGAAGAAGATTGACTGTGGAGGAAGAAAGATGGAGAGGGGCCGGGGGAACGCGAGGGTTTTGAAGAATTTGATTTGGGGAATTAGTTGTGGTCGTTCCTTCCCTGCGGCAAGAGTTGCTTAGGTTGTGTTTGGCAAGAAAGGAAAGAGCAGAAGAGTCAAACCACGATGTGTTGACAAGGTGTTAGGCCTGGGTCGTTCCTTCCTAACCATAGCCAACTTGATATAATTGTTGCCTATCACCATAAAAATGGCTGGCTTCCTTACTTGCGAGTCTCGGTCGTAAATGAGGCTATCGCGATCATGGTGGTGTAAACCCTCTTCAAAGGCCGAGGCTGAAGATTTGTTTTACGCTTTCGACAATCCTCATACGCCACGCATGTTTGTTTCTTCTTGGTATGGGTTCAGTATCAGTGAGATGGTTTGCAGATAATCTTTACCCACTCCTTACCCCACCACGGTGAGAAGTTTCGAGCTGGCACGCGGGTCATATCACCTGACCCGCACCAAGGCACTTGGATTTCTCTCCCGGGAGAACCCCCTTCAAATTCTGATTCTAGTAAGTTGCTTCATGAACTTTCTGATATACTTTTTATTAAGGATCGGGAGAAGCTGGAGACCTGTCAACCAATCAATCCTCTAGAACCAAGAGCAAATCAAAAAAAGGTTATAAACGATGGGGTTCCCTATCGAGGAAAACAAAATTACATTGTAGCTTGTAAGAGGAACATTCCGTACCAAGTAACTTGGCAAGAGATTGTAGAAAGCTCACGATACCCTTTCTCGATGGGATTTTTGGCTCGACAGAGAATTATTGATCGAAAATATTGGTGGTGATATAAAAAGCAATTAATATCAACTTCTCAAAGCGATGTCTATTGGCACGCTGACATGGCTGTATTGGCGGGGTAAATTCCGAAAAGGTAGATTAAATCTGCAGGCGGGCATAAGAACGCTAGAGAACCCTGTCAGGGTATTTTCCCGAGGTAAGCTTTTTTGAGGTCACACAGTATATTCGTTCTGATGGTCCGCTTTAATTCTTGGTAAATGTGCCGCAAGTGGTGTCTTGCTGTAACCAAACCTCACATCCAGAGTTGTGTGCAGCTCGTATCGACATGATTTCGGGCGTTGGTTTTCCTTGTTGGGTTTTATTGAATATGCGAAAATGCATGCTTGGCAATGCAGGAACCAACAAATGAAGCAGGTGAGCAATAGAAAGAGTGCATCAACGGCTCGGCTGACCAGCATAAGCAAGAATATAATCAGTCTAGAGCTGCTCAAAAAAAAATTTAATAGAAACTCAACAGTCGAGGGTTCAAAGAACTCTGAACTGCAAAGATGCAACGGATATCGATTTTCGCTTCCCTCGCGGTTGCATGGGCAACTTTCGCGACACCATGCGAAATTCCCACTGAACCCCTCTCTGACACTATCACCTCTTTTTTCAGAATCCAGGTACAGAATGCATCAGAACCGGATATCCACAATCTATTCATGAACTTCCTACCAGCAGGCGGAGGCGACCAACATCTGTTTGTCGGACCCATTGGCAATCCTACTTCGGATCTGGTTCTCACCTCGGGTTCAATTGAAAAGGGGATCATTCATGCAGTCATTGGTGGAGAGGTAAATATCCCCTTTCTCTCGTTCACATTGAAAAAATGGAGAAAATGTCGCTAATTCAAGGTTTAGTTTTCGGAAATCGACCAAACCACCAAGATGTTTACCACGGAACGAGGAGACCCGAGAGCCATATTTGCTCCGACTTATGCGTGTAATCCAGATACAGATGCGTTACAAATTGAACTGAGGTTTGTGACATGGCAAAACCACCCAGCTGGAGGTTGGATCTGTGTAAGACCGACATTTGAAGAAGCTCATGAGTTTCGTTATTATCCTCCGGGAAATTCGCGTTAGTATTTCCCTCTCTCGGTACACACTACATACTGAGGTCGAGAACCACAATTTCGGTGCTGATGATTATCTTCAATATAGTGGAAGACCCCAACAGAAGATGTATAAAAGTGACACTAGTTGTTATTCCCAGCGGTGGAGATAGTACAAGTACAACCTTATCTACATCTACAATCCCATCTACAACATCGACCTCAGCTACCGTCACAACTCCCACTTCAACCTCTACCGGCGTTCCTCTCCCATATACCGACATGACTTCCAAAGGTTATGCATTTGTAGGCTGCTCGCCAGAAGAGAGGAGAGTAACACCACCAGATGCAGGCGGAAGAACTCTCCCCGCTGTTCTTCTCGGAGACGACGCCATGACGAATGAGAAGTGCATTGATTTCTGTAGTGCAAGTGGGTATACATATGCGGGATCAGAATGGAGTCGAGAGTGTTGGTGTGCCAATTCATATATTCCAACCCGACAACCTGGAACAACACTGGCAAGTCTTGCTGGTTGCAACTTCAAATGCTCGGGAGATTCGACGCAGTACTGTGGAGGAGATGCGTGGTTGAGTCTTTACCAGGCTTGTGCTTCTGGTTCTCCTTGTGTAAATGCGGAGTTTGCTTGATAATTCTTTTTGTTGATGGGAAATTTAATGTTTAGTCTGGAAATGCATCAGTGTTTCCTATGTCGTTCTAGTTATGTGGTACATAGGGTTAAAAAACACAATTAAGATCGACGAAGACGGGTGGAAAGAGTTCTAAAAATATTTAATTCAATATAATCAAGCGAGTACTCGTGACAGAATAGCTCTCTAAGATGGGAAGTGGGGAGTTTTACTCTGAACATGTGAATTTCAACCCGAGTATGTTTCAGGAGAAGATGTTTGTAGCAACGGTAGTGAAAGGTGCAGTGAAAGGAAGGGAGGAATAAGTACTGGGATGCTCAATTGCAGAAATGACGAATAACGTTGTTACTTTAAATTGTTAAGCTGTAAGTCTAGTAAGTTAAGCTCTTAAATTCTATTATTCAAAAGTCTTTAGATTAATCAACTTAATCAAATAACGTCATCGAATGATCTAAAAGTATAGAGTATTTGGTTCTTACCTGAGTAACATTTATTTAATAATAATATTCTAGAAAGTTCAGAAAAGTTGAATTACTTCAACAAACTATATCAGTTGACTATAGCGAATTTAGAGTATGTCTAGACAGAATTATTCAACTATATAACTAGTGAATTAAGTGTACTATATCTAGTTTAAGTGAAATTATTTCGGTGTAGGTAGCAATGTTCTCGATATAATACCAAAGGGGTCACTGAAAAACATCAGCGAACTCATCGAAACATAGAAGTATCTTAGTAAAATTTCAATAGGCCATTTGTGGTTTAAGTCGTATCATCTTAGCATCTTAAATCCGTCTCCAAGCGGCTTTCGGATTTAAGAATTGTATAATAGGGTGTGGTGGGTTTATTTCAAATTTCCTCCATCAAGACTCTCGGATTTTACACGGAAACAACGTTATCCCCGTATATTGTATGTAGGTACAGTATCATGATATATGTATATTTTATTTATCGTTCATTGGTCACTCTATTTTAAAGCATCATTAAGCGAGGACAGAGGAATTATTTATATTTAACTCCTCCTCGATTAGATACCAAAGAAGAAGAAAAAATAAAGAACAATTAGTACTCTTTTACTTCTCAACACCAGACAGAAATATGGCCTCATATCCACCAACACCAGCTCCAATGGGTAAGTATCTCCAATATCCTTTTCATTTCCATCAACCCAACACAAATTAATCCTTCCAGGCATCGACTTCGTCAAAACAATCCACAACGACACCTACCCTGCAATCGAGCCAACAACAAAATCAGACCACACAGGCCACTACATCTTCATAACTGGCGCCTCAAAAGGCATCGGCCTAGCAAGCGCAATCTCCTACGCCAAGGCAGGAGCAAAAGGCATAGCCCTAAGCGCACGCTCCGATCTCGAAACAGCCAAGCAAGAAGTCCTCTCCGCCGCAAAATCTGCAGGTAAATCTGCACCCCAGATTTTGACATTCAAGCTCGACGTCACGAAATGGGAAGAAGTGTCCCAAGCCGCTCTCCAAACCGAAAAGGAGTTTGGACGCCTAGATATCCTCTTGAATAACGCGGGGTATCTTAGCGAGTTTATCCCCATCGTCGACTCGGATGTTGACCAGTGGTGGATGAATTATGAGATTAATCTCAAGGGGGTGTATTTGCCTACCAAGGCCTTTTTGCCTTTGATGTTGAAGGGGGGTGAGAAGACGATTGTTAATGTTTCCAGTGCTGGAGCTCATTTGCTTACGCCGGGGGGAAGTGGGTATCAGACTACGAAGTTTGCGTTGCTGAGGTTCACGGAGTATATTATGGTTGAATATGGGGAGAGGGGAATGCTCGCTTATTGTGTGCATCCTGGGGAGATTATGACGCATCTTGCTTCGAAGATACCGAAGGAAAAGCACCATCGTAGGTTCTTGGTTGTTTTACTTGTTGGGGGACATTTGCTGACAACTTCTAGTTCTGGGTGATACTTGCGAGATTGCTAGCGATGCCTTGGTGTTTTTGACAACCGAGAAAAGAGAGTGGTTGGCGGGCAGATATATCAGTTGTAAATGGGATATGCCTGAGTTTATCGGCAAGAAAGAGGAGATAGAAAATACTGATAAGCTAAGAATGAGAATGGTGGTTTGATTTGGTTTAGATATTGATAAATTAGCCCTGGTATACCTTTTTCACCAATTATGGGACTACCTAATTCATTATATCTAAGAATACACTAAATTTCGCTCTAAATGGCTATTTTTTGTCGTAGAATTGATCAAACCAATCTAATTAAAAGAATCTCCTTCCTTAATTACATTAAACAAATATTATCTAGGTTTACCAAGTACCTGTCTAAGGGCCTGTTTGGCTCGTGCATATTTAGGATATGCACCACCAAAAATCATCAGGTAATATTTATATATATACACCAAATCTAGATATGCACCAGTGTTTAGCATGTATATTTAAAAGTAATGTAAATACTTCGTTTAACGTCGTATATCTTAGTATATATATAAATAGGATATGTACTACTAAAAAAAGATTTAGACCTTAAGAGGTGTAAATCTTTAAATCTTTATGTATATATTTTTTCTTACTACTATTAAGACGCCCATTTCAGTACTCAGTGCTACTTACTAATAATGTGTACCAGGATGTGTACCATGAGCTAAACAATCACTTAATATATCAAGAAACAATTGATGATATACACCAGCTTATACGAGGTTAATATTCCGGACATCTCGTTAGTTATCCATGCATATATTTAAATAATTTATGCGAGCCAAACAGGCCCTAATACTGTATATTTTTAAAAATTCTAGAAACTATATTTAGCTGACTTAAATATTTTAGATATTTTTACATAACTTAATTGAATAGTTAGAATTCCTAAAATTCCTACTTCACTGTCTGATGTAATAACATAATTGGTCAATTCCACAATTGGTGAATAAAGTTTTTCAGCCCTTTGTTATTGAGGGACATAGCCAAATATTTCCCGGAAATATCAAAATTAAGATTTTTGAGGAAAGAAGATCAAACACTCACATCACCGAAGTTTCTGTGATCCTGTCCCTTGCCTGCTCAGTGAAAGCACCCTTGAAAACCAAAAGTGACAAGATCCCCCAAAAGTCAAAGGTCAACCTTATCTTTTGAAAGGTGCCAAAAAATTAAGAATTTGATAAAAGAAACCTTGTCGTCAAGCTACAGATCTGATCAGATAATGCCAGAATACTTGGGTTGATCGAAAGTGGGTTCAGCCCTGCTCAAAACGAAACAGCCAACCAATCGCAGTTTTTTAATGCACAGACTTCATATCCTTACAGTGATCAGGGACTTACCGCCTCTAGTAGTAATAGGCAGGACGTAAGAGTATCTACTAGTGCGTTACAAGGTATTTTGCAAGGTATTTTGTATGTGATTTGATCAACTCCAAGGACTCAGGGATTACGAAACTTCCTATCTACTCTCCCAAGAGGCTGTACAAAACCCAAGGTAAGCTATGGTCACTACACAACCACCGAGAGTCGCTAATCTATACGTGTAGCGATGAATCGTCGGATTTCAGTACCGCCTAGTGCCTCCTATTACCAGACTTTTCAAGCCCCAACGAAAAAACGCAAAAATCAACAGAAAATTTGAGAAGGTCTATCAGGTACTAATTGATCATAGCATCGAAGTATCTGATTTTTTTTGTTGTTGTCGTAGCTTTATCGAGCTTTTGCGACTATATCTCATATACTAAAACCCGACGATTCATCGCTATATGTAGAGCTAATGTACGATGACCTTTGAGATTCTTAGATTTATTTTGAAGTGGAAGTAAAAAGTTATTGTGGGTGAACACATGATACGGCAGGGAATATAAAATCCACTCCTTCAAATCTCTGTCTTGGGTTCCTGTTTCTTCCAAATTCAAACATCTACACCTCAAATATGGCGTGATCCAACCACAGAAACTTGACAATGAAGACAGACAGGTCACGAGGCGTAAGTTTATGCATAACAAGGATCAAGTCAATCCCTCGATCGCCATCATGGAGGAGCAAGAGATCTAAAACACGGATCAACGCTAGAGAAGTTCATAGCGTCTGAAACCCCAAAACAACTTCCCCAATCACAGCGTTTACCGCGCCCAAGTTCGTTTCTTCGGAGGGGATCCTCAAACTATGCCAAGGCTGGGCAGTTTGTCGCAGATCTTGATCGACAACTGGTGGGACTTCAACAACAACTTGAGCTGAGCATGGGAATTTGCAAACCTTTGTAACCAGAATTCATGATTGGGAGGGTACTTGAGATATAGATCTAGATTGAAAAAATTATATACAAGAGAGTCTTTTTCGCCCAAGGTAATCTATGAAAAAAGAGAAAAAGGAAGATTAATACAGATAAAATAGCTAAAAACTTTGAATTGTTGACTAATATTGATGGAATGAGAAGGGAGAAGGTAGACGTGCTGGCTAAACGTCTTTCCTATGTAGCCTTCTCATGTAACCGGCACCAATGAAATAGTCCAAAGATCAATAGTGTAAGAAAAAAGAACGGCGCATTAGAAGTCTAAGAAAGAAACAAAGGACAAGACATATCAACTCTTAATGCACTCGTTGAGTGTACGTTGGTCTTTTTTTTGTTATACACAGTGGTTTCTCTCTCTCCAAAAATCCCATAAATCTATCCCATAACGGTAGGGGTGAAATCTTGTTGTCTTTGTACGGAGTTGGTGTTGATCAAAGCAGCGTTGGAGAGTTGAGTGATGGATGGAAGAATTTGGGAGTTTCTAAAGTATGAGTTAGTTGATGATCTTGTTAGACTGGGAGTTTGAATGTTCTTACCTCTCTGTTCCCATGATGGCGACTTGGTTCTTGGCGGTAACTGGGTCTGGGTTGTTCATGATGGTGGTCAAGCCGTCCAAAACAGTTGGGGTGGAAGTCATGATCTTCTGGTTGCTAGAGGTACCGGCACTTCCTGCAGCCTGAGCGAGGACAGAACGTTGCGCATCCTCATCAGACTCGGCGTCGAATGCTCTTTGAGCGAGAGACTTGATGGTCATTGGGTCGGTTTCGATGGAAAGTTGGTTGAGGGATGCTGAGACGGTGTTGGCATCTTTAGCGAAGTTGGTGGCAGCCATTACTGGATCTCCATTTGGTGACATGTTACCGACACCAGTTCCAGAGCCTGGTACAGGGCTGGCAGAGTTGGTAGCAGCTCCTCCAGCATTTCCATTGGCATTTCCATTAGCATTGCCAGCCGCAGCGGACCCAGTTGGCTTTGCAGCTCCCGCTCCATTTCCCTTTGCTGCTGCTCCTGATGCACTCGCGGCTCCTCCAGTGGTTGCACCAGTTCCTGTTGTCCCTGTGGCCCCAGTTCCCTTAGCTCCAGCTCCGCCAGTTGCTGCCCCGGTTGAGGATTTTGGTGTTGCCCCAGTTGCGGCCCCAGTGGCTCCACCAGCAGCTCCAGCTCCCTTTGCAGCCGATGCCTTTGGTGCGGTTGCTCCGGATGCAGCAGTTCCGCCAGTGGCGCCTGTTGCCCCAGTTCCAGCGCCTGTCGATGCCTTCGGTGCGGTTGCTCCAGATGCAGCAGTTCCGCCAGTGGCCCCAGTTCCAGCACCTGTTGATGATTTTGGTGCTGCTGCCCCGCCAGCCGCGCTTGCTGCCTTATCACCCTTTGCACGAGTAGTCAAGGTAGCGAGACCATTTGATTCTGCTCGAACATTGACAGGGAGTGCGAGGGCTTGCCCAGCAACGGAAAGTAAAGAGAGGGCGACGAAGAACTTCATTTTGATGGTTGTTGAGTGTGAATATAGAATAAGAATTGAAAGCAGTTGAAATGAGTGGATATTAAAAGTTGATATGTTGCAAAAAGAATTATGATTGGAGAGAAAGTTATCGAGAGAAGGCCAGCTTATTAATGTTGTTCGATGATGAGAGGAAAAGATTATCTCAAAGCGGGATCTTGCTAACTATAAGTATCTGTTTCCTACCTGTGTTAGTTTCGCGTCAAAAACATCTGAAGTTCTTCAAACAGTCAACCGAGTCAAAAATCAGGGTGACTTGTTGTTCCAGGCGTGTCCGAGAAGGAGCGTTTCGGGCAGGTGAGTCTGATGGATGCGAGGCGCAGAGATGAAAATAAATCAGATGATTTTGATGCGACGCTAAGTATCCAAAGATGAGATACAGAAAAATGTGGTTGAGGCTCGGGGCGTGAACGAACGTTTGATGTTTCGGGGGTTTCAAGTTTTCCGAGCCACAAACAGTTACTGGTCGTTTAAAATGGTCAGTATAGGCGATCGAAACGACCTATTTGAGCGTTTCTTGCGAGGTACTTTGCAGATTCGCCTTCTGAAAACATTCCCATGATATGCAGTACATGCAGTACTACTCGAGTGTTGATGGGATAATAATCGAAGGATCAATACCGTGTAGCAGCGCACCTAGTAAATGTAAAACTTGCTTCAAAAAAATCCCCCAAAGTAGTCCGGGAAACAATCATATTGATCGCTAAGACCAAGAAAATCGACTGCAATACCATAATGACGAAGCCATTGACGAAAAATTGTACTGAGATCATGAGTTGAGGTTGATGTTGAGATTCACACCACCCCTCATGGACTCTAGGTCAAAGCACACCAAGTTTCACAAACGGCAAAACGTACAAACTTTATTTTCACGAACCTAGGTCTCGCCAAGCTTTCGTCCTCATGTTCATAAGTTCTTGGCCTGTAGCAGAAATCACTTGTGCGCTACAAGCCTTTAAGCGTTATTCTCATCAGAGGGCAGTTTGGTGATCAAATAAAGCTTGGACAAAATTGCCGATCTGATCGTCCATAATCCTATGGTTGGGAAGGTGTATTGCTCATGCTATGCTTGGTGGACTCGAAAGGCGGCATGAATTCAGGCGAATCTTTGGATAAAAATTCCAGGGTCAAGGTTATGGAAGTATGTACATTGTACCCGACACTACTATGGAGGAGTCACGCTCCTCCAACATTCGTGCCCCAGAAATATATGCAGGCCCAATGACAATCCAATCAATCCTGACACCGTGTGGGGAAGACTCATTGTTCTTCCCCGGAGTTTATGATACGGAAATGGAGACCACTTGGTCTTTGGAGAAAGGAGAAGAGGCTCAACAGGTGTCTGGGACCTGCGACTTATTTCGCACTTCTTGTGGGTTTCCTGTCCGTGACTACTTCGTAGAAAGGGAACAACATTTTAAGATGCTCCATCCAATGACTGATGGGCAATTCTAGAAACATCTTGACAAAAACTTTCTGATATCCCCGACATTCAGGTGCCATACGGAAAAAGAACAGATAAACTTTTGTCACTCCATAGAGCCTTGAACAGATGTGCGAAGCTTTGGCGTACCGCTCATACGAAGAGACAAGTGATTCCAGTGAGATGAACTAATCAATTCTTGGTGATACAACAAGGCCATCATAATACAATGGTCATCAAACACTGGTTTCTCTCTGGCCATTTCTTTTCAAATAGCACTAAACTAATGAGGCTCTAAGATCAAACAGTATCAAACAATAAACACAATATGGGGTGATTTAATTCCAAGGATGGGTTTATTGCTTACTTGCCGACGAATATACTACATTTTGCGAACACCTGGTGCGTTTCTTCGCAAAATCGAGAGAGGGCCGAGAGCCATGCGCACTGTCAATACAAAAATGCTTGCCAAGTCTGCGGTGTCCCTTCACGGCCATCGAGAAGATGCTATACAATCAACTTTTTGATGTCTGCGGCCAATATATCGTCCAATATTTTCGAACAGTTGCGATGCGATGCGAGGCTAAAAATTTCGAATCCCGGGCCGGTTTTCACTACATCCCTTTGAACTTGAGAATACCGTTTCCGACATTAGCTCCCTTGGCCTTCGACTTTCTCCTCTTCTTGCGTTGCTTTCGGCCTCCCTTTTCGTCATCGCTGCTATCCGCGTCACTATCCTTTTCGCTGTCTTCTAAATCAGAACCATCTAGACTTCTCTTGTTGGCCTTGACTTCTTCTTCCGAATCTTCTTCCTCTTCCTCATCCAACGACATCTTCTCCTGCCACACCTTGATGATAGATCCTCCACCACTAATCAGTCTACCACCAACGTCAAAATTCAAGCCTACCACTGCCTCAATTTCATCGTGCCTCAATGAATCCTCCAAGACCTTATTCGGGCCAAGCTGGACAATGCGGATAGTCCCGTCGCCTAAGCCTACAACCACATTCTTTCCGCCGTTGCCAACACCCTCAGGCATCACCACAAGAGAATCCAAACTTTCACCACCTCCAATTCCAGCATCGACAATAATTCTTTCGTCTTGGTCATCCCAAATTCCTCTCTCCCACAATGTCAATACACCGGTAGAGCTACCTACCAGAACCTTTTCACCCTTGCTCCGTCCTGGTTTTGATGGCAGGCCTCCCACGTATACACTACTGAGCAGTTCATCCTCCTGATCCTCGCTTTTGACTAGGACACCCCGTCGTAAGTCAGTGACTGCCAAAGTTGTGCCTCCAGTTGTGACCCATTGTTTGCTGAAACCGCCCGTACTCGTGTCTGTCGGTGGCAGTGGTGTTAAAGAGGATATATAGTCATCGTGGGGTCGATGGGTTTGACTTGGTTTGCCGCTGCCGAAGCCTGAAGGAGTTCGCAGATCGAATAGGTGCAATGCTCCCGAGTCGGCCGCGAGAAGTAGTGTTTGAGGAGAGAGCGCGTGCAAAAGAGTAGGTGGGTCGACAGAATTTGAGGAAGAGTCGAAGGGAGTGAGGATTTTGGAGACCACTCTGCCAGTAGAAGAGGATGCAACTTTCAAAAGACCATCGGTACCCGCTGAGTAGAGGACTAGGATCGGGTTAGTCGTGGAAGCCTTTCCGAAGCAGTGAAAAACATACATTCGCCATCCGCACTGTATGTCAAAGTTCTACAGCTTCTCTTGTGTCTTCTTGTTCGCCATTCTGTATCTATCGTGTTGGTGCCCGTCGAGAGTATGCTAACGTCGCCATTGTCATCGCCATCCTCGTCGCTCAAGTCCCTCGCGACCTCTGGTAGTCGGAATGATTGAACGTGTCCACCCGACAAGCCGACTGCGAGGACAGGTTCGTTAGGGTGGACAGCTTGTGCGAAGAGCTCTGAAGAGAGTGGGAGGGTACAGAGGTTCTCAAACATCGCGACGGCGTTGCAATTGCAGATAATCGAGGTTGGAGGTTTGCTTGAATTTCCTCAAAACTCGAGCTCAAGCTTCCGACAGGGGCACAATATGTAGCCGAGGTAATCCCGCCCCGTCAAGCTCGCCTCCACTAATTCTCAGGAGAGAATTGTTTGCCAATGGCCTTGCGATACAACTAAAAAGTAAGATCTTTCCCAAACCAGTCAATGAAACGACTAGAATCTTTGGCAGTCAGCCCCTGGATAACCTTCATGATTCCCACAAGCATTAGAAGTGACCATATCGTTCACAGAATAGTAGTTGGTTAGTCGGGTTGGAAGAAAGCCCGGCTCCATACTCACAATTATAATATCCCTCCCTTCCTTTTCCAATTCCCGTGCAAAGGTAACCATCACCTGATTCAGCGCCGCCTTCGCAACTCATAGGCCATGCATGTTCCAGAGGTGTTTACTGTATTTACTACTTAGACGACGGTACTAGATTTGAAGCGAATCGAACTCACAGGTCATAGAACCAAACGTTGAAGAGATGTTGACGACTTTATCACCTGGACTCTCGGGTGTACTAGACACTTTGGTAGGGGCTCTTATATATAGAGAGATTATTTGGAAATCGAAACCGGGGTTTGTTTATGCCGATGAGGTGATGTGCAGCTTGATATAACTCGGTTATACTATTATTATTTTTCACGCTACGGCCTTTAATAGCTCGAGGTTTGTGTAGGCTCACCAGGGGTTGCAGGAATTCGTGACTGTAGTTCCCTGGCACTTTCCACTTTACAGTTGTTCCAACACATCTAGAAGAAATGTAAATCCAATTATTCTAGTCGTTTAGAAAAATTAGATTGATTTTCTAAGTCTTGGTTGAATCATCAGGGAAACAGAGCAGTGGTATTATACTCTTGGTAAGTTGCGAATTCTTACAATTTCTGGTAGGCTGGCTGATGTCCAGACTGAGACTGAAACACTTACATTGCGCCTTCTCTTCACACCACAACCTCCCTTCCCATCCCCAAAACCTGAACTTCCGATCAGGACGGCAGTTTGAAAGAGACAATTAACAAGTAAGAATTTAAAAATTGTTTCTATATGGCAAACTGCTTATCGCAATACCCTTCTGAGGTGAAGAAAAACATTTCATCCTAACTCATGTACTGTCGGTCGTCAGTGGGAGGTTGAGTTCATCTCATTGTTCCAATTCTCATTCCTTTTATTTTCTGTCTTTAGGAATTTCATTTGGCCTTTATTTGGCCCGTAGAAAGAGTAACTTCGGAATTGAGGAGTGAGGATAGCACTCTCAAAATTTCCTGGCCTTTCTTGAAAAGTGCTCTAGTCATCAGTCCATGCAAAACACCTTAGAGTATCAAACTGTTATTGTGTTTGGCCAATTCCCAAGCGTGTTGACTTTTCACTCAGCCTTTTCGCAATCCAGCGCATGTTTTTGTGCAATCATACAATCACATGGCTTAGTTTTAGATATCACAGGCTAATTGTTAGTGCAATTGAAAACCCAAAGCAAGAAGTCGTTTTTGTATCACAATCTATTTGCTTCAACATGATGATATACCACGTGTCGTGTTATTTGCTCGGTAAAACTCGAGCTGCTCCATCTCACTATATATAAGTCTATTCCTGCCCTTGAATTTTTCTTGCTTTAATCATCCCCCGTTCAAGCTTTACAAGTCATAATCAAGCCATTTGAACATCCAGAAATTATTCTCAACCAAACTACGCCCCCAACCCTCTCTCGGCTCCCAAGCCATACACAAGAGCGAAAAAGAACCACGTACGATCAAGAAGATGTCTGGAACTCCAAGCAAGAAGCAGGATGAAAATCCGCAGAAAATAAAGTCGAAGGATCAGCTCATTGGTAAGTCCTCCCTACCTGCAAAAACTCAGAAACCCGCTAATATCAATCCCAGCTCTCATAGGAAGGATGACTAGTCAAAATCTTGTACTGGAGAGGGAGGCTAGAGATATCACAGTTTGTCTAGAGCGCATGAAAATGACTTTGCGGGAGTGGAAGGTTGAAATATCGAGGAAAAATGAAGTATCGCCAAAGAGAATCGCGGAGACTGAGGAACTGGTATCTGAGATGGAACGCCTTGGAATCGAAATGAGTGGTCTTAAGAGCGAACTTGAAGATTCTCAAGACAGGATCTATGAGTTTAGCATACCTACATGATTATTCGCTTCCCAGCACCACCCCCAAGAGTTTCAACCGACGCGAGGGGATATGCCTTAGTCTCTTCACTTATTGGTTGTGTTACCCCCTACCTCTTTGTACTCGCCAGGCAAGCTGGATACTGAAATTGAACTTGGTTACACATTTGAGGGTTCGATGGTATTATAAATTCGCAGAACTGATTTGAAGTGAAAGTTAGAGCATCCAGATAGGCTTTGTGAAGTGTAAAAGTTGAGATTTGATGACTCTTGAAACGCCAAAAGAACACTTCGTATTCAGGATAACTCATGAAATAAACTCGAATGAGCATTTGAAACCCGAAGAATTAGCCAGCTCTAGTGTACTTTATTCGCCAATTAATTCGCTTTCAGCAACCTCTCTCCCTTCCACCTTCCAAGTGTAAAAAATACGAGCTTTGCTCCGAGTACACCTCCTTTATTTTGATTAGACGCATAACTTATCTTGTTCGTGGAGGTTTGAACAACGAAGAATTATGCCTCCCTATTCTTGTAAATTTCCTTGCATAATACTCTGAATTATCACGAAAATCCCGAGGTAATAGAGGGATGGGGTGTACTCGGAGTAAAACTCAGAACTCTTAAACTGACTATATCTGTGAGAGCTTCACTACCCTATACTTTTTACTTGTTTCAGTACAGTTTTTTATGTAAACTCTTCTCTTTGGAAACAAAAGCATCTTGGAGTTCAGACAACGAGACGTGCGCAAGGCATAAGAAACAGCGATGAGAGGATGAACAATTTCCCTACCGGAATCAAGAATAATTATTCTTGGGGAAAAGGGTTCGTATTGTATAAGTGATTGTAGGAAGCTTGATTGAAGCGCCCATCCCCAAGAAACTGAGTGGTTTTTTCCCTCTACCATTTAGTCGTAAAAGCCTTCGTTATTCCAGTCGAGCTTCTCATGAGCTTCCTCTTGTCTGGTCGGGGTTTCCGATGATCTGTTTCAAAATCATGTCTCATGAAGCCAGGACATTTCACGTAATCCCTAAATCTCTGTAATGCAGATGTTGGGTCCTTATCTTCTTCCCCCAAATCGCTGACACTCAGTCACACTCTTAGTTTTCTGGTTTTTGTGTCCGAGGGTAATGTTTTTTTGTCGGTTTTGTTGATTGGTTACTATTTCGATTACGAAATCGGTTTAACAGAGGATGAAATTTGAGCTTAAATACCTTGGTTCAGTAGTTTTTGTTGCCACTAAGTTTCATATAATGGACCGAATCAACTTGTTCGAGACATGATCGAGACAATTTCACAAAGAAGAAGTATGAGAGAAGGATACAACTGGCAGCTAGAGATGACCAGAAACCCGCGAAGTCTAATACAGCCTTCGGAATTGTTCTTAGAACTTGACAAGATGGAAGTGTTGTTCAATTCGGAGCCTTCTTTTTGAAGAGTTGTGGGTATTTACATAATTAAGTTTATATACCGAAAAGTACATCTGACGAAAAGAGGATGCTATTAGAAGAATTGACAGAACCCTTCTACTGAGGCTTTTAGTCTTTTCTAGATGCTTGTCACCGAGTGAATAGAATATCTCAATCCCCATAACTAAACCATCTCGGGAAAAAGCCATTCCAGCCCAGGCAGCTCAAAATCCCGGTCTGCAAAAAAGTCATAAGGATACGCACACTTTTCCACAATGACAGCCCATTCTTCTCTCGACCAGCGGGACTCAAATTCAAGTTGCAAGCCAAACTGCTCAACGTCCTCTTTAGCACGAGCAATATATTCCCAAGGCCAAACTGTCCAAGGGGTTTCACGCGTCAACAATCTCTCATACCACACCCTACGAACATCAGATACACTTTTATGCGGATCATGAAGCACAACAACCTTCTTTAAATTTCTGGAAGGGAATTCTTTGCTTTTCCGCTGAGCAAACCATCCAAAGCATGCAAAGTCGACTTCGCTTGTACTACGCGCGGGGATTTCACGGAGTCCCCATGTATCGAAGCCTTTGAAATCGATCGTCAAGAGGTGAACTTTGGGTCCCAGTTTCTCGAGCAATTTGTCGTGGATTCGACGATTCGCAAAATTTGACCATCCGTTCGTGTTAAACACATTCGTAGCCGATAGCGTCAACTCCTCTAAACTCACACAGGCAGAAAAGTTAGGTAGTGGAGAGGTAGGCTTGTCGGAATACACTGGGTCAAAAACCGGGCCTAGCTTTATAGTTCTCAGAGATGTTTCATGTAAGTCGATACATCGCTGGAGACACTGTGGTTCTTTGATATGATGTTCGATGGATAGGTGAAGAAGATTTGCTGGCCAATGAAGTATCCTCCGACTCAAATAACCTACTCTAAGCGCGGGGTTGGATAACACAATAGACGTTACGGTGCCAGTGCTGTAACGATCTAAGGGAAGGATTTCCTCAAGCTCTTGCTGCTTATACTTGGCGTTTTCGTTTCTTCCACTTTCGCGAATCAGTTTCAAATGCTTCAAAAATGGCATTTCAGTTTGCTGTCTCGCCAGCGAGAATGATTCATATGGGATTGTGAGGTTCTCGATCTTCGAAAGTGTCCAGATTGCCTGAAAAAGCAAGCCATCTCTCTCTTTGTCGACCAGTTTTCCAGCGACAGAGATCGTTCGAATGCCTTTGCAGGTTTCCAAAAGTGACCGAATATCCATGAATTCATTCTTTCCTCCCTCCTTGAGCATGGAAAAATTCAAGACTCGTACTTGGCTAATGAGGTGCGGTTTTTCTTTTAGAATCTCGGTGATTTGACGACAATGTTCCGAGTTTTTTGAAGCATCCCTACATGATATGTCGTTGAAGAGAACGGGCTCGTACACGCTCCACCATCTTTTGCAAACGAGACCTGGCCCAAGACAACCCCGGTCCCTCTCCAGAGGGTAGTGATCTTCCTGTGGGAGATAGCCGAAGATCTGAAACAGCAATTCATCTGGTAAAAAGGAGATCCAGCACCCTCCCCGATGGTCGGCTGGTTGTCCCGTCGAGCCAAAAGTCGTGAGCGACAGATCTGCAGAGCAAACCGCCATAGCCGATATCTTTCTCTTTTTTGCGTGTTTCCACGGTTGACGATCTTTGTTTGCGAAGGCTGAACCAACTGAGAAAGTAAACTTGGTCTGTAGAGGTAAAGGGTGGAGCCTGAAGTGGCCTTCTTTCTTCTCGTATGTTTCACATGTACCTAGCCACAGCCACAGCCACATGCTTCGTAAAATAAATAAAAGCGGCAATGGAAATCAATTATAGAAGGAGATATGTATGCTTCTACGCTTTTAAAAATCTTAGAACTTTATTCGATTAACCTGGAGCAATTTAATTCAAGAGTTGAAATTACTAGATTTACGACCTACTAAGTTAAAGTAGTAACATAATCGATTCTATAATTAGTGAATGAAGTATACCAGATAGCCAATAGCGTTTTAGAAAACACTTGAATACTAGTCGATTTTATTGCATGCTCAATGAAGGGATTGTGCAAGACAACAGAATTTGACAAATGTAGTATGAAAAATTATTCTATTTCCCTACCCTCCTGTATCATCAAATTATATCTAAGCTAGGTACCAAATCTAAAATTTAGAAAGTCTAGCGAGTATATATTACACAAGCATAAATCTTTGTAAATCTTCAAAAAGCCCCCAAAGAAAACCAATTAAAAAGCTTAGATCTTTTCAGTCACCGTCTCATTCCTCGGAGTTTCAATCTCTTGACTCGACGAGACCTCACGCTCCACGTGTACTGTGCCATGCTTCTCATTTTTCCCCTCCTCGACCAACAATTGTCTCGCTCTTTCAGTTGCAAGCGTACCACCCAAGAGAGCATCTTCGCCATCAAAGTGCTTGACGATTTCCTCAAGTGGCGTGTTTTGAGTCTCGACGTAGAAGAAGTAGACGACACCAAGCTCAAAGGCAAGCCATACGTCGTAGACGATATAGTATTTCCAACCGAGCGCATCGAGTGCGACGGGATTGACATAAGAGTTGAAGAAAAGAGCAAGATCAACGGCGAAGAACAAAAGAGTAAGACCCTGGTAATTGTTGTTAGTACTTGTTGTTGAAGTGAAAAGAGGAACTAAAGAAATGACATACCTTGGCACGGATTTTGTAAGGCAAAATCTCCACACCATATCCAACCAAGAGTCCAGACCAGGCTGAGTTGTAGAAAACATAGTACAAGAAGATGAAGAAAATCTCAGCATAACTAGCAGCTCTAACTCCTGTTTGGACGAATTGGGCTGCGCAGATAGTCCAGGCACAGAAGGCCATAAGCATGCCACCGGTAGCGAACAAGAAGAGAGGGCGACGACCTAGTTTATCGATGAAGAAACATGCAGTGACTGCAGTTAAGAAGTTGATGATGTTAAGAATACCGTTGATTTCCAATTGCAGCTTGCTATCTGTGACACCTGCACCTTTAAGAACGTCGCCGATGTAGTATGAGACAAGACCATTACCAGACCATTGGGAGAAGAAACCGAGCGAGAGGAGGATGAGTACACGACGGCGGTTGCCCTTAGTCTTGAACAGCTCAACCCATCCATTGGTTTCGAATTCTTGTTCTAGTTTGAGGGTGTCGGAAATTTCGTGAAATTCAATCTGGACAAGTTCGTCGTCGACATTGCCTCTTGCATGTGTTTTTGCCAAAATCTGAAGAGCTTTCTCGGATTTTCCCTTGGCAATGAGATAACGAGGGGATTCGGGAACCAACCTTTTTTGTGTCAGTTAAAAGCACGCCGGACTTGTACTACTGAGGGTGATTCTTACCAAATAGCGATCAGTTGAATGATAGAAGGAGCCGCCTGGACCATTGATGGAATTCTCCACGCCCAAGGGGATGCAATGTTATCAGTCCCGAATGTGAGCCAAGCGGCAACGATACTGCCAAAGTACCAAGTACTGTTATAGACGGTGGTGAAAATAGCTCGATGTTGAGGATGGGTAAGCTCTGCGATGAGTAGAGGCGCGGCACCGTGGGCAATTGAAACTCCGAATCCGATGAGAAATCTCGCGGCGATAAACATCTGGATATTGACACCGATCGATTGGAGAACAACACCAACAATCATAATCACACAGCCAGTCATAATACCAATCCTACGGCCCAAGCCATCGGCGATATAAGGAGTGATTGGGAGCGCGACAATTGATCCAACAGACATAATAGCATTGAGCAGACCTCGAGTTGCTGCTCCAGGATAATCGAAGGCTGCATCTCATTAGTCGGTTAACACGGCATCTCGAGGAATCTTTGCTCACATTTTTTCCACTCTTCTAGTGTCTGCAGACCATTCATCATCGATCCGTCGTAACCATTGGTGGCAGATGTAAGGACCGCAAACATGAGGGCAATGTACACTCCTCGCATTCCAGGCTCCTTATACCATGTTATACGTGGAAACTCTCGTCCACCAACCTCGAAGGTATCTTTTGATGGTGTGAAAAAGCGTGGCATCTTGACGGTTGTGTTCAAAGGAACTTGAACGTGGATAAGACCATCGATGGAAGATCCAAAGAAAAAAAAGCTCGAGGAGTTGTATAGACTTATATAACCTGGGTATCAGTACATGTCCGCATGTACCAAAAGGTATTCATCTCTCCATCCCTCGTCCAGTTGTCCATTTATCCGCTGCTAGTCCCCGAAGATCTCATGGTCGAGTGTTGCCGCGGTTCTGGGACGACTTTTTCTCACCCAATTTATCTCAGAAGAGAGCCTCCTCGGTGCGACATCCCAGTTCTCACCCCAGCATTTCCCCGTTTACCCCAAGGCCACCCTGCATGGGGTTTAGGGGCGTGAGGCACTTGAAGCCACCCGAACGCCTCAGGCCAAGAAAGCTCCATGGGCTTACGAAAATGGACTCCAAATTCTAGCTCTCTCATAGGTGGAGATGGCAATTTCAAGCTCCAGATCTGGCACTAACCATTTTGGCTGACGAGATGAGAGTTTTGGGCATTTAGCCTGAATACTCACCCCGGAATCAGCCCCGGATAAATCAACGATTCAAGATCTTGGAGCGGGCCGTTCAAGGAGCTTCTGCGCCTGTCTTGTGTACGTCGTGTACCTCTTTCGCTCGAAAGAAATCTGATCTTCGACTGCTGTTTATTTCCGAGTTTATGCTCAGATGTTTACGTGTTTCAAGAGTTGCTATAAATTCGACATTATCCACGCTTTCTTGGGGAAATACCGAACATAAAAACCAACGGCCCAAAGGGCCTCGCAAGCTCGTCAAGCTACGTGAAGACGAATTTATGGGCCGTTACCTGCCACACATTTGAAGCCAACGAATTGACGAGATCAGATAACGATAGGAACGCGGCCCCAGGGTTCCGCATATGCTCGTATGTCAACTGTAGGTCAAATTGTGTCAGCCCAAACAACGAGATTCAAGTCTATGGCAAGTTAAAAAAAGTACTTTCCTAACTGTTCGTAAAACAGCCCATTCTAGTTGTAGTTGACGAAAGGGGGTTGCGAGAGTGGATCAATAAAGAAGTGGATTCCCATGTGACTGTCAGGATTCAACCCATCGTGAAGAGCTGGCTGTCCATACAGGATGGAGTCATCCCACCATTCCCACGAGGGACCCGTGTCGTAGTTTAGTTCGTGTACAGGCGACCAATGCATCTGAATTCCCAACGGGCTTGACCTCGAAATGGTTCACGACGAGACGATATCGAAAGTCACATGCAGCCCCCGTCGCGTCTCCGAACTTTGTTGCCACTCGAGCAAAATCACGCAGTTCCTAATTCTGTTCGGTTGGTGGTAAAATGGATGTTGAGCAAGCGCTCGGGAACCAGCATTTCATCGTCTGTTATCAATTCGCCATATATGCACGCAGTGGTGTTTTATCGCGAAATGGCTTTTTATTTAAGACATTGACTCGGCCTATTCGGACCGTATGCCTCGAAAAATATTGGGTTGAGAAATAAATCATCAGACTCTGCAAGTACTATGAAAATTGTTTTCAAAAGATGACGGTAGAGATTTATTACACCGAACGGCCGTTTCGACAAACTGGGGAGACGAAGAGGGAAAAGCAAACCCATAATCTTGCGCGATCAGAAAAGGTCCGCACTTGCTTGAGCTAACAAGTTGGAGTTCCACAACGCCGCAAATCAAAGAAAGCGAAGAAACAAAAACATTCGGCGGGTTCTGTCCATCCAGTTGGGGAGCGAAATAAAAATACAAGCAAAAGCACAGTTAGACTTCCCTGATCTGGAATCCCCAAGAGACTCGAGCTTTCACGAAGACAACACCAGATGGCGGTTTTCAAACAACAAGCCCTCTCCTGGCGCAACTTTGGCTTCCCGCAGTGGTAGATAGGATATCCTGCACAAACTTGGGATGGCATATCTACCTGACATGCTTTTAGGAAAGTCCCAAAGAGACGCCATCAGATAGTTTCCCTTCAAGGTTCTTTTCCCAAACAAATCCTCTGGCCGTCTCAGCTATCCGCATGCATACCGCAGAAGTGGCAATATGCCACTCAAGATCTGCCAATCAAGATGTTGTATCCGAGTTTCGAGAATTGTATGATGGGCTCGAAAGGGCTCGTATGGTCTGAGCTAGGGCTCACCCAGCTCGATTTCGTTCGTCCGTATTGGGGCCGCGTTCAGATATATGGAGAGGTGCGGCGTCCACGAAGGAGTTGTTGCGCTGGTGTAGAACCATCGGTCCTCACATTGTCTCTTGGTGAAATGAAACAGGAGATTATGTAAGTCCTCCGAAATTACACCCGAAGGTCCGAGAGATTTGCCGAGATTTTGCCTGACCCTTCGAAAGCTCATCAACTCATCCCATTCTTCGAAGTTGTTTTGTCAATCCATCATGGATAATGGATCATGACCATGACTTTCAAATGCCATTCAATGAATGCACAATGGGGCATGAGAAAAACTTCGCAATTAACCCGTGCCCGTCTGGGGTCTCCCCACCAATATTTACCCCTCCATTTAACCCCGCATTGTCTTCGCTCCACAAGTTTGGTCTAGACTTCAAAGCTAGTTCTCACTCCGACAGAGTTTCAAGTTGTGGATTTTGAAGACACGAATTTCTCTTCCTTATCAGCTATTTCAGTTCAATTGTTTTCCCTTCATTTTACGCTTCCAAGTTTCTATGTTAATCCGGGGGGTTGGTGATATAGGCGGGGACGGAAATGTGGATTCCCAATCATCCATTGGTAGTAGTTCCCTGTTACTTGCTTGTTTAGAATGATGTGCAACAAAACAAAGAATATTCTCTATCACCTTCTCTGCTCCGCAATTGTCCATATTACTATTCCCGCTTTGAGCCAAATGGGTTCCAAATATGTGGAACCCATTTGGGGTACTTGTCGGATATTAAATTGTGACTTGCAGATAAGCCTTCCAATTCATAAATTTCGGAGTTTTCATTAAATTACGAATATGAGCGAAGTGCAACGAAACGTCTCTTATACCATTCTTTCGTTCTCTGCTCGGGAGTGACCCATCTTTTCACTACTTAGCTCGACTCCTAGAATCCACATCTTCCATATATAGGAGTCGGGTATTAAATGCGAGGTGCAACAAACGTCTCTGCCCCAGCTGTCTTTTTATTGCAGCCTTCATTTCTCTTTCAAAATTTTCCGTCAAGGTGGATAGTAATATGAGAACTCCGTACTCTGATATATATAACTGTCGGATATTGAAACGCGAGGTGCAACAAATTTTCATGGCCTATTGATTTTTTATTATCAACTGTATTTTCTGATCTCAAAATTTCCGTCAAAGTGGGGAGCTTTATGAAAATCCACGTACTCTGTGATATATAACTGCCGGGTATAAAAATGCCATCTGCGACAAAGTAGCTCTATCCCCAGCTTCATTTTTATCTCAAATCATTTTGTTATATAAATAGCGGATCGTAATATAAAAGCCCACCAGCTCTTGGATATATAGCTATCGGGTATTAAAAAGCGAGGTGCAACCAAAATACCTTCCTATGGTTTTCCTCCGAACCCTAGGCCAACTACCCTGCCAAAATCTGTATGAGACCTTGGATTAAATTGAACAAGTTATGAAACTCTTATATACAAGTGCCGGATATTAAATTGCGAATTGCAACAATGTGATATACCCCAGCTTTTGACCCTTCATGCTAACTAAATAATTCCATTTAGCTTCACAGCCGCAATTCGGCCGGGAACTATTTTATGAAACTCCTATACATATTTGATAATTATTTGATTGTGTCTTCCTGCACAGGTATTAAGAGAATAAAGCCCCGATAGGGCATTTTCAGGTCTGGAGAGGATAGTGAAATCCGGAGAAACTTCATCTTGGAATTCGTGACTGACCACGAGTAAAGTGTGTGCTATTTTATCCTCTAATTGTTATGTTAAGGCTTGGAGAATCAATTTAATTATTTTGAACTGCTAGGATAATTGAATTCATGCTAAGTTTATTCTCCTGGAACAATTATAGGATGGAAAGTCCCACGAGATTACAGTCACGAATTTCTGCAACCCCTGTTGGCCTACCTAACAAATCGCTAGGAAAAGTGTGCCAGGTAAACTCAATTCCACTAACCCCCAAGGTATCGTAGCTAAAAAGCACTTTTATCCCGCCTCCCCAAAAGCACAAAACAATTCCAAATCATCTATAAAGTGGTCATAAGATGATGATTCCAAATAAAAAGACTTTCAAACTTGTTTATGCAAGTCAAACGGCATAAATATGTGCGGCGAAGCTGAAGAGAGAAAAGGCATGAACAATAGGTGCGGGGGTGGGGGTCATATCAATAGTTGGCTTGATATAAACATATGCATATATCGCGAAGTATAAGTGGGGCTGTGCAACATCAAGAAACATCACATGGTTGTGGAAAGTTAACTCATCGCATATGAGGTTTAGTAAAAATGGGAGCTAGTATGGAAAATTTTCACTTCAAGATAACCCTAGTACCTACTCTACGAAATGATTCTACGAGACGATTTAGAGCAATCAAATTTATTATCTAAGATAGCTTATTCTCTTAAAAGGTTTCGAACAATACTCTAAAATGTTCTAGACTATTTCGTACAATCAAGGGTAAAGCAGGTGCTGGAGAGTAATGCTCACTTCCCTTGTTTGTATGTCCATGCAGAGTCGTGGGAACTTGGTTTCCGTAATCTTTGCTTTTTAGGTTTTTCTCACTTTCTGATAGAGTCGAATATTAAAAAGTTTCATTTTGGGCGCTGTATAAAGGGTCGTTATAAAGGAATGAAAGGGGACCCTTTACCAATCGAGACCAGTAGCTGCAAACGTGCAATGATCTCTTCGCTCTGAGCGTCTTCAAATTCCAACTTCTCTTTGCTCTATCCAGAGCCGCCCATTCAGCCCGCAGGGTTTCATTCTTCATTCTTGTTGAAATATTTTCAATCTTTATGGAAAATTCTTTGTATCTCAACTCGGACGGACGAACAATGCTCGAAAGTGTGTGGCGAATTTTGGACTGCTTGAGAAAATTGAGTGCAAGTAGAAGAAACCCAACCAAAGCCTCATATAGGTCTCCTAATGTCGCTTTCAAAGCTTCGCTTTGGAAATGACTAGAAAGCTCTGTTCTGGGGAGAATCTCAGCAATATCTACGAGTGCTTTTGAGATCTGAGTAACTATATTTTCGTGATTTACGGTTGACTTTCTAGAAATTAGCCCTTTGAGTAAGCGAAGCTGCAATGATACATACCCGAAGTATAAATCTGATTGTGCCCCATACTAAGGACGCATATTCCGGGTTGTGTTGAGCCAACAAGTCCAAGGGTCCTAAGAAATATATGATTCTCGAGACAAGCTTGGTCAGGGGTTCGGTCGCTTTTGATGACCCCTTTCTTTCCCCGTATTTAACTTGTGCTTCAACAACAGCCATTTGCACATCTTCCATCGTGACACATCCCTCGTCTTTCAATGAGTGGCCCGTTGTCTCGGTCAAGTGACTCTGCAATTCTTCAAAAGCAACTCTTACAGTATTTCCAGTAGCTCCACTTTCTTGATTTTCTCTTATTTCCTTAAAAAGTGAGTCTGGAAGGACCGGATTGTGTACGTTTAATTTTTTGTTAACATTCGACCCAGACGATACCGCTTCTGTTTGTTTTCCCATGTCGCTTATTATCACTGTGAAGTTCTTTTGTCTCAATTGGGTCACTACTGAAGCAACTGTCTCCCCCGTCGCGATGGACCTAGAGGAAGACGCGAAAGGATTTCGTGAAAATTCACCCCCTTTTCTACTGGAGAGGTAGGGCCGCTGGCGAAAATAATATCAGCACCGATTTGTTCCAGTTCGGAAAAGAAAGGCGCTGTAGCTTCGTGGACTTTACTGTCCGGGTCTTTCCAAGGCCCGCCTGAGTCTTTCCAAGTTCTACCCGTAGTATCAGTATATAAAGAGTTGTTTTCTAGTAGAACACTAACCCGTAGTACAATGGTAGATGGGAGTAGATGACGAAAAGAATATTTTCAAGTTGATGAGCAGCCCTAATAACCGAAATATATGCGAGAACATCCGAAAAAGGACCCTTTTCCAGGCCAGAACCGTGCGACACATGTATATCGTGGGTGATTTGGTTCTGCGCAAAGCTCGTTGTACTTGACACAGCTTTGAATTTTTGTGACCAAGCCGGTTCATCTTTATCTCCATTCCATTTCATCAGAAGAAAAATAACTCTATTGTACGGTCGTTGGCGAACAATCTTTGGAACAATACGCTTAAAGCTAGCTATTTCCGAGGTATTCAGTTCTTCTTGAAATTCCAGGGTATTCGGCTTCGGTCCGTAGAATTCAGAAGCAGGGTGGCCACGTTCATCTCTCTGATGAGGCACTTCAGTTTCCGAATCTTCGGGGTTAGCTCGTGAAGGATTGCCCATTTCAGCACTCGTCACTTGGAGGCGAGACCGCTGTTTGTCTGGAGTTCTTTGAACTTCAACGTCGATTTGGCACACGGAACTACCAAAATTTGAGCTTCATTTACTTCGAAGAAAGGGTGAGAGACAAACCATTTCATCCAATCTGCCTCTGTTTTTCTCAAGACCATACCGCTGCAATAGGGTGCGGCCGGACAGCTGGAGAAGTAAGCTTCGTTTCCTTTGACGAAAACTTCAACAATCATCGACATGGAAATTGTTTTCCCGGGTTTTATCATAGACTTCCAGATGTTTGGATTAAGACTTTGTCCGCTCTCGTTGTCCAAAATCTGGTACATGCCACGTTGAACCCATTGGACCCCGGGCTGACCCTCGAATTGTTCTTCTAAAAAACAGCCAAATATCTGGCTTTAAATTAGTTTGAGCCAGTTTAAGAAGATTCGGAGCAAATTCCTCCAATCTCACCTTGAAACTGCTGACAAAATCTGTGTGGAGAGTCCAGTTCCGCCCAATTCCGTCTAACAAGAATACATAATCTCGACCAGTAATTTGCATTACTCGTCTTGTTGTTGCTTGTGAAGCACGAGATAAGATAGTTCTTCCAAATACTTAGTCTTATTTTCCAAATTTATTGATTTTAACTTACAGGAAATTGAATACTATCCCCTTGAAACATATCACAATTATTGACATTCAGTCCAGAAGTCAGTCAATGTCCTTTACGGTCATCGGAAAGTAACACTTACAAGGTTTTGAGATGCACAGCTGTTTGGGAATCCCAAACTCCCATTGAAGCCTCTGAGCTACCATTTTCGAGCAGAGCCAGGAGTGAAAAGCGACTGGAAACGAGTATTTGTTCTGGACAGGAATGAGAAATCTCCACTCTGTCGAAGTTCCGAATCGCTTCAATAATCTGCAATTGAAGTCCATTATTTTGAAGTTGGTTTTGCTCCAAATTGTTAAGTCGATAAGAGAGTTCATCCTGTTTTATTTTGAGGAACGACATCAAAACTTCCTCCCGGTGTTCTTGTGCCTTTTTCTCGGTAGCAATCTTCGTTATGGCTGGTACAATTGTCTCTTGAAGAGTGGCAGCCATGGAATTCATACGCGATAGCCGAGTGTCTACAGTTTCTTCAAAAATCTCACGTAGTGCCGTGGGCAGATTCAAGACAGAAGTATTATATTTGTTAGCCTTCACAGTATTAACCAAACCAAGTAACTTACGTGATGACTGGGAGCAAAGCTGTATCTAGTACTTGAAGTTGCGACCCGATTTGCGTTTGCAATTTCTGAGCTTCTTTCATGGGACCATATTTGTATTGCAACTTCGTTTTCATATGTCGCAAGCTTGACAGTCTTCCGGTAGATGGCAGTCCAAGTTTCGCCTTGTACTTTTCAATCTCGGACAGGAAATCGATAACTGGTTCCTGGATCTCCTTGATCTTGTTTGAAAGCGATATTGTAGCAGCAGCAGGTATATCCGAGAGAGCCTCGAGCGTTTTCAGCGTAGCTACGAGGCTGTTGAGGAAGTTGGAGATCCTGCGGTAATCAGCCGCAGCACCACTGGCATCATCAAGTGCTTGTGCCACATCGATAATGATTTTGATGGCAGCAGCAATGTCCCCGGCGGACCACCCAAAAGACATGGTGGTATTTCCATAAGATCAAGGAGGCATTCGTGGTGACGAAGAAGATTAAAGAAGCAGAGAGCAGGCGAACACAAGGCTGGCAATTTAGGCGTGCTAGCCACATCATGCAGCACGGGGACATTGTCAATGGCTCGGCTAAATGTGAGAGAGTACCGAAAACGCCTCAATTCTGAACAAGCAAATGTTGTGTAGACAGTATTAGATTTATGTCGTTATTCTCGACACTTAAATACCCTTCATGCTATCATCCCAGTTAACTAAAATGCTTTCACGATATACGAATTTCTATTTACCGTAACAAAAACTAACTCGTGCAAGGAAACCAGTATTCGTTAGTTAGAGTATAAGTATATTAAGTCTTTATTATATTTAAGTGACGAAAGTGCACTGAGTTAATTAAATTAGCCAGCTCGCCTTGCATGTTGGGTTGGGAGCACCAACACCATCCCTGACCTTCTTACAACAATAATTAATTACGCAACAACCAACAGTCGGAAACGCTTACTTTCTGCATAAAACTGAATAGGTACTAGTAAATAATTATATTAACGAAGGAATAGTCGTTTGAGGTTATTTCAGTAAAAAAATATCAGGGTTAGTTGTGGGTCGGATCTCAGAACCCTTTCTCAAGTAGCCATCGTCAAAACCCACTCAAAGAAAGCAGACCAAAAAGGAAAACTCATTGCTCGACGAACCGTGACTACAAAGTCTACTAGTCAGTTGAAATCTTCTATACTCATATACTATAAACTCTTCCTTTTCCTTTCAAACAAGTTCTTTAACTAGGTAGCAAGTCGGAGCACCATGTTTTGGGGGGCAAGAAGATTCGCAAGTCATCTCTCAACTGTCGAGCAAGCCAACCCAAGTTTGGGGCCCAAAAAAGCTGCAAGTAAGCCATCGATTGTCGGGTAAGCTAAATTGTGGGGGCCAAAAAGAGTATGGGTAAGCCATCAGTCGTCGAGTAAGCGATCGATTGTTGAGTAGGCCAAGTAAATGTTGGGGGCCAAGAGAAAGTTGCAAGTAAGCCATAACTTATCCAGTACAATTCACGTGCAGATTTAAATATGCGCTCGTCAAACTCGAGAACCTTCAATTCTTTCAAAGTGCAAAAATACCACCTCATTCAAGCCCACCATTTTACGCACCATAAGACAACTAGCAAGTATCACAACCACCTCAAATGCTCTCCCGCTTTTCTCAAAATAAGTTTTCTTTCTATACCGAGATCACATCTTCGAATTTAAGAACCCCGCAACAACTTTCGCAAACTCCTGAGGCTTCTCAACCATAGGTAAATGTCCCGCGCCCTCAATAACCTCAAATTTCGCACCCCCCTTCCCATAAGCACCAGCCATATCCTCCATAGTCTTCGGCAAAACACCATCACTCCCCCCAACAAGGAACATACCCTTAACCTCAGCAGTCTTCATCCCCTCCTTCAAATCGTACTCCCAGAGTGCTTTCACACTGTGACGAAAACCCTCAAGACTATTACTAGCAACCATCTGCTTCACAGCCTCAAGTTTTGGTGCGAGAGCCAGGTTTTCGTAACTTTCTTTCACGAACCAACGTCGTGTTGTGATTTCCGCAAGTTCTTGTCCTACAACAGGTTCTCCCGAGGAGGCGGTAGCAGCTTCCTTTTCCGCGAGTGCGATACGCTCGCTCCATGCTTTTGAGTTCCCAGCTGGCGATTTGGACGAGGTATCGCAACTGATAAACCTCTCCACTCTATCAGGGTATTTAAGCGCAACATTTAAAGTCGTGACACCACCAAGACTAACGCCTATAACCGCCGCCGCCTTCTTGACTCTCAAAGCATCGAGAAGAGCAATTATATCAGCGGCTAGGAGGTCGACTGTTATTGCTTTTTCACCACAGGCAGCGAATCGTCCGCGCTTGAGATACCGTAGGATACGGTATTTTTTGTTTTCGGGTTTGGAGAGGAAGGAAGTTACGAAGTCATCCCAGATTCCGTAGGTTGTGAGGATGGAGTTGCAGAGGACTATGAGGGGTGCGTTGGGGTCTTGTGAGCCTTCGAGGCGGTAGGGGAGCGTTACGCCGTCGGGGGTTGTGATGAAGGATTCGATTGCCCCCGCTTCGGTGTTTGCGGATGTAGAGATGGTTTTGGTGAGGATTGGAGTGGTAGGATCGGTAGATGACCAATCTGAGATGGTGGGAGAGAGGTATCGAGGTGCGGGACCGAATGTGTAGTAGAGATCGTAAACTCGTCTCCGTTTATCTTTCACCACTTTGCTCCCTATTTCCGCAGCCCACGGTGTTGTAGTAGCAGCCTTGAACTCTGGTCCTGCCAAACCGTTCTCCGGCGCATATTCATGGAGGGACATATACTCCATAGGCGCATCCGGATCGATACTCGAAGTCACAAATCGTCTCGTTCGTAACCATCCAGGAACTTTGGAAATCATATCGACATGTTCCTCCCGGTACCACTTATCCAATTGCTCCTTCATCCCCTCCCCATCTTTTAACTCCAGAAAGACAGCCACGATAACATTTCCCCGCCCCTCATTCTCCACTTCTTCCAATTTCTTGAATTCTGCGGATTCTCGGGACTCCACGAAATCGTAGAGTTTCCGATCAACCTTGATCTGCTTCATCGTCTCTGCCTCTCGAGGAGTTTTCACTGGAGGACCTCGCAGACGCAGATATGTATCCTTGGTCAATTCCGACATATCTGTGATATCGTATATCGCCATCCACTCCGGTTTCTCCTCTGAAGGACTTCCCCCATTGTAGTCATTCGCTCGATATCGAAAGCCATTCGTGCAGAAATCGAGACGGAGACGGGTAGGGCCGTGCTCATTGTTATACCAATCGTGAAATTGTTCTTCTGGCAGCCCAGCTTTGGGCTGCATCGTCACGTAGAGGATGCCGGATGTAGGTGCCATGATGGGCGATTGTGGGATGTATTTCGTATGGTACGATGGAGATAAGAGTAATGGTTCGAGAGATTGTCTAGATGTTAGCGTGTTTGGAATTGAGATGTTTGGCCAGAGGGAGGAGAGAGAGAAGAATGAAATGGTTGAACTCTTAACCGTGGGATTCAACATGATGGAGCGGATTAACCCCACCATGGCTCAATGGCTCTGTTCAGCGGGGGACGCTGTTGATGCGGGGAGAAATCGCGGCATCTTCAGCGGGAAAGAAATCAACCAATGCCAAGACCCTCCCAAAACCATGAGCTATCACGTGTAAGAGGTCGAAATCCTTCTAAATGGGTATTCCTTTCCTCTAAATCTCTAGATATATACGTTCTAATCATACCAGATGGCATTCATACCAAACCCCGGTTCCTTGACATCGCAATGTGCCACTCTCCCAAGAAACTCATCCTTCCATCGATAGATTTCGATCCAACCTTCTTGATCATCCGTCAAAGCAAGGTACTCATCACTCCATGGACAAGGGCTGACTGCATTCGAGTGACCTCCACTAGTAGGTGTAGGATTCAAACATATCTGTCGTTCAATATTTCCAGATGGTCCTAGAGCAAAAGCTGCAATATAACCAGTGACCTTGAAATCATTCGACCTCGAGGTGGCGAAGAGATATTTTCCACTTTGTGATAAGAAAACAACATCAGATCGATACATTTTCCCACCAACATTTGGAATCCCTTCATCTCATTAGTCCATAACCGAGTTCAAAAAAGGGGTAAAATACCTGGAGGGATGAGCGGGTACGTGATATGAGTGAAAACCGGAAAGTGAGTGCCCTCATCAATCACATAGACCGCCAGTCGGTTTCCAGCTTCCATCAAAACATACAAGTACTTTCCACTTGGATGAATAGCCACCCATCTAGGATGATCTTTCGGATCCGGAGCCTCGACGCAATTTGCCAAGGTGAGAAGTCCCGTTTCTGGATCTTTCTTGTGCGTCCAAATTTTATTTCCGCGTAAATCGGCGGAGTAGAGATATTCTTCGCTAGCATCGAATACCATACCGTGGATTCCTGTTTTTGGCATATACTCGTAGTTCTGCACACACTTTTCGAGGGCTCCTTCTTGGGTGGTGGAGAAGACGTTTCCCCAGCCAGCGTGGTCGTAGAAGGGGTTTCCGTAGACGTTGAAGGGTGCTTTTTGGGCGGCTAGGACGAAGATTGCTCTGGTGTTTGTTTCTGAACTTGCTGCTAATGCTGTGAAAGTATTAGAAATATGTCTCGTGATGGGAATTTAAAACATACGATCGTGACCCATTGGATGTGAGCTGTTATGGATGATTTCCGTTGGACTCTTTACTGTGAAGCTTGTCCATTTTTTCATGGCAGCTCCGTAAATTGTCTTTTTTGAGTGCTATATGAAACTTTTAGTATAAGGATGTAGCTCATATGTGGGATTTTGCCACTTACATCGAAAGTCATCCAAGAGATCGGTTCGTCTTCAGGAATTGGAGTCTTCTTGATCAATTTCAGAGTCAAAGCTTCATCGTCGAATTGGAAGGTAAAGATGGCTCCTGGAGGAGTCCATGTTCCTACCATCAAATGATGTAACATCTTGCGTCGTGGGAGTGAAGTTATCCTTTGCATCCAGCAAGAGTGGGTTACACTATGTAGAGAGATAGATTGAGATAAAAACGGGGTAAGACTCTGCCAATGAAATTGAGGCGCAAAATCTCCAACAACAACCAAAATCAAGAAAAGGCAAATGAAAGATTGTGTTGTCGACTCACAAACGGAAAGGACGATGGGAGGACTTGGAAGCAAATGTGGGGCAATTTGTGATTGGCGGGGCTGGCTAAATCTGGGGAGGAGCGGCCGGCTAAGTCTTTAACCAGCCCTAAATCCCTCCTCGCGTTCAACCCTCACCTTATTCACAAACTCAATTCAATCGGGATTTTTCAAATGTTCACTTGCGAAGCCACAACAAACCCTGAATCTGCGGTAGCAGATATTATATTGCCGTTCCCTCTCAATCATGGAATGCAATGTTCGTATCCCATCCCAAGGACCGAAGCCGTCAAAGAGGAGTAATCAGAAGTGGGCAAGACAATTCGTCCTGCTTGCGAGATCATTGTGGCCTCTCCATAGAGCCGGGCAAGTTGGCTCGCGTCTGTCTCCTTCTCGAGGTTAAGATTGAAGAGACCAGGCAGGGAAAGGGAATTGATACGAGATCCTGGGAGTTGGAAAGATACCTACCTTCCAGGACCTTCCTTCTGAAATAAGGTCAATCCTCTCGAGAGCGCCGAAGGTACGACGGGCGGACCTGAGCTGGGCTGCTCGTGGACAAGTCGACTCTGAACCCGAGCTAGATTGTCTGTTGTCAGGGAAGGAACGACTCTTGATCCTGGAAATGACTCAACCACTCCCGTCAGTTCAAACCCGAAGCCAAGACTATCGACACAGAGCGGAACCAAGCTGGATGTGAGCTGGGGAGTCGTGCCTTATCTTCCCAACAGGATTGAGGGTTAGCCTCCCCTTCTCGCTTTTTCGCTCTTGGTGATGACGGAAACCGGGGAAGGAACAACCTCCATTGACCACTGACCGAGGGAAGAACCACCTCGATCTAATGGCACTGAGCGCGAGAGTCTTGGGTCCTTCCCAACTCAACACGGCATGTGGAACTCCAACACACCATCAATTGGATCGTAGGAAGCTTTTCCTTTCCTATTAATATCAGAGCTAATCTTCATTTAGTCTCCTCGACGAGATCGCATACAAACGAAAGATTTACCCCGCATCCTTCCCATTCTCGGTCCCTTCTTGGTTCGCCCGCATGCCCTTTTGCAACTTCGGTGGCGTCGATATTTGCCCAGCACGAGACGGACGCCTAGATGGACCTCGCGTCTTTAATATGGTAACAAGGAAGGGAAAAGGAAATTTCAAATGCAGTTTCCGAGATCTGTCAAGTTTCTGCCAATGGCAAACAAGTTTTCCACGACCATCATCCTGCGAGGAAAGTTCCGGACAGATGCCCGTCGCGGGGTCAGCTTTATATGTTGGAGTCAACAGCTCAGTCGCATGCCAACGTATGGACCTACTGGCATTCTTCTCGAAGGCCTTGGATTTTCATCTTATGCCAACTAGGACTCGAGTTTCAAATTGTTCCAATATTTTCTCAAGGTGGAGGAACACCGGTTCCGCCCTTGCCCATTCAAAAGACAACCAGCACTGTCTACTATGCTCGGGATGTTCTCGTTTTGCTTTCACTCCAAGAGAAGATGTTCCCAAGCCATTTTGGATCTGGATTATAGAAAAGCACTGACTTGACAAAATCTACTTGGAAGTTAGAACCCTTTCGCAATTCGCTTAGTTGCGATTTACAGAGGATACTTTCTCGGGGAAGATTTATTACCAATTACTTAAAGTTCTTCATACTTACCATATCGGATTTCTTACATACCGTACTCGTGGGCGGAAATATTTCCAACATTTACTGCTCATGATAATATGAACATATTCTCTTGAATTCTACTAGACTTCCTACCGAGAATTGTGGCTGAACTCATGTGGCGTTCCCCCCATCCTCCCACAACCTGACTCGGGTTAACCGACTCACAACCTTCCATCTTCCCTGTGAAGGAGCTAAGCGCAACTACTTCCATCTCGGTAATCTCAGTTATCTCCCACCCGTTCCCGACGTTTGATATTCTCACTGATGCAACGTCATCTGCAAGACATAGTACACACGCTAGCAAAAGCAAGACATAATGCGAACTGCAACAAAAGTATCAGCTCCACGAGGCAAGGTTCCACAATCTAGGCCGCGACCTTTACCATTGATTTAATTTAGCCACATCCCTATCTACGAGTCCACTCACGTGAGGATTTATGATGGTTTAGGTGGTTGTGGAATACGGTACACGTTCGCCTATTCAGGAAGGTCTCTTCGGTACTCGAGGGGAGAGTGCTAGGTTCCTGCAGGATGGTCAAGCATGGCTGCATTTTCGAGGCCGAAATAGAAGCTATGTCCGGAAGACGAAGGTGGGAAGGTACATACGGGGATTGCTTGATGGATTGTTGATTTGACCCCGCAGTTGAGGTGACACCATGGTGCAGATGTTAGGAAAATCGTACTGTGTTTAACCTGCTTTAATCTGTCTGCTCGTTGCATTAAATCGAGATGTCTCGTTCCACTCTTCGTCGATTAATGGACGAGGATTCTTTTGCGAATCTACCTCCTTGAATTCCCGACAATGTCTCGATTGTTTCCCCTCCTCGCCAGCCTCCTTGCACAAACCTGCGGTGCTCAGAACTACACGAACACCACCTCCTTCGATCCCCTCAAATACGTCAATCAACTCATCGGCACTGACAATGGAGGAAACGTCTTCGCAGGCGCTACCCGACCATATGGGATGGCAAAGGCGGTCGCAGACGTCGATGGACAAAACACAGCGGGATTTTCAACGGATGGAAGCAACGTTATCGGCTTCTCCCACATGCACGACTCTGGGACGGGAGGAAATCCATCGCTGGGAAACTTCCCTCTCTTCCCGCAATACTGTCCTGGGGATGAGATCAATAATTGCAAGTTCTTGAAGGATGCGAGGAAAACAAGTTATGTTACGGAGGGTGTGATTGCTACGCCGGGGTATTTTGGGATTGAGTTGGGGACGGGGATTAAGGCTGAGATGACTGTTAGGTTGGTGTTTTTCTCTAGCGTTTTGGTTCCTTTCTGGTTGGGTTGGGCTGGATATTGGAGACTATTTCCTTCTCGGGCTGCCATGTATTCTTGGACATGTTTAGAAGTGGCAATGCTGACTCCTTGTTTTCCCACAGTGAACATGCTGCTTTGTATTACTTCGAGTTCCCCGTCGGAGAAAACGCGACAGGAACGAGTCCCTTGATCTTACTAGACCTCACGGATCTAAATGCTAGTCGACAGAACGCTAGTGTAAGTGTGGATGGAAATGGGCGGATCAAAGGAAACGGAACATTCATTCCCAGTTTCGGGAGTGGTTCTTTCGTGTTGCACTTCTGCGCAGACTTTCAAGGTGCGAAGATAAAGGATACGGGGATATGGGTTAACAATCGTGCGGGGACGGAACCGAAGAGCATTTTTGTTACGAGGGGGATCAATCTTTTTTATCTTGAGGCTGGGAGTTTCGTGAGGTTTGAAAGGCCAGCAAATGGGGTTGTGAGTGCGAGGGTTGGTGTGAGTTTCATCAGTGAGGAGAAGGCTTGTCGAAATGCGGAGATTGAGATACCGGGGGAGAAATGGGATTTTGCGGGGGTTAAGAAGAGTGCTGAGGATGCTTGGAGGGAGAAGTTGGGTGTTGTTGAGATTGATGCTACTGGTGTGAATGAGAGTTTGGTGACGAACTTTTATTCTGCTGTTTATAGGACTATGATGTCTCCGCAGAATTATACGGGGGAGAACCCGCTTTGGGAGAGTTCGGAACCTTATTATGATTCTTTTTATTGGTATGTATACCCTTTTCTTTTTCTATTTCTCAACAATGGTGTCAAGTGCTAACGAAGTACCAGTATTTGGGATGCATTCCGTTCCCAACTTCCCTTCCTCACGATCGTCGACCCCTCGACCTTGACAGAAATGATACGTTCCCTCCTCGATACCTACAAAAACATAGGATGGCTTCCAGATTGCCGGATGTCTCTCTGCAAGGGCTTTACACAGGGAGGATCCAATGCAGATGTAGTTCTGGCAGACGCATTTGTGAAGAACCTTACATCTTCAAACCCAGCATCGAAAATTGACTGGGAACTGGCATACGAGGCGGTTCTCAACGATGCCGAAAACGAACCACTCGATTGGTCTGTAGAAGGGCGAGGAGGCTTGATGAGTTGGAAAGCATTGAATTACATCCCCTATCTCGACTACGATTACCTCGGATTTGGCACCAACTCCCGTAGCATCTCACGCACCCTGGAATATTCGTACGATGACTTCTGTCTCGCTACTTTATCCAAAGGACTAGGAAAGCAAGACTCTTACAGCAAATACATGGCTCGTTCCACGAATTGGAAAAATATTTGGAAAGAAGATCAAAAGAGTTTTATCAATGGGACTGATACTGGATATACGGGGTTCTTCCAACCTAAGTATTTGAATGGGACTTGGGGGTTTATGGATCCGATTAGGTGTAGTCCTATTGATGGGTTTTGTTCTTTGACTTCTAATCCTCAGGAAACGTTTGAGGACTCAATTTGGGAATATCAATTGTACGTTTCCCTCTTCCCCTTTTCTTCCTCGTTAACTGTATGAAAATAGTTACGTACCCCACGATATCTCAACACTAATCACCCTACTCGGAGGTCCCAAAACCTTCGTCGAAAGGCTGAAATTCCTCCACCACTCAGGCCTAACAGATATCGGTAACGAACCCTCTTTCCTCACAGCATTCCTTTACCACTACGCCTCCCGCCCAGGCCTCTCCTCCCAACTAGTCCACCAATACGTACCCGGCTACTTCAACGATACAACGACCGGACTCCCCGGGAACGACGATACCGGAGCGATGGCCAGTTTCTCAGCGTTCGTTATGATGGGGCTTTTCCCTAATCCTGGACAGGATGTGTATTTTATCACTGCCCCCCTTTTTGCTGGGATTGATATCAAGAATCCTGTGAGTGGAAAGGTGGCTAGTATTAGGAAGACTGGAAAGGGGGTTTTTGTGCAGAGTGTTAAACTGGATGGGAAAGATTATGGGAGGAGTTGGGTTGGTCATGGGTTTTTTGTTGATGGGGGCGTTTTGGAGATTGTGGCTGGGGAGACGGAGGGGGAGTGGGGGTCGAAAGAGGAGGATTTACCGCCTAGTCCTGGGGCGGTGATGGCTGGGATGATGAGGGGGTTGTGAGGTTTTGGGGCTATTGAAAGATGATTGGAGTTCGGGAGAGGTACTTTTAGGTAATGATAATCTTCTGCCAAGTCGTCTCTTGTTTTTATCGTTGGTGTTTCTTGTTGAGCTTCCTCTTCTCACTCACAACCAGTGATGTGTTCTACTTGAAATTTGAAATTCCATTCTTTGGGTAGAAAATCAGGGAAGCCACTTACATGTTCTACCACATTCTGTTGCTCAATATAAAGTCTTTAGCGACGGGTTCATAAAGCCCAGAATTCTCTTCCCTCTTCAACTCTTGGAAACGACCTCAAGCTGCCTCCTCAAAAATGCGACACACCTACACAGGAAAGAAGAAGGCAACCGAAATCATACTCTCGGTTACATCTGGATCAGTACACCATGCACATTTTGACCCCGTACCTCGCGTTATTAGCAACATTGGTCTCATACCCAGCTGCGGGTCCAAATAGATACGCAATATGTCAAGTTGGGTGCGCAAGCGCTGTGATTGCATGCTATTCAGCAGCAGGAGCTACTTCGGAAGCTATTCTTAGTCTCGGAGCGCCATTAAGTATTCTTTACTGCAATGCTTCGTTTGGGAAATGACACGCTATTTGTGCTGTTGATGCCTTGGGACCTGCGTTTTGATTGGAATTTTGTCGAAAGTTTCAAGGGTCTATTGCTCGAGGGCATGGGAAATGATTCCTGCTTTGCTGCTAGCTTAATTTGTTTGGAATGAAATGTTGATTTGGCGAAGGTAAGAAAGAAAATAAAGCCCTAGCTTCCCAAAACTTTCAGAGGTTCTATTCACAGTGACACATTGTTTCTTGCTCAAAGCATCAGGTCCAGCGGCCTAGAAATCACATGCAGCCAGTTTCAATAAAGGCAAAAGGTGGTAGACAAATACGCTTTCGATTGTTTTTGCTCGCCATAAGCGAGGCGAGGCGAATGGCTGGGGGAAAAAACCCTACTTAACTTCTTTCTTTCTCTCCTTCGACTCTTTCGCAACTTTACCCACAACAACGACTTGCCCTAAGAAACGATACTCGCCGTCAACCCATGTCTCCGACGACTACCAAGTCCCAATACACACTAACATCTTCTCCATCAGCATCTTCCTCAACCACTTCCCCCCGATATTTTCCACTCCTCAAGAAATCTCAAATAATCAGACACCATGAAACTCCACATTGCAGCCCTTGCCATCGCACTCTCCCTCTTGGCGACCTCAACACACTCCTCAAGACCCCGTAAGAGGGACGCCTACGGAAGCTGTCAAAGGATTTGTGCTGGTCATGTTGTACATTGTTACATGAATGCTGGTTTCGTATTCGGAACTGTTCTACGACAGCATGCCACAGATGGGAATGGGCTACTTTCGTGCAATAAGTTACTTAGAGACTATTACGCCAGTTGTGCTAGTATCTACTTGTAAAGGTTGGGAGAGAAGTGAGGATATACTGGGCTGGTAAAGAGCTGGCCTCAGGGGGGTAATTTAGGGAATATCATTTTTCCCCCAAAGTTTATTCTTCTCGAACTTTACTTGGTATTGTGACATCTTCCAAGGCCCTAGCAAAAAGTGTTAAAAAGTATAAGACACTAAACACCAGCATCCTTCAAGCTGGAGAGGGAGAAGGAAAGAATTCAACTTACACTTCCAATCAATAAACCTTGCCGAGTTTGAACAAGGTTTCCAAAACCTCAATAATTGCTGAGTTTAAGACAACTACTTCTCCTCAATTGCAGTAATTTGAACAAGGTCTCCTCGACCTAAGTGTGTGACAAGTGGACTAGCCGCCGCCCCCAAGAAGAATTTAACCCCCTCCTCATAGGGAATCAGCCCTCACTGAAAGGGAGAAAAGTCTGAAAATCTCTGGCATAGTATCTAGAGGCAACTATGAGTGTTGTCGAATTTTCTTTCTTATCTGTTTTTGTCAGTATGTGGTTTTTACGAGTTGGGTAGGGGGGAGGGGGATGCTGGTGCTCGGGTTTTGGGGGGATGTAGGTTATTTGTGATTATGTTTGTATGGGATGCGTTGCGTGGGTGACTCACTGCGCTTTGAAAAGATTTAGGAAATTCACTTAGGCGTGTAGATGGGCTGAGCAGAACTGAGAAGGTTTCTGAGGAGAGGTGAAGCTTCCAGCAAATGATTAAAACGCTAGTCCTCGATTTTTGAAATCAGCCATTCTGGCATTGACCCAACCTTCTTCAGACAATACAAGTTATGTTAAAAGATAGCATTAAATATTAAAATCTAAGTATTTGATATGCACGATCCAAATGACCCATCTAATTCTCCAGTGTAGGCTTCGATCCTAAAATAAAGCATCCAAGCTAAGTATCCGATATCCATGTGGTCTACATCGACCTGTCGAATGTGAGTTCAAATTCTATAATAAAGCATCCGGGCTATCGGATCAACCCAAAGCTCGATGCCAAAACCCCCGGACCTCGCAATGCCAATCTAAAGATCCTTTTTGCCATTCTCGAATCTCTCGAACCTGATACCCTTTGTCAAACTACCATAAAGAGCCCCCCAACCATCAACAAAGTAATTATTTCTCGGTTGCCACGGTCCCCTATCACCTGATTTTGGCAAAGACTGGAGGGCTTTGTTCACGTAAGTGCTACTCAAGTTGAGGATCTTGCGTTTACCCATGCCTTGCCACTCAAGAGCCACAGATTGATCAGCCTTGGCATGGCCGTCGCGAGGATACGAGATAGTGGAAGTTGAGCCGAGAGTCGGAGTAGCGCTGGTAAGTCCATTATCCCGCATGTACTTCAACACTCTGCAGATAAGTTGTGAAGCTGTGTCAGAGCCCAAAGTCCACGAAGCGTTAGTGTATCCAACGATTACCGAGGCGTTTGGAACATTCTGCATCAGTGTACTTCTCCACAAGAACGTTTCGCCCAAAGAGATGGTCTTTCCATCCACTGCGATTTTGGCTCCACCAATCATCATCATCTTTAAACCCGTAGCCGTGACAATGATGTCCGCATCAATTTGCTTGCCAGAGGAGGTGACCAGACCAGTCGAATTGACAGACTTGATAGTATCCGTGACAATATTGGCCTTCCCCTGTTTCAATGCAGCGAAGAAATCACCATCAGGACTGACACAGAGGCGTTGTTCCCATGGGTTGTAGGCAGGAGTGAAATGAGGGTCGACTGGGACATTGTCTGGGAGAAGACTAGCAGTCTTTTTCGTCAAGGCCTTTCGAGCTGCATTTGGAAACCAGGCACAGAGCTGATTTAAGATGTAACCCGTGATGATGTGTTTCCAGCGGCAGAATTTGGAGTGTGCCCAGGCAGGAAAGATTCTCCTCACACGTTCATCGAGTTTGTCAACCTTGGGAACTGCTGCTAGGTAGGATGGTGATCTCTGGAGCATTGTAACCAAGGCAGCTTTTTTAGCGAGTACTGGCAGGAGAGTCACAGCAGTGGCTCCTGAGCCAATGATGATTATTTTCTTGTCTGAATAGTCCAGGTCTTCAGGCCAGAATTGTGGATGAATTGTCTTGCCTTGGAATGAGTTGAGGTTTGGTATGTCGACCTTGAGGGCGTTGTTGTAATCATAATAACCGGTCGTGAAAATGACGAAGTTGGCTTTGAAGGTTTTGGTGATGTTTTCTGTGGCGTTGTTGGCATTTTGCTTATTTTGCTCAACTGACAACGACCACTAACAGATGATTGGTTAGCCTCTGCAATCTATAAATGGAGCGGCTGTTCTTACAGATTGCTTGTCAGATGACCAATTGGCAGCAAGTAACTTGTGGTGGAATTGGATCTTGCTGTCGATACCGAACTCCTCAGCAGACTCTCGAATGTAGTTCTTGATCAAAGTGCCCTCTGCAATGACCTTTTCATCCTGCCAAGGACGCCATGGGAAACCGAATGTGTGGAGATCTGAATCGGATCTGATGCCTGGATAGCGAAATAGATCCCAGGTACCACCAATGGCGTTCCGGGACTCTAGAATTGTGTAGCTGTAACCTGGCAACTCGGTTTGCAAACGATATGCAGCATTGATACCAGAGAGACCCGCCCCGACGATAATCACGTCAAAATCTGTCGTGTCCGTCATGATGTCGTCAAAATCTTTGGGTTGCAAGGTTTAAATGAGGTTGGAGAGGTGTATCCAAGTCAGGTTGACCTCAATAGGGGGGTAAGGAGGTAGTTGAAGAGAGATAACAAAGTAGTCAAAGGAGAAGCCAAAATTAAGATAATAAGAGAGCAATTGAGCGCCATGCAAAACAAAGTAGTAAATATGGCCAAATACTGTACCTACGGAGCCGAGGTAAAAGTTGATGAAACCCTCCACGACGATCCATAGTCCCAAACTAGATCAATGCTGTCGCCTCATTGGTCCCCACTTTGTTCCTTCCTCCCATTGGCTCAATCTACCCTGTAAACACAAGGAACCGGGCGGGGAGCGATCCTTGGCTTTCACATCGTTCACATCTGCAGTTATCATTCAATTTGACGATGCAACTCCTCCCTTCGGACTCCTCAACAATACCGAACCGCTGAAGTTGGAGAGAATCCAGGACAATACTGTGGTCAAAGCTTCCCCAGCTCGAAGCTTCCAGTCACGTTTTCCCCTTTCTTTCTGTCATTTCCATGAACGTTCTATGCTACTGACTATTTGTTACATATTCTTGTTCTCTGTTTGTCACGTTCTAGGTTTTTCTTCGAAATTGTCAAATTCGAATCATGTCACGTTTTTATTCTTTCGGCCTCCCCAGATAATGCCTAGGTATCCTCTATTCACATTGTGGCCGTCAGCTTACTTACATGATTTCATATGTACAGGATAGATAGGAAAAGCATGTGAAATTATTTGGGAGAATCAAAGACTAGGTCTCTTTCTCACTTGGATAATAGCTGAGTTAGAGAGTGGTAGGCGACCAGGGTATCGGAAAATGGATATACACTGTCGGGTTTCGTAGAACCATCTATGTAACAGAGTATAAAAAATCACCTCTATACTAATTTAATACTATATATACATTTTAGACTCGAGACGTTAGTTATATATTTATTATCCTTTATAGAGAGTAAAAAGAGGTTAAGCTTTAAATAATATCACGATCTATAACCAAAGGCAAAGGTATAAGAGTATATATATATAAATTCGAGAATTTAAAGCTACAGTTCTATCTACGAGAGCAACGCAGTTTATATACCTAGAGAAAAGGGGTTGCTTAGTAATTATAAGGAGCTGTAAGAAACCTCTTAGGGCCTGTACTCTTATCATAGCTCTCGTCATGGATCTACACATCCTCATTACCGAGGTGGTCCCTAAGGTCACGTGCTTGTCACGTGTATTCTTCCAGGTTACGGACCAGCGCCGTAACACTTTTAATTCGTCTTTTCATAGTCTAGCTGCCGACCTTTAGTAACTCTATACTTATAAGGTATTATAAAATATAGTTATTTGAAAAGAATATATTAGATTATATATAAATCGCTTAGTTTATAATGCCAGAAAATACTTACGATCGGACCCGCTGGTTCCACGAGACCCGACCTAGTAGCTGTCCTAGAATATTTAAAAATCTTAGGTTTCTTAAAAGTGCCTGTGTCAGTATTAAGGAAGCAAGGACCTTGATGATTGAAATTTTTACACCGTATAGTATGGTTTGTCTTGATAAAAATGAATTACCAGTATGCTATCGTTTCCAATAGCTGATTTTATGATGACTTCCTCTTTCTTCTATTTTAAGGCACCATAATGAAGGCGTTCAATTGGCCTAGAAAGGTGGGAATAATGATGACTTATTAAATGTTGACTCAAGATCAAACCCTCAAACCACGTGCCCATTCCCTCCTAAAAAACCCATATAAACCACCATCCCGCTCTCTCCAAAGATCTTTTTTTCTCCAACTTCTTCTTTTGCCTTCGGCTTAGATCAAATGTAGTATCTGTTCTGCTCAGTGTAATAACTGGTGCGACCCCACGGGGCGACTCTATTACCCTTATTTTTTGAACTGGGACTTCGGATTTCGGTGCTCGCATCGTGGTTCGGAACTCATTGTGTCTCTGGTTTTACACTGCCTCCAGGCGACGCGAAATTCATACTTTTGTTACCTTTTGTTTTCATTGCGTTGCTTGCCTCGGCAGGGACGTGAAGAAGACAATCGTAGCGCCAGGACCCTACCACACTGATTACATGAAGGAAGAAACTTTTTTTCTTTGAGGTATACTATATTGCTTTGAGTAAAGAGTTGGGTATATTGCATCTCCTTTCACCATAACAAAATCTCCTCCCCAATCACTTCCATATCTTCATCGGTCGCTTTATACTCTGCATAGTTCACAGGTTTTGGGTATCTTCCATACTTTACATGTGCCTTCGTACCATCCGGATCGTAGTTGATGACCAATCCAGCTAATCGTGAGTGGTTTGGGTAATCCTCATAACTCAAGTCTGAACCGTATCCTTCCTCCTCAATTTCAATTAATCGTTCAGCGACTCTTGCCGTCAATTTGCTATGTAATAATCCTTCTTGTCGATGTGCCGATTTCAGAATTGCAACAGCTTTTCGTCGTATTTTTCCGTCTCTACATTTTGTGGCGACCATATAAAGTGGAAAAATTATCGCTGACTCGAGAGAGAAAGTACATTTCGTTTTGTCGTTTCCTTCGGGCGATACATTGTTTGCGAGCTTCGTCACAAACTCGGCGTGGTTGTTGATCATGATGAATTCCTTGTGGAATTTGTCCCAAAGTATCTCGTTCCATGAGGCTTTCTCAAGATCGAGGGTTACGTAGATGTAAATCAAGAGCTTCTGGATCTTCAAAGTATGGATACCCAATTGTGCTGTCTCATCCAAATTCATGCTGTTTTTGCGTATATATGTCTCGAACGTCCTCGACCACTGATTTAACCGAGTTGCCATGGTACCTTGAATAAGATTCAGTGATAATTTTGCCGTAGCTTTCGGAATATCGGTGCCGTGAAGTTGTGTGTGAAATTTTTGTAAAGATCGGATTGTGGTGGTCCATAAAGAATCGATTGAGTTTCTGGCTTCATCGAGACTGGCAAAAGAGTTTGGCATGGCTGGGTAACAACATGACTCTTCCTGCTCCAAAGCTTCGTCGACGAGAAACTGATTCCGACCGATGATTTGGTTTACCTGTACTTCGAGCCGAGAGAAAATGATGATAAGGGTTTTAAGACGAGCCTGTGATGAGGGGTCGTTGGACGATAGAGGTTGGGGTTTTGATGATCGTGCTACGATATCGCTCATGATTTTCGTTCCGGCTTCAATGTGTTTGATTGCTACCCCGTAGTCTTGAAAGTAAATCAGTTAGCATTGTTTTGAATTCATGAAACTGGGAAGGTAGAGGTTTTTCGCATAGAACTGGGGGGCTGGCTCCGTCAAAAGCAAGAAGATGGAAAAGAATAGATTTCTGCTTACGGCCACGAAGCATCTTGTAATGATATTAGTCAAGATTTAGTCAAGGATCTTCTAAGATAACTTACCTCAAGACAAATGAAAAGGATGCATGTCATCATTGCAACATCAGAGCTCTTCTCCGATTTTTGTTCTTCGGGCTTAACAAGACATCGGATCGAACGCATATACTGTTCTAGTGCAAAATCATTTCGGCACCCACCATGGGCTGGTATATTTCCCTTATCATAAACCTCGTGATAGCCGGCTAATGCAATAGCGGCATGCTTAATTGCTGGCTCATGATGTGTTGCTTGGAGAATAACTCGATCCCAAAATGCAGAGCCGAAAATCCCGCAAAGCTCCGGAACAGTTCTCTGTTGGAAGAAGGCAAATGCACGAACTTCCTGGGTTGTGCCACCAATTATGCTGGCTATTGGACCATCGACGAATGGTAAGAGTTCCTTTTCGCTTGTGGAGGGGCTCGCTTGCTTGCTATTTTTGGTTGATGAGGGAAGGTACCCGTCACACCTTCTCCCAGTTTTCCTACACTGACCGGGAAGTGGGATTAGTAAAATATTCCGGGAAGAGCCACGTGCTGTGGTCTGCTCTTTGAGTGAAAATGTACCTGATTGCACTCGGGCTTTTCTTCGTCGCACTTAACATGCCGGATTCTACGGAGAGTAAGTGGTTAGTGAGTGGTCTGCAAGTCAAAAATGCAACAATAAACGGAAAGTAGTGTTTCTCCCATTGACCCTGCACCCAAACCCTCGGTAGGTTCTAGGTTAATGTAGTATAGGATCATCCAGCCGGGTTGGGACCAAGCTTTCCCAGGCTAACGGAGAAGCTCAGAGTGATTTATTTAGAGTTAGACGAGATTCTAGAACAACCAACTCACTTGCATGTCACACAACCAGTAGTAACCTTCGGTCGATACGCCCTAACCCTCTTCCCCGGAGCACTAGATCTGCTTTCAGGCATTATGTCCGTTTCAATGTATTCTGTTCAAGTGATTTCAATTTGATATTGCCGTATTGAGTACTGGGGTGTTGCATCAACGAGATAACCTGATCAATATTGTGAACACAGGGGATCGTAAAGCTCTGGATATCGGAGGTATTATGTATGTTCGGTACGAAAGAACCAGTCATCACAATCTATCATTCTATATATGAGGAATGTTTGGAATGAAGTTTGTCTTGAGCTGCGCCGTAGAGCCAAAAAGGAACTGGGGTAGAGCACAGACCAATTTGAAAGTACAAACGATGAAGCCAATCAGAGGAGGGAATCCTGATGCAGCCCCATAAATTTCACCTCTCCGAACGCTTGATACAAAACTACGTCGACTCCTTCAACTTGTAACCTGATCAACTGACTTTCTTCCAACAATTAAGTCAAGCGACTGAGGTTAGCCAGACGAAGGATTCAAGTGAATTCGACGCATTGCTGTGTTTTCTTGCGCGTTCGAGGCAGTCTTTTGTTAGCCTTGTGGCTTGTCATCAATGATTACGTGTCCTCAGCCACTTTGCTTCATTTTACGGTACTACCGAGAAAAGGGGAATGGAAGAGTCGCACATTCTTGTATTGATTCTTTGAAGTAGTACAACTTGCAAGCCGTGATTCTTTCTTTGTTTTACTGCATATCCTTTCTCGCTGATTTCTCACATTCTTCAACCCGTACTCATTATCATTTGCTGAACTTGGGGCTTCATCTCAGAGGTCACCACTCTCACATAGCATTTGCTAACTTTTTCGGGCTTATTCCACCCAGAACACGAGAAAAGAAGTCGTGGAAACAAAAGATCCCGTGCTTGAAATCCGCTGTTTGCGTTGTTCAAGGGGGAACTGATTGGATGGTTCCTTGAGAAGGGAGCTTTGATTTACGATGTGAGATTGTTCATAAACCAATAGTGGCTTTTTGATGTTTGCTCGTTGTTCATCTCAACGCGGGGGATGGACAATTGGAGCGGTTGATGCTGGATGTCTGTGCCGCCAACAGCTCGAAAATTTGTCTCGGATGGAAAAAATTTGCTGAGGATATAGACTTGGGTTGAAGGGGTTTCAATCTGTTGCCATGAAGACCATTGCGGTTTTTTTCTTCTTTTCCAGATGCGTTCCGAGTTCGCTCCAGGTAGGCTATCTACACACCCATTTTTCAGCCTATTGGATATCAGGTTGTGTATTGAGAGACATGTTGTGTGACCATACACAAGAGTGGGATTTGCATAGGCTGCTCGCCTATTACATACCCGACCGAACCGCGAATGGGAAATATCGGCTGGGATTTTTGGATTGCTTCAATATCGTCATCCAGATCCCGGAATGCTTTTCGCTCTATGCACAATGAAGACAATGGAAGTTTCCTAAATATCCCCGGAAAGAGAGGAAACTGGATATATAAAGTGAGGTGATATTTCTCAAATTTATTTTAGGACACCACCAAAGCAACAAAACAACTGAGAGATCTACTTTCAATCACCTATTTACAAAACAAAATAAGAACCGCTCACAACCACAACAACAAAATGTCTTCCCAAACTTCCCAAACCATCCCCCCAACAACCCGCGCAATCTTCCAACCAGACATCCAAGCCCCATCCCTCGTCTTAACCCGTCTCCCCATTCAACGCCCCGGAAAAAACACAAACCAACACCTAATAAAAGTCCACGCAGTCTCCCCCTGCGCAAGTGAACTAACATGGGCCAAAAACTTCCCCCAAATCATGGATCCCAACCGCGTTGCAATTCCCTGCTACGATTTCGCCGGCACTGTCGTTCTCGCTCCACCAAACTCATCATTCCAGCCCGGGACAGAAGTGTATACCCGTACACCAGGCGGAAAAACTGGAAATGGGAGAGAATACACGATCGCGGAAACGGATGAACTGGCGAGAAAGCCGAAGAATTTGGGATGGGAGGAGGCGGCTAGTGTTCCTATTAGTGCTTTTACTGCTTGGCAAGCTTTGTTTGATCATGGGGGGTTGAAGAAGGGGTGGAAAGATGAGGAGGGGAAGAAAGAGAATGGGGGGAAGAGGGTGCTTGTGACAGCTGCAGCGGGGGGGGTGGGAAGTTGGGTTTTGCAACTTGCGAGACTTGCCGGGATTGGAGAAATCATCGCAGTAGCAGGACCAGATAATATGGAGTTTGTGAAAGAGTTAGGTGCTACGGAGGTTGTGAATTACAAGGATATTTCACTTGGCGAGTGGGCGAAGGGGAATCTGAAGGTGGATTTGGTGGTGGATATGGTTGGGGGACAGACCCTTAGCGATGCTTGGTTTGCGGTCAAAGACGGAGGAAAAATTTTAGGTGTCAACGATGTGCCGGAGGGGAGGAGACCCAAGGAGGAAGGGCCAAAAAATGTCACGAGTCATTTCTTTATTATGGAGGCTTTGGGGTGGCAGTTGGAGCAGATTACCGGGCTGATTGAGAAGGGTGAGGTACGTCCTGTTGTGGATAGTGTTTGGGATATTGAAGAGTTTAAGGAAGCGTTTGCGAAGGTGGACAGTGGGCATTCTAGGGGTAAAGTAGTCATCAAGATTCAATAAGGGGCATTCAAAATGATGAGGGGTTTGGATTATTTTATTTTCGTAGTGTAGGTTATAGCTTTTGTAATTTTATCTATAGATTTCATCCGAGTTCATTTTTGGAATAGTACACTCATGCTCCTATACATCACTTCACTTCCCGGTGCTTCTTGATCTAGTATACTTTTATATTAGCCGAGACTTAAATATTTAAGACGAGATGACTTACTTATTAAAGAAAAAACTCTAGCCCCCGAAAAGAGAAAAAGGAACTACTTGCCCGATGAATTGTAGAGAGCCCTAAGATTTATTTACTACTTACCCCAAAAGGTACCCCCAATTAAAGAGAATTCTGTTCCTTTCCAAAGAAAAAGAATATACAAACAAGAAAATGTCTCACTGTGATTGTTTTAGAAATTTCGACTTCATTCTCTACTGTTGTATCTACCTTCTTCTTGTTACCAAATCAATATTTTGCTTCCAAACGGGTCAAACCAATGTCTCTTTGATCGACCGGCGAATCTCTGACACTTCAACATTCTTCGATTCACGATGAGGCCTTGAAATGATATTCAAGACCCGATTTCCAGCGCAACCGCAGTACAAGCAGCCTGTCATTTCCCGAAAGCTACATTACATGCGAGAAGGCTAGGGGATAAAATAAAAACACCCGTCATAGCAACCCAGTGTATCCAGCGGCTGAATAGCATATCATTACATGAGTTGTACATGCAGCTTGACACATAGCATAACGGATCGGGCCCGCAGTTGTAGGTAATGCGAAAGCTGCCAATATGGCGAGGATTGGGTTCGAAATCTGCATTTTGGGAAGAACAATGCAAGTAAGGGGGAGGAATTTGGCAATTCTGCTTGTGTAGATATGGTGTACTTTCAGGGAAAGAAATGATAATGGCGAAAGAAGAAAGAGGAAAAAAGAGTACTTTAACTTTATATGTCCGATTCGGATTAGACAATAACATATATTGGAATATGCAAGAGGCTTCGTCGGTTTTCCATCCCGTTTCGAAGTCTCAGATTCCTCGGAAAATATGAAGGAGTTAGAAACACACAGCAAGAAAATCCATCAAGTCTGACTTCTTTGTCGACATGAAACCTTGAGCAAGGGAAATTCCTCCTCAGTGGTGCTATGACAAAAGACACGAAACATGAACAAGTGAAAGATTTATTGTCAACCAACTCGTGGTCTATTTGTTTGAAAGAAATCGTGCGGCTGCACTGCCAAGTAGGTCTTGACTGGAGTGGACTTTGATTAAAAATTTCTAAAGTTTGAAGAGGTAAATCTCCCCAATGATATTCTATCCCAATATCTAAGAAGCTCAAAGAATCACAGACCTAGAGCCTCGTCCACTTGCTAGATTACCAGATTATAATCTAAAAGAAAATAGATACCTAAACAAGATAACGATGCTTTGTACAGAATGAAGATATAACATGGTGGGGAAATAACGGGTTAGGATCACGATACGGCAGATAATACATAGAAATTACGAATTAGAGCTGTCTGAAAAACCATCAAACTTCGAGTCATTCAGTAAGTCTGTTGATACCTCCCCACCCTCTTCTCAGCCGAAGCCTTGAACACCTCATCCAAAAACCGCTGTCTCACAACAGCCTTCTCAAAATCCACCAGATTCTCAGTCTCTCCTCTCGCAAACGCATCATATAACCTAGAAATATTCCTATTCTCCCTAGGAAACTTATCGAATTCATCAGTGGGCAACACCACATCCACAACGTTATTCATCTCATGATCCAAAATCGTAACCTTAGAATCAAACAAGCCAATCTGTAAAGATGCATCTTCGCAAGAAATCCTGATCTCCCCCTTTTCGCCGTAAATGTGCCATTGTAATCCCCTGCAAAATTAGCACATATGCTTCTCGTCACATCACGAACGCGAAAGGACAAAAAGGAAAAGTTATATACTGTTCTCCAAGATACGAGTACCCCCCACGGAAATGTGATGACACAAAAGCACCAGTTGTAAGTTCATCCTGGACCATAATCTGATCAGGTGTTGTTTTCAAAAGAGCTGGGTTGTTGACACTTCCATCTTTATTAAGAATCTTGGTGTAAGGGCGTTTAATCCCAAGCATAGAGTTGAAAACTTCGAATTCTCCGAGAGTATGAAGAAGTGCATCACTCTCTACAATCCTCACATAGGTTAGTACTGACCAGCCATCGCCACCGAGCAGCCAGATGAACAACTTACCATGACCATAATGAATCGTCACCATATTTCCTCCGGAATTGATATCCATGTGATATTCCACACCCACGAATTCAGTCCCACTGTGGTAATTACAGGCCCCGATGAATGTGGAACTTAGTACTGCTCCTATTGCATTTTGGGATAAGAGTTTTTTGATCTTGGTTATTACTAGTGCGAATCTCGCTTGAAGAATTACTGCTGTCTTGCAGCCTTTCACTTTCGCGATGAGGGTCAGTTCTTCAGCCTCTTGTAAAGTTGCACCGAGCGGCCTGGGATCTATTAGCACCCATTCTCTTATGCCAAAAAAAGAGTTGAGGGGAGTTAGAGGGATGAAATCTCCTCTCGAACAAAATCAAGCGCTTACCACTCGACAATAACATCCTTCCCCTCCAACAGCGCCGGTTTAACAACCTCATAATGCTTCTTAACATTAACACTACAAACCACCAACTCTACATCCTCATTCCTCGCAAGATCCTCCGGATTCCCATACGCCTTGGTACTTTCCGGCAACCCATGAGCTTTGATTGCTGCTTGAGCAGCCTCGACAGAGGAGTTACATAGAGCGACAATTTGGTATTGTGGACTTTGCAAGAGATATGGCATGTGCACTGAGTTTCCCCATGCTCCTGCGTTTTTCCAGCTTTCGGAGTAGGCTGAGATTCCTAGGAAGTCTATACGGATGGGAGGCATTGTGAATTCTGGGCAAATGAGATAAAGGAAGGTGAGATTGGAGGGAAGGGCAGAGGGGATGGATAGTCATAAGGAGGCCAAGAGAGTTTTGCATTGGATTTCAAAGCATTCGAGAAAAAACCCCTACAGGAAAAGAGAATATGATAAATTTACTAGTACCTGGGAAAGAAATCATCAACTTGGTACCCTATGATAAATTGAAAAGTGGGATATGATACTATGATTGTTATCGTTTTGGACTTCCGAATGTCAACAGCGGGTTTTGGTGTCGTTGAAGGAAGAGAAGAGAAATTCGGAGGGAGTAAAGAAAGTACAACTCTATGGCAACTTTCTGGCTCTTTGGCCTCTGAATCAAATTCGGGCCCGAAAGTTTTTGTGGGGTGGTGCAGATGGTGGTTGAGGAAGGAGATATTATAAAATCTTGAGGCCACGAAATTCTGGAGTAGTCGTAAAAATTCTCACTCGCTCCTTCCCTCCATAGACTATGTTCGAAAGTGTTATGTATACCTGACAGCTCCCCCGTCAAGAACGGATTCAACAGATTGATCTCGACACCGACCTCAAGCTAGCCCTTGACCCTTCACGATCCCCCAGCTAGCAAGCTCCTTATGCTCTGGTATGCTTTATTCACTATTTTTATAATTGTCCAATTCTGTCTGGACGTACTATGTATTCGCTATACTCAACTTCTATAATATGTTGAAATAACTTAAGCATTTCAAACTATCGAGAATATTCATGCTAAATAAATGTTACTTAGATAGGTACTTAATACTCTATACTTTGAAAGCATTCTAGAATTTATTCAATTTATTCCATTGATCTAAATACTCTCGAACAAGATAATTTAATAGCTTAACTTACTAGACTCACTACTCAGTACAATAAAGTAGCGACGTGAATAACCAACTCCGCAATTGGAGAATAAAGCATACCAGCTCCCACCTTAAACCTACATCATCCAATCTCTTGTTCTCGACGTAACTGAACCCCATCAACCAGTGAATAACCCCTTCCCTCCATTCACCATCTCCCCTCCAATCACCAACCCCACCCCCTTCCCTCATCATCCCGCCAACAATTCACCCACCACCGCGATCTTCAAGAACCAAATAAGCAAGAGCTCCATCGACAAAGAAGAGTCGTAGTGGTCGAGCGGTCAAAACGGATTTTGTTTGTTGATGAAGGACTTAGAACATTCTTAGCGAAACGCGTCGAGTGGCTCCTAGAGAGGGTGTTTGAACCTTTTTGCATTTTTTTATTATTAATGATTTTTAGGCTGTAGAGGGGAGGGGTGATTTTTTTTTTTTTTGGAGCGGGTAGAATGGAGAGAGAGGGGAGGTGAGAGCTGGGTGATTTTTTTGGTGTAGCTATTCAAAGACCCTACCCCGCCGACTCCCATGTGTTTTCCATGACAAGATATGGAAGGTAGAGGCGGGGTCAAAGTCGTCGTGGTGGCTCTCGAGGTAAGCGGCAAGAGGCAAGGAGCGACAGCGAGTGGCCCAGTCAGAGATCCAAGTCGAGGGAAGGAACGCTTCAGTACCTAGTTGGTGGAGAATTGGTACTTTAGTGAAGAACCAAACCAGAAGAACCAAACCAGATCGTGCCTTCTCCTTCGTTCTCGTCATGGTAGCTCTCGCGGTTGCTTGCACTTACTTCGAGTCCAGCTTTCTTTATCAAAACTTCAAGTCGACCCAACGACACCAAGCCAGGGAGGGAACGACCTCTCGACCTCAAACTCAACATTTCCTTGAGCTCGTCTATACTTGACCTCTCCATCATACTTGGATTTTCTCTGCGCTTCCCAAAATACTCTCCCTTCCCCCTCTCTTTTTCGCTTCCGTCGTGGTAACTCTCCTTACCACTTACCCCCACCATAAAACATACAGACATCTCCAAAAAGGAATTCTCTCTCAGAACCACTCAAAATAACTGCCCCAAAAAAGAATTGTCGAGGCCTCCACCAATGCCGGTATCCTGAAACTCCGAGGCGCGTTCCCGTTGCAACACAAGTTTTGCGTTCGCATAAGGATTCCGCGGCAGTGTCACACGAACCTACAGAGGAGTCGAGAGTTCGCATCGTGTCGAGACCTAATTCTCAATAGCAAGTTAATAATCCAATTGTCTTATGTCCAAAAGTACATTTACCGTCACAAATCATTATCACTCGAGGCCACCCCATGAACGTAAACAGTCCTATACATTATTATTCTATCAACAAAGAAAAAGAAAAAGAAAAAGCTAATATCCGCCCAGTTGTGGTATCCTCAAAATGACATCTCAACAAAAGAAAACCGAGCTTTCAAACCCCGAGCCCCTAAATTTATCATTGTGCCCAAACCCATTTAAACTCCTCAAAAAATGCCACCACGCCGTTCGAAACCCGGACGCTTTGAAAATGCCATGAAATATATCGTACACCCCCGAGTTGAATGCGAAGAAAACCTTCAAGATTGTCCTCCAAAGAACCCCCCGTCTCTCCTGTGCCGCAGACGCTAAATGCAATTCATGTAAACCTTTGTTGCCTCGCTCCCTCCTTCGAATATGCCAAATATGGGGTTGCACCGTTACGAAGGACAATAATCATAACTCGAATACTTCCGTCCCCCCATCCACTCCGTCAACCTCTCCAGCACCAGCGCATTCGTCCCCCGATTCGCCTTTGCAAAAACCGTATCATACGGATGTAGATTCGTGCCAAAATAACTATTCTCATACAACGCATCCTTATACTCCCGACACTCCTCCTGATAATGCTCACTCATATGGAAAGCCGTCATCAGCGCATCCACATCATAGCCTGCAGCTTTTATCAGAGGCGTGGAATAGACTTCGACCGCGACGGCGCTCCAGTATTCGTGCGGGCAGGAGTTGATTCCTGCGATGTCCATGGGGGGAACGGGTTCCCCGTCTGGAAAGGGGGGAAGGGACTTGCGTGTGGCTTCGGTTTGTTCGGGGGTGGGGAAGAGGAGGATTTCGATGCCGATACGGTCGGTGGCCCAGATCATGGATTGGACGTGGTTTGCGGGTTTGCAATTGAACGTCATTCCAACCAACTGTGGCTTTACGTTAGTCCAGGCTCCGTCAAATCAAAGCATCCACACAGGTATTGTCTTACCTTGACCTTTTCCGTGACTCGATTGAGGTACATGTCGCTCCAACATCCGGTCGACCAGTATGGCAGGAATGGACCGCGGATACTGGCATTCATGGTGATGAACTTGTTGTATTTCTTGTACAGATCATCCTTCAACAGGACCTCCGCGAACGCACCCAAATCGTAGCAATCATTCGGTCTATGCAGGTATTTGATATTCGGCTCCTTGGGAATGATATCCTCGGCGTGATTATCGCCATTCAAAATAAACAGGAAATCCGCTCCGCCATGCAAGCCATGGCGAAGGAAGTACTCGAGGTTCGCGCGGGAATTCTCGGTCTCGAAATATGCGTAGAGGATTAGGGGTCGATTGGAGACGGTCCCATTCCCATTCGTAACCCCCTCAGGCTTCGAACTCGAACTCGGTGCTGCGACGACAACTGGTGTGGTGTTGTCGTGAGATGGGGGAGTAGGCAACAGCGAACCCTTCGAGTGCTGTTGTAAAGCCCAGAGCGTCCAGATAATAAAAAGAGCTCCCAATGCGGAAATCCACATGGTTCGCGGTTTCGCATTCATAACGGCCGACATGGTGATGTTTGGTTGTATTATTCTTTCGCAATCCGGACTCGAAAACAATCGCACGAGACAGTTCTCCTCTCCTCTCCTCGATGTCAGCACAGCACGACACGGCGCAGTGCGGTGCAGGAAGGTATTTAAAAGAGTGAAGCCCCGCGCCCCCGTTGTTGGGAGTGGAAAGGGCCAATCACAAAGAGCTGACGGATGAGTTCAGCGTAAAATAGGGGGCTTTTTCAGGGGTTCTCTGGTGGTGGGTCTCTAAGGTTTTTAACGAGGTTTTGGATGGTGGATGGATAAGGAGTGGGTTTTGGTGAGGAGGATGCGCCCAGCATTGTCTGGTCTCGTTTTGGTAGCGGTCGAGTCGGTAATTGCATGCTTTCTTGATACACGTCACACAGAAGATGCTAGCATCACCCTATTCTCCTTAAGATTTGATTTCAATACTTGTAGAGGTGATTGAATGGCTCGTATTGGTATCAGGCGTTTGTCTATCATTTTACGAAGGGTCCAGCGTAGTGTCAGCCAAGGGTCATGTCATGCTAAGTAGCGACCTGTCAAACCTACTTTTTACGTATGTTTCGTTGAACTTTGAATCAAATCTTCTTTTACAATTCACGACCAGCATGATCGCGAAAAGAAAACATCTGTTCGTGTCTCTTTTCCCAGTAAAAGATATGAAATAGTAAGGGGTTCCTGCCTCGCCAAGAGCCTCAATTTTGTGTCGGCTGGAGATACCGATTGGCACTGAGTAAGGTTTGATACTATTTTTAGCTGCAAAATACATCGAAGGTTCGTCGGCTCGGCAGTGGCTTGGCACTACTGGATCCCGACTCGATGGTGCGTCCTGGTGCAACAATCGGCACTTACATTGCTGGTGAGGATTTTGGGAGGTGTTGACGGGGCTTAAATACCTAGGTGGTACCAACCTCGTATTCATATCATCCATTTATCTACCCCTCATTAATATTTACAACCTCGTCATTCAAGATATACCTGCCTCTCTGGGATTGATACGACTTGAAATGCTTGGAATGATTCCCGAAAGAATCTTGAATTTCTCTTGTGTGATGCTAGGCCGTTGTATCTCCATATTATCCGATTGTACCATTACTATTATTCATCTATCTACATGGCCTCCATATATTATGTTCTCCAGCTCCTTATACTTGCAAATACCAAAAACAATCCTCTCCCTACTCCCCCCCTAAACCCTTCAAACACCCCTCCAACCATTCAGCCATCTCCCTCCCATCCTCCTCACTAGTAACACCCACCTCCCACCTCACAGCAACAGTCATAAACCCGTTCTTCGCCGAAGCAAGCGAGATCCCAAACGGCTCAGCATAAGTACAAATAGACCCAGAGAAAGAAACTTTATCAAACGTAACCTTCTCCCTCTCCCCTTCAACTCCAGCTCCCCCATCAATAACTCCGATATTCGTGATTTCAAAAGCATATTCCCTTCTCTGTCCAAATTTCTTGTAGAAGAAACCAACAAGATCCGTTACAAATCCCAAGAGACCAACCATTTGATTCTTAGGCGATGATGTATTGGCGAGTATAAATGCCTTCGTCTCTCTCGCGCTATTCCATAATGCCTCATCTTCCTTCTGATTCTCATCCTCGAAGTCTTTTCCAATCGGCGTTACCACCTCAGGAGAAACACAAGAAATCCACCCCCTAGGCGTTTTCTTTTCCGACGAAAAATGAGGGACAACATTCGAGACGAAATTCCCCATATCCCTCTGCGAATGCCCCGTAAACTTTCGAAACGAAAACGGAATGGTACCCGCGAAATGGGAGTATGTAGGGTTCATAACCGCAACCTTCCTCGCAGCAAGGACCGCGACCAATGCCGTAATCGTCGTCTGCTCATCCCTGCATTTCTTAACCAGTTTCTTAAGCGTCTCCGGTTTGATATCGAAACTCTTCTGATCCCCGATAGCAGGTAGTGTAGGAGGATTCTTGATATTTGGTCCTGCCCACTTCTTCGAGTCGACGGGTGACCAGAGGAAGGTCTTGATGATTTGTTTGAGGACGAACCAGAATGTGAAGCCTAGTGGTGTTCCCATTTCTAGGGTTGGTATGAGGGGTAATTTGGGCACTGGGATTATTGAGTCCAATGATAGGGAGGTGGGATTGGAGAGGATGTTGTTTAGGGCTGAGAGGAAGGTGAGGTGGAACGCGCCGCCTGAGATTCCGTCTCCGATTGCGTGGTGGAAGTAGAATGCTACTGTGAAAGAAAATGTCCCGTTCGATTGACCGACAAGATCGGATGGAAGAACAGCAACCCGAACCCTCCACAGAGGTACTTCATCAACCCTATCCAAAAACTCCCCATGGCCCTCCAAAATCCAAGAATCGGAGTTCGAGCGAGGATCTTGGTCGATAATTGTAACCAATTCCTCTAAATCGATTTTCTCCACTCTTTTCCATTTGGGTTCTTTGCTTCCTTCATCCTCAATCGCAACGCTCATAATTGGATGTTTTTGGAGCGTTTCTGAGAGGGCGGAATAGATCAAGGCTTTGAAGCCATCTTTGGAAGGGGTGGCGAGGAGAGAGAGAGGCGCGGTGTAGGTTGCTGCCACTTGGACTTTGTTGTAGAATTTTACGTAAGTACGACTTATATTCCATCGCTCCATTAGGCCTGTTGTTTTGTTAGGATAAATCATCGTGTTGTTGAGATTTTAGATCAAACCGGTTGGCCTCAGGGGTGGGTCTTCCTCCATTGTTTTATGTCGAACTTTCGTAAAGACAATTGTTAAATCGTGAGCTTGGTTGAGAATTTGACAGATAAGCGAATATGAGTGAACACAATTGAGGCTGACACGAAACTTATATGGGCGTCAAGACGCGATTTCAAAATTCCCCAAAATCGGGAAGTAATTGAAGCCTGTCTATCCGAGGCCGCCGAAGCGCCCTAGTTCAGCTGCTTCGAGTGTTTCGAGTTTGCTGTGCCGTGCAAGTGGAATGAGATGAATCCACAAGAGGTCACGATAAGAAAGGGAGGTGCTGAGTATATTCATCGCTCGTAGGATTCGACCAATCAGCGGACAGAAAATACGCTTCAATCTTAAGTAGTTTTATATTTTTGACATTTTTGAGATGGAATGTTTACGCTGTCACGTTTCGGGTATTATCACGTGAAATAAAGAAGGCTCGGTCACGTTTTTGTTGATAATCACAGGAAATATGTTCGACCTCTTACCTCATTTGATTCCAGTAAGTTTGCACAATGCGAGTTGACGTGGTTTGATGAATAGTACTTCCTGGCCCATGATTTCTAGAATGGGAAAGATGCCTCTGATAGAATAACACTTCTGAAACTTTTAACAAAGCTGTCAAACTCGACGAAAACTATCGCGAATTAAGACTTCTACCAATCTAAGCTGACCATAATTCCAGTTCGTTTCATGCAAGCTTATCAGTTCAATCAAAATGTAGAGGATACAGCGAACAGTAAGTTCATTTGTCGTTTCACCACATAAAACTTATGTTGTGTAACTCAACCGCTCAACGATAGCTATTTGAATTCCGAGCACCCCGCTTTACTGTTCCTTTTCCTTCACAATTAAACTTCTGGGAAGCAGTCGAAAGACCACAGCGGAAACAAAAAGTTTACAAGAAAGGTACCAGCTCGCCTAAATCACAGAGACAAAAGTAACTGAGGACTTGCCAGCGAAGACACTAGAGTAACAGTGTTACACCACCCGAAAATGTAACTCTCAGCCCCACTCCTCGCCCTCTTTGCCGTAGTCACAACTCCTGTAGTGGCGGGCCCGATCGGTTACGGTATATGCCAAGGCGGATGCGCTACGGTCGTGATGGCATGTTATGGAGCAGCTGGGTTTACTTGGGGAGCGACTTTGGGAGCTACAGCACCCGCTTCGATCATCGCATGCAACACGGCATATGCAACTTGTCAAGCTACTTGTGCTGCGGTTTTGTTGACACCTACCCCTTGAATGGGGTACTGAGGTTATGGGATACTGGTGTTGGTTTTAAGATGATAAGGTATGGTGGAGATATTTGGGTTTGTTGGGTGAGGAGGCTGGGTCTCCGGTTCGTCGGGTGAGACACTTGGTTTCTCGGGAATCAAAAGCTGAGAATATTCTGGAAATAGTGGTTTTGAAATGTCAAAGATCTTCTGTCCTCGAGTACTACCTTTCTCCTCGTTTCTAGAAAAATGTTGTGCCAAACCTGTGTCCACTTCTTAAAAATATGCTTTGTCGACGAATTTAAGCTAGTTGTGAGAAGTTGAGACATATCAATTGTATCGAAGAGCAAAGAAGACACAAGTACATTCCACCACATGCTGTTTCGAAACCCAAACGTTCAAAAGTTACCATACAAATATTCCCGGACCTGTTTTCCACTTCTATCTCCAAACTTTTGGAAGCAGCCACAAGCAACACATTCATATTCATACAGAAAAGCCACGAACAAACTTGACCTTTCCCCAAAATGCACAATTCGACCCTAATCCTTGCCTCATTGGCTACTCTGGCATCACTCGCCACTGTCGAGGCCTCATGTCCAGAGGGGTGCACCAATGTAGTATCCTCATGCTATTCGGCAGCTGGGTATACCTGGGAAGAGGTTGCCCTTAATTTCCTAGCATACCCTACTATTATGGTTTGCCATTTTTCTTATTTGGCCTGTCGAGGTGCTTGTGCTGTGGCAGGATGGGGGTGATGACGAGATTCGGGAAACAACTTCTGCTTTGTTGATTGGCTGGTTTGAGAAGATTAATCTGAGATGGGAAGAAGGGCCGAAAGAATGATAAAGAATGAAGTCGACGCTCTCCAAAATGCTCTTGATTTCCATTGAAGTGATTCAATCTTGCTTATCAAAGACTAAGTTCAGCAAGTCCCCCCTCAGACCAGTTCTCTATGGATCATATGCATGGCATCTTGTAAGACAAGTAATTATGTTGCCCTCTCTTTTGTATACCTCCCAACTATTCCTTTGAAATAAATTCACTCGAGGTCATGTATCAACTCGATCGAAACAGTGCGGGCACTGCGGGAGAAGGACCATCGTCATCCAAAAAAAAGAAAAAGACGTTCGTAAACATGTTCATATAATATTTTTCTCTGAAATGCAACAGGAAATTTAGATCTACTGGACGTTGATATAGGTATGCCTTATTTGCCAATTATAGAACTGACGAATTCTGTCTAGACATACACTAGATTTCGCTATAAAACAATGACAAAGCCTTAAGTTCTATTAAATAATCCTCTTATTTGAAATTTTCTTACGCAACAAGTTTGAATGAATTGTATTTAGGTATACTAAGTATCTAACAAGTACTCTCTCCTTTTTAAAAATTTAGAACTAATTAATTTGATTAATCTAAATTTTCTCAAACAATTTAGTTCAATAGTTAAAATTACCAGGTTCATTGTGTAATAGGTTAAAGTGGTAACATAATTGGTCAATTCCATAGTTAGTGAGTAAAGTATACCAGATCAAACACTACAGCTCGTCTTCAAGCCGACAACAGTATAAATGCTCCTTAACCTTTTAAAAAAAGAAAAGAGGAAAGAAAGGCTATTCATAGATAAGCTACAAATAGCACGACTTGCCCACAACTCTTTTCTACAAGACGTAGGTATCAGTAGGTAACCTACAAATAGCTGCAATTATTACTTTGGTGAAATTCATAGATGACCCACGAAAAGCTCAAAATGTCAAGGGTGAGTTGGGCTTAAAAACCCTTAATAACTAACAACTGGGGTCTCAAAAAATCACTTCAATTTCTTTACCGACATACCATCATCTCCCTCTCACCTCCTCAAGCTTCTCCTTCGCCTTCGCCAAATGAGCCTCCAAATCCTCATCCCAAATCCACCTCACATCAATATTCAAATTAGCAGCCAACTTCTCCAAATCATCACCAATCCCATCACCTTCCAAATCAAGCACTTTTCCTTGTTTAAGACTTGCAGCAGTTACCCCCATCGTACGTGGCACCCGAACACTATCATAAGCTTCAAACGCAGGAATTAAATCCGCGGTTGAAGTACATTCTCCAAGAAGATTCGAGAGAACATAGGCGTCTTCCAATGCCATTCCCGCACCTTGACCAAAGTGAGGACTTGTTGCGTGGGCTGCGTCTCCGAGGAGACAAAGACGGTCTTTGTGGAATGTGGTGACGAGGGGGTGTTGAAAGATTGCCCAGGCGTCGGGATTTTGGATGAGCTTGATGCGATGGTGAGTGAGTTGATTCAAAATGGTAGATGCTTGGATTTCTGCTTACCTCCATGATGCTGGAAACGTATTTGCCCCAGCGTGCATCTGAGAAGTCGCCTTGAGCATTCTCCTTTTGCAGTGCTTTAACCCACTCTCCTTCCCATTCATTTGGATGACTGTGAAAAGCTACCACATTCATCAACGCGCCATTTCCGACGGGAAATGTCAATATCTATGTCGCCAATTAGCACTTTGTTTGGAATTTCCTACTCATCCAGATCAGGAAGCAAAGAAATAACCACTCACATGACCATCATGTCCAAGATACATCTGTCGATTATTCGCCTTCTCAGCCCCCAATGCCGCCTCAGCCAACTTCATAGGAACCAACCCCCGATACGCAACTTTCTTCGTAAAAACAGGCTTCACAAGTTCCTCCTTATGATCAAAAACAAAAGGTCTCGTCCCAGATCTAATACCATCACAACCAACAACCGCATCGGCCTCAGCTTGCGTTCCATCCGCAAATTTACAAACAACCTTCTCTCCATTCTGATCAACATCCACCAATCTCTTATTAAACTCCGCCTTTCCTTCAGGAAGCATCTTCACCAAAACCTCCAGGAAATGCGCTCGATGAGCTGTGCTCTGCGTCATCTTCCCTGGCATTTTGACTTCGATAATTCGTTTTCCTTCATTGTCGCCTTTCTCACCGATGGAGAAGTCGAACCAAGTGTTTTGTTTTTCTTCCCAGCCGTTGAAGGATGCGATTTCTTTGTAACCTTCCCAGATTCCGGGGGAGATGAGACTCATTGCATTATGGGAGTTGGCGCCGAATCCGAGACCGGCTCCTATTTCGCCGAAGGCGGAACGTGATTCGTAGATTGTGAAGGTTATGTGAGGGAATTTTGAGAGAGCGATTGCTAGGACGACACCACCTATTCCACCACCGACGATGGCTATGTGGAGCGGTTTGGGCGTTGGTGTTGCCATTTTCGTTAGAACTGTTTGGTTTGAGTTGATAGACTGGATGGTGTTGTGGGACCTGAAGATCTCGATCCAGATATCTTGAGTGACTCCGATCTCGATTCTCGGCTCCGGTTCAATTTCCTACTGCAGTATCGGTAGTTACACAAAGATCATCCAGAGAATGGCCAATCTAGGATCCCGGCAATACAACCTTGGAAGGAAAGGAAAAAAGTAAATCTCAGAACCTTGAATACCTTATCGTGTTGGTTTTCCAACCTTATTCCAGCACCTAGTACTATCCAAAGCAGTCCAAGACAAAATTTGGGGTACTTTTGGAGTGGAGGGTATATGAAGTCCTACTGCACACGCCCACCACACCTTACGCCACACGGCACAGTTACTGGGCGGAAAATAAGACGGATGAAACAGGTTGCTTGAGATGCTTGTTAGTTCTTGTTGGTGTGATGATAGTGCGTGTCGGTGCATATTGGGAAAATCCCCCGCATGAATCGCTTATTTGGGCATCACTTGGCTATGGTCGCCAACACTGTACTGCGGTCGTGTTTAGACTTGTCTTTATTGCAATTTCTATAGACTTATTATTATTGTAAACCATAACGCTTTGTGATTTTAAAAGAGAGTAAGACATCGTAATCTATAGTATTTCAAAATGAAATATATTAAATAATGAAAGAATAAGGGTGTTGCGTTAAGAAGTTGTTAAAAAGTGGTGTGTGTACCCCTCCAAGTAATTATGGCTGCATACTTGGTGTAAGCACTTCGGCTACGATGAACTGATGCCCAAATAATCGATTCCCCATGAAGTCGTATTTTCCTGACGAAACTTGCTGGGGTCTGCCGCAGTATGACTGCAACTCACAATTATGAATCGAGATTTTTGTCTGCTGAAGAATTTCCTTTGGTGTGATTGATGCATTGAAAACGAGAAGTATTGTTTTCATGCCAGCCTCTTTTTCTTTTTCTTGTTCTTGTTCAAGTTGTTTGGGTTGCAAACAACTTGCATTCGAATGATCATTTGCAAGCGATTTATTATTGGTATGGCTGCTATGGAATGTGGCAAGAATGCAATTCTATTCTCACCTATCACGAGGACAGAAAAATCAATACCCATATCTGAAGTGAGGGTGGTCATCTCCAAGGTTGTCCACATCAGGATCCGAAAGTCGAGCATCTCTTTTACCAGCGTCCCTCGCCCTATTCTCATTCCACAAAGCCAAAGTGTATATAACAATCAAGCCAGCAGCAGCGCAACTCATGCCCAAAATGGTCTTGTAACCCGTTGTATATAGTGGTGCCTGCCTGCCTTGGAAAACAAGAGCAGAGGCAATACCCCCAAAGTTCCCCAAGCCGACCTCCATTGCGACTGCGTATCCGATCTTGTATGAACCGCTCACGTTGTTGACAAGCATCGTCCATAACATGGGTAGGGAGATGTAAGACCCAACAGCGAGGAGATAGAGAGCTCCATGCCTGCTATTTGCACTGACATGCTTTTGGTTGATCAGGATTGCTGCACCGATGATGACGAGGGCGTATCCAACAAGAGCAAATCCAGCACGATGCTTCAGTTTATCAGAGGCGTATGCTGCTGCGAGACAACCCACGGTGGCTGCAACGAAGATCGGTATCACCAGTGCTTGTACGTGTCTTGCACTTGATGTTGTGTTGAATTGCTTGATGAGAGTAGGTGCAAAGATAGCGATGCTGTAGACGGTGACAGTCGTAAAACAAGCAACGGCACCACTGGAGAATGTCAGCATTTCCCGCGAAAGGTCAAGAGGAGTTGACTAACAGGAGATAGATCTTCCAATCGAAGATTATTCGCTTGATCGTTTTTGAGTTCAAGACTTCCATCTTTCCCACGATTCCCTGTCGCTTGACTACTCTCAGTTAGCCATTACTCATGTTCGGGTGAGGATAGAAGTGCTTACTTCGATCCGCCAACACGGCTTTCTCGTCAACACTGAGCCACTTTGTTGTGGTTGGCCAATCTGGCAAAAAGGGATAGACAAGAACGGTCACTCCAACTGTCATGCAACCTTCAATGATGAAGATCCATCTCCATGGGGAATACCCATTCTTCGATTTGATGCCAGCGATAGCAAGAGCGAGAAGTCCACCGAAGGCTGTGCTTACAGCATTACCCACCATCAACATACTCAATCTCCATTGCAGCTCGTAACGGGGATAATATTGAGACAACAAATAGACACTCCCTGTTCACGGGTTAGTTACAACGAGGTCTGTGTATGGCTTCATGATCGCTTACCTGGTATCAAACCAGCTTCAAAGACACCGACGAAAAATCGTAGCGCTTTCAGACCTGTGAAGTTGGTGATCACACCTTGTCCAATCGTGCAGATGGCTGCAAGTGTCAAGAGTCAGACAATGTTTCTCGGGATACAAGGATGCGGGGAACCTACCTAGCAAGAAACTCTGTGCCGCAAGAACCTTTGAAGGGGAAGTCTTTTTCAACAACCAATTGCTCGGGACCTCGCAGGTAATAAGTCCAACCAGAACGACGATGAGAGCAATATTAAAGTCATTGCTTTTCGGGTTCATTTTCAGGTCTTTCTGGATACCGAAGATATTTGCCGAGCCGATATTGATGCGGTCGATCAGCGAAACGAACCATAATGCAAAAAGAGGTGGCAGTAGACGCAAGTCGAGTTTCCATATCAGTTTGCGATACTGCATGGGAGTGAGAACAGGAACATTCGATTGGACGTCACTATCCGAAACCTCGGTAGCCTTCTCGACGTCTGAGAGTTTGTGAGATTTCTCCATTGTTGGTACTGGGGATTGGGTGGTGATGAGAGTTGTTGGTTGTGATCAGAGAAGAAAAGGAAGTGCGGCGGGACAGTGAAGAATCTTTATTGAGTGGCCATCGGTGCACACCCTCCTCGAAGTTGGACCGGGTCTCAAGCCCCCCATGTGCTATTGGCTACTCGACCAATCTTCTAGATTGTGCAGTATTGATTTTCCAATTTTCCTCGGCACGAAGTGTCACTGATATTTCGAAATAGAAGACCCAGAACCCAGAACCCAGGAAATCGGACAGGCAGTCTGTAAATGGGGGGAAGACCGACTACCACAAAAATCACTTGCGAACACCACAGGCATGTGGTGAAAGTAGCAACGCAGAGGCAGACCCCCCTGAAGCCTCGCTTGTACAGTAATTGAGAGGCTAAGAGGCTTGCAGGTGCAGAATTGACAAGTAACTGGTCCGGGGCAGCGTCCATCCTGAGACCAATCATAAGCCCTCTAGCTGCAGCCACACCTGCCAATTCTACGCCCGCGAACAGGCAGGGTGTCGAAATTTATATGCATGTAACGCTGTTTAGCCTTTGTCAGTCGTGAACTGACTGGGGATGGTTACAGCAGAGTAAACTTCCCTCCATTTGGGGGCCTCTCACAGGTGGGCGGGTACGGCTCTGGCCATACCAGTTTTCGAGCTGACACCCCCGCACCCTGCAACAAGAAACTAGGCTGTAAATAACAAATATCAGTGGATGCAGCTAGGAAAAAGAAGAAACAGAAAAGAGGTCGACAAGAAGCTCAGATCGTAAAGTAGAAATATCGGTTCCAGCTGTGGTGAGATGTCTTTCTGCGGCCCGAGGACAGCGATGCCGAAGGGGTCCAAGCCACCAACAACACAACCAACAATTCAGTACCACTTCAGCCGTAACGGGTGTGGCTCTGAGTGGCTGTATTGTACAAGGTCCACGTACTTACCTTACTTACCGTACTGTGCCAAACACCTTGCAACATCCTCACGGATGGGGGAATCACCTCAGCGGGCAAAAGTATGACCACCGCACCGCGGAAGCTCCTTCCGACCCAGCCAGATGGTAAAGTACTGTACCTCTACTGGATTCAAATGCCCATCAATCACACCTTCGCATCCCGCGCAGAGAGCCAAGCGGCTCATTGGAACACTCTGACAAATTCCAACAGCCGTATCTTTGTCCCAGCGAGTACGGTGCTGGAAAGGATACTTGCATTCTGGGAAGTTCCTGTAACAATTCCAATACCATTGGCTTGGGCTCGACGCAGGTTTTATTGATTTCGAAACTCATGCCACTCCGCTCGCTATCACATCGGAGAAGTGAGCACTCGCACTCATGCTGAGACGAGAAGGGCAATGACAATGCAAAGGCAACCTCATGTTTCGCTGTGATTGCTTTTTCTACGAGGAATACAGATCGGGTAGATCACGAACTCTCTCGCTTCATTGGCGCATATGTTCCCATACGCGTTGCTGCCGGTACTTCCAAGTAGAAGTGCTTGGTTTATCTGGCGTCGTAGTGCCTGGAGGATTAAACATATCCCTTTGGCCAACCACCTTTCAGTATCTTGTCTTTTCAAATCTCGGCCACATTACCTTCAGGGGTTCAACTTAGAAAAGCAACACAGCGAAGACTGGGGATTGCGGCATAGACCCCAGTAAAAAAGCTTTCTCAGCGCTGCCAAGTTGAGTTGCCTTGGAGATTTCCCCAGTAAATGATTTCATGGAGGCATCTCGTGTTTGGTGTTCGAGGGCGTGAGTCTCCCCGATGTCCGCCAAGAAGGTGCTTGACATATATGGGCGGAGAAATCCCAGACTGATGTGAACTGCTCATGCTTTTGAAGTAGTCAATCATCACTGGGAATACACGACCCAACACCGCCGCGATGAATGCTACTTCCAATCCTTTCGCTAAAAACTCCGAGTCTAAGGGTATTTTATGGGTTCAAGTTACGATTCCAATTTTGGTCCTTACGATTGGCCTTGTGGGACTTCGAGTATGGTGGCGCAGAAAAATGTCTGGGAGGGTCGCCCCGACTGACATCACTGTTCTGGTTTCATTGGTGAGTTGGTTAGTATTGAGTACTTTGATCTTGTACTCATGATCATCACAGCTGTGTGCATGTGTTCAAGAAATCCTTGGTTGCATTGGTAAGTGACTTCTTTTACTAAACAACCGAATCTGGCAAATCCCTCATGTACAGTTTGTTGTCAATCACTTGCATTCAAAATTGGAACTCCAAAGTACTCTCGATTGATTATTCTTTTGAAGTGGGAGCACGGATTTTCGCGTTGTTTGCGCCGGCTTGAAATCCGTTCCAATGCAGTACTGACACTCCTGATAGCTATTTTGAAATGGGGGCTGGGCCATCATGCAGCATACATTGGGCGTCACAAGACTTCCAAGGCAATGATGGTATGTACCAAATACCAACCGGTTGAATGGATTGGTTGAACTAACCTCGCTTTAGTATTTCTACATTTACCAAATATTCTACAAGATTCTCGTCAGCACAACGAAAGTAAGCAAGCACATAGCCTTCCAAACACAGTTTCAAGCTAATTATATGAACAAAGATGTCTTTTGTATTCTTATACATTGACCTATTTCCCATCCCAACATTCCGAAAAGTCTGCTACGTCGTTCAGGCCTCGATAGTCGCTGCAATGATTTCATATTGTGCCGGAACCATTTTCCAATGCACCCCAATCCCTTATTTCTGGAACCGAGCAATTGCTGAAGGACACTGCATTGATACAGCTGCGTTTTGGTACGGCCATGCTGCTTGGAATACTGCCGGAGATGTGATGATCCTTCTCCTACCAATTCCGGTAATTCGATCACTTCAAATGGGAAGGAGTCAGAAGCTTGCGGTGTTGGGAATATTTGGTCTCGGGGCTTTGTGAGTTTTCTTCCTTCGTCCAATGACTTCTTGCTGATAAGATAAATAGCGTCATTGTTGCCAGTGTCATGAGGATGATAGCTCTAAACCCCGCTTCAAAGGTCGCTCAAGCAGACATGACTTGTAATTCACTCCCTCTTCCTTATTATCCCATACTAACACAATCACAGATGTCATATCAACCAGCAACGCCTTCCTCTGGACCCAAGTAGAATCCTGCGTCGCAATAATTTGCGTCTGTCTCCCCACCCTCAAAGGCCTGCTCGCACGCTTAATGCCCAACCTCTTCACCACCAAAGGACGATCCACCCAAGACCGCTACAACCTCGACGATTTCCACGGGGAAAACTCGAATTCTTGGAGGGATAAGAAGAGAAGCCATAAGGGGGAGGTGACGGAAATAATGGACGATACGGGGAGTGAAGAGAGGATGGTGGGGATTACTAGGACGGTGGATGTACAGGTTACGAATGAATATGGGAAGGGAAGTACAACGGCGGGGAAGGAAACTTTTAGGGGGAGCAATGGGTATAAAGGGACTTGATGTGCAGGGTGTTTGGGAGATGATTATGGATGGAACTTAGAAGACAGCGCTCACGCTTAAAAGTTTTGTTGGGGGTGGTGATTCGCCTGAGATGATTGATAATTAATTGCTATTGTCGAAAACTCCAACAACGTGCTAGCTCTTCTGCAATACTCTTCTTCTTTCTTCGGCTTCCGATTTTCAATGGACTGTGAACTTTGCGGTACAGAGAGCCTTCTACTACGAACAGAGCCAAAGGGTATTACTCAATATTGGAAATCCCCTCTTGGCTACCCTTATACCCGAAACAATCTTGACGATCACTGTTTGGTGGATCCACGTAATATTCTTTTGAGGGGAAAGTATGGAAAAGAGAGGTACCCAAATGCGAATTCACAGCACTCCTCAAATCCATTGTTCCGGGAGATATTTAGTAAAGAACTATTTTATGAATCGTAACTTGATTTAAATTTTTGCACTCGAGTGAAATGGATAAGAAGGAAAGAACGGAATTGCGATGTACAGCTAGTTATTATCCGTAGGTCGTATAAATTTATGCACACCACCCCCACCACCCACCAACTAACCCACGCCAGTTAGTACGTTCGCCAACACAACACTTCGGTCAATAAGTCGTGCACACCAAAAGTCGACTTGTATTTATTTCTAAGTCAGCGCACGACTAATTTAATTATAACTTTTGTCAACCACAACACTTTTTAAAATTTAAAACTAGTATGGCATCGCAAGCTATAGTATTTACAAGTATATTACACTAATTTATAAAAACAAAAGAGTGTTGCGTTGAGAAGTTGTATATACACCCTCTACAAAGTTGTGGCTGCATACTTGGTATAAGTATTTAAGCGATAATTACCGTAGCTGACCCACTCCCAAGCATGCTTGGACCAATTAGGGACTCTATACGACCTACGTCCCAAATAATCGATCCCGTTAATACAATAAAGAGCTAAACGATAAACTTTCAGACTATTAGAAGTTATTTTTGAAAGTTCGTTTATTCTTGTAATTATTCGACCTGACTTAAAAAATTCAAGTCAACTGAATGAGTTTAAGATAAGGACCAAAGATTCTATATATAAGAAGTTTGTTTAATTAATTCAATTTAACTATTAATATTGAGACAATTAGAAGGAACGAATAATCGTAGGCGTGGCACGTACCTCTACGAAATCGTACAAGTGACAGTGTATTCGGCCAATCCATCGTTCAGATCTTTCAAATCCTTTTCCGATTTCATGCAGGCATTCTTGTAGTACGCCTTCAGGTATCTTGGCTTTGTATAATAATCTCTATGTTTCTGCTCGAATTGGCTTTTCAAGTGGCAGAGCATGTCTTCGTATATCGAGTCCTTCTCCGTTTCGGCTGCCATGAGTATAAGCCCCACGAGGAATAGAGAACACTCTTGCAAGATCTTTTGTATTTTGAGAAGAACAGCGGATGCTGCACAATGTTAATGTATTGGTCAAGTTCGTGTGACAAATATCTTACGGTTGGTTTCCTGCTTGTTGCCCCACTTGACTCCTTCCACTATTGCGCCTATACTACGTCCCACGGAAATCGCTATTGACAATGCTGCATCTAGTTCTTGCACAGTCGTTGAAACTCCTCCCTTCGGGGCGAGACTGGCTACCCAGGCCCGCACCCTTTTTTTGCAGGTTTTTTCTGACCGTGTGGCCGTCTTGAACGATGTCCATGCCAGTCAGCAGTATGTGTATCTGATCTCCATATTGTTTGGAAAGACTCGCAACTGTGTAGACACCGACCATCCTGCGCACTCAAGTATTAGTGAAGGTTCGTTCGGAATGTGGAGGTACAAACGGCTGGTGGATGAATTTGGTTGAGTTTCTACTCATGACGTTGTCCTTCATTGCCTGCATTTTCTCGGACCTCTTCCCTTCTCTATCGCACAGGTGTTCAACAATCGTTTTGCAGAAGTATTAAACAAACGCCTTGTCGTTACTGCAGAATGTCCCCTCCCTCGAGGGGCAGAAAGTGAAGGACATTTCTAGTTGAAGCCCTGGGAGGTGGTCTGCCAGTTCCCCCACCAATAGCTTTTCGTAGAGTGTATTCATGGTCACTTCTTTCTCCTTCTTGGCGACCTTTGGGTGTTTGATATGAATCTACACATGGATCCGTCAATTCTGCGAGCGACAGCACTCGATGGACCTACTTCGAGCTTAAAGCTACCTGTGCGAGTGCTGTCGCGCTTCTTCCAGATCATAAATCTCCATTCTGTCCCACGAAGTATGTAATGGACTGCTTCGTGGTAATCAAGGTGTTTTATCAGTACACACAGCTTTGGGAGCTTCCAAACATGAAATACCGATTCGCTATGGCAAACTGACTTTGCTCCTGACAATGACAGAACGGTCATCGTCAGAGACCTGCTTCTTCTTGCATCTAGACTCAGCCCCAGCCTTTTTTCTCTCCTTTTTTCAAATTCCTTTTTACATGCTGTGCTGAGAATCGAACTTTACGACTATGTAGCGAACAGAGCACTCGGCAAGCTGCCTATTTTGAGCAGCCGAGACCAAGGGCGGACTGCGGAATAGGCCGACCTGGCCAGCAGCCACCCCTAACAAAGAAACTGAGTGAGCAACGAACACCCCCTGGGGACAATCATGATAATCATTCCGCATCTCATCCGTTTCAATTCGCGACATTGTTGTGAAAGAAAGTGCGAAAATGAACGACGAACCTCCTCCCGCAAATGAGCCTCATCCCATCCACATGCAATGAAGGACAATAACAATCGCCTCCGAAAACGAGTACGCCTCATGGCAGGCTTCTGCTAGAAGTCTAGCGCGACTCGGCTGCATATCACTTAGGCATGTATCTGAAGCTGCGTCGAGACATCTGGTCAAAGTGAGCTCGTCAATCGCCCCGCACGTTGAGAAGCTCGCTGATGATTGAATAGTCTTGTGAAGGGTGTTACGACTCCCAGGGACAACACTTTCGGTGAGGTCTTTGGCGTATGACTGACACATTTTCTCAATCCTTACAGCTGGTGACCCAAATGAAATCGCTGCAGATGTCTGGCAATTTACTGCCAATAAAGACCAGCTGCAGTCGGACTTGACAATTTTACATGAGATGCTTCGCATCCTCGCAAGTAAAGGAAAGCAGAGACTTGCCTTGTCAGCGATCGTCTCCATCATGATGTATGTTTGATTCTCATGTCATTTTACATTTTGACATTCGCTCACGACTTCGTGCAGAGCCTTGCTCATTTCCATAGGGGAGGGTGCCCAATGGGATGCTTACCTTGGCAGGTCTGATCCTATCATGAAGTCGACACTTTGGAGTGCTTTTGGGATATTTGGAGCATTGACGTATTCTACGGAATTGGAGTTGGGATGCTTGTTTCCAAGAAGTCCGCTGTAGAGAAGGTGCAAAGCCTGATTGTAACAGATCAGCTGCGAGAGCACGACCGGGAAGTGCTAAGCGGCTGGAGCTGGCTTGCTTTACAATTTACCAATGCTCTATAAGGAGGCTTGCCGCGTGTGTTCCCATCAGTACTTTGCAAGAGAAGCGGTATTCGGTGTGGCAGGAGAAGGAGCATTTACTCTATCGCGGAAGAGCCACACCATGCATCCGCCCTCCAAGTGAGGCTTTTCTTATTGGGCCAGCTGGAAAATTGGTGGAGGCTGGGAAGACTTCTAGACTTCGAAACCTATGAATACTTTACATCATGTCATAGATATTCCGATGAGGCCCCTATATATCAGCAGCCTGCTTTGACTATCAACAATATCTCCATCCATTGACTGACACTAACATGTCGAAAACGATCACGATTTCAAACAAGCCAAATGACCGAATTGAACTTATTGCGTTAGTAAACCTGAAAGACACCACTGTCTTGATGAGCAAGTTCCTTCAGCCCATGATCACTCTTGGAGCACAACAGGCTCGTCATGATAACACCGTCCATTCTGCTCAAGAGGCACTACGTAGGGTGCTTGGAAATGCTGGACTTGCACTCAAACTGCAGAGCGAACTGGTCGACGAGAAAAAGACATTGGGCGAAACAGAGGCTGGTGTTGCAGTTGGAGAGGAGATTGAAGAGATCCGCCTCAAACACCAGAAAGACAAGGAAGAGCTGATCCAATTAATCAAAGAAGAACACAACGAGACGATTAGAGTGCTACTTCAACAGCAGCAGCAAAAGATAGATGACATGCAGGTCAAAGCACAGAACGACAAACAGACGTTGGAAACCAGCAGAGAGAAGTAGTTCGAAGAATATGAGAAGAAACTGGAGGCCGTCACCAAGTAGACTGGAGAGTCACTTGTTGCTGTCTTGATGAAGGGTGTAAGTCTTATTGGCTCCTACATATTTGAGGTGTTCAAGGGTTTCTGAAAGGCCTGAGTGCGTTTCGTTGCTTGAATGTGAAAACCATCACTAACAAAGACTTGCACAGCTCGCCGAAGGTGCTACTTACTTTGGACCAGTTATTTTGCAGCAGTGGCAAGAGTGGAAGACAGAGCAAGCCAAAGCGAAGGAGATTGAGCGTGCAAATCAAGCTCAAATGAGAAAAGAACAGGAAGATAGGGCAGAGGCTCGAGAAGCCAGAATTTTAGATCATATCAGGCAAAGAGATATTCAGATGCAGCAGGAGGCCAAGGATCGCCAAGCTCAAGCTAAACAGGAGGAATCAGAAAAAAGCACGGTTTACAAAAAAAGTGTCAAAAAGGAAGCTTAATTCGCAACTCACTGTAGCAAATCCCACCTTCTTCACTTCTCAAGCCGGAAACCAAAAAAAAACCACCATATATAGACCCTCCTCCTACAACCACCCGCCTCATAACTTTCTCCCTCTATCTTCAACACCTAAACTCACGCCCCCTCAACATCCAACAAACCCCAACTACTAGAAATAAAAAAAAGTCTAAGAGTAAAAAGTCTTTAATATCTTCATATTCAACGCGATATCCGCAATATCTTATGTCTACGCATGCGCATCTATCCATCGATCCAACCAACCAACCAACACCCGCACCAGCAAAGCGCATAAATTCGCGTTCGCCACAAGCACCTTTTCGATACCCCACTCTAAAAATAGAAGCAGAACCCCAAATCACCACGCTATGCAAATACAAAATACCATCTCATTCACCCATTAAACTCATCGAATCCACGAGTTTTATTCAGAAACCACCACCAAGCTCAATCTCCCACATTCATCCCCAGCTCACGCCTCGAGCACCATCCCTCACCCCACCCTACTCAACACCCTCAACCTTCTTCACTTCCCTCACCGGTTGCTTCGTCTCCTGCTGCCACTGATGCCAACTATTCGGCGCATAGAGAATATATCGATCCATAGCCTCACGGAAGCGACTTTTATATTCCTGTAAAAAGACGTGTTAACCAAAGCCCAAGAGAAGAAAAATGAAGGCGGGGTGAGGTGGGGCGGGGTGAGTCCAACGCCAAGACAAAAAGAACAAACGTCTAGTGGTTATAATTTCCACTTGTCAAATCACAACCACCACACCATGTCGCGGGACACTGGGGTTCGATACCCCAGAGCCAATCCACTGCGCGTGTTGAACTGACAACCAAGGTCCAACCCCAACCACCCCAATCAACATCACCCCATACCCCCACACCCCCGCCCCCACCACAAAACAAGACAAAGAAAAAGCAAAAAGCAAAACATACCTTAGGACTAGTAACAGTGGGACGATTCCTCCCACCCCCCGCAAACCCCCGATCCTTAATCCAACTCTCCAACTTCTTATCCCAAGTATAAGTCCTAACCACATCAATAATGCCCACCACGAGCTCCTTCCTCTCCTCATCAATAGCAACCATAAGCGAGTAATCCATAACATCATTCCGCTGAAGGAACAGCGTATCATTAAAAATCGCCGCCTTCAATAACTTTTTTGAGTGCTCTCTCGCAAACAGTGGACTTTCATAAATGAACTCGACCATGTTCTCGTCTAGTAGGACTTCGTTTTGTTCACCGGTCGATTGAATTTTGCGATTTCGCATTGAGCCTTTGAGATCGAAAATACGTGTGAGAGAGCGGTCGTAGAAAAGGTTTTCCATTACTAGGACGTCCCATTTGATTTCGGTCCCGGTGACGGGGTTCTTGATGATGATGGTGTAGAAGCCGAGCATTTTTGCAATGACGGTTGGGAGGTCGTGGAATAGGGCTTCGGCCATGATGCCAAAGTACGCGGGTGCGAACTTCAAAAAAGCTTCTTTCTCGATGGGACTTAGACTCTTGACTACGAGTCGATCATCCAATGTTTTCAAAAACACCGACTTGGTTTTCCCACCCTTTGAATCCCATTTTAGACATCGCGAGAGAGATTCCACGATTCGGTCGGAAACCCCGCATTTGCGACGCACGGCATCGAATTGTTCAGCGTAGAAGATTTTGCATTTCATACTACAACTCCCATCCGAGAACGAAAAGCCCAAATGCGTCCCCGTCTCCCGTATTAAAGAACTCTCAACCTCCGCTTGATCCACGCCGTCCTCACACATATCAGGATTGCCCGAGTCAGAGGAAGGAGGATGTTCATGTTTACTAGCCTCCCCATGGGCGCGAATCTCTTCAAGGCTGGATTTATACGCTTGAGATTGTAAGGTGAAAGCTATAAGCGAACTTGGTTCGTCTTCCCGAATAATGACGTCTTGGTCTGTGAAGATGTGATCGCTTGCGCTAATGGGGTAGTCGAGGGGTGTCCAACCACTTGCTGATCGTTCGGCCCAGAAGTTGGTTAGCATTTGCATGAGACTCTTTTTCTCGTGTTTCGGAATGTCGAGGGTGATGTCTGCGTTGGGTCTGGAGAGGGACTCGGCTAGTTCGGCGGCACCGGGGATGAGATCTTCTAGTAGAGAGTGGTCTGCGTCGCTTATTGTTCCCTCGTCATCGGAATTTACTTGACTTGCTGTCTGTTGATTGTCATCCGTCTCTGCTTCTGTGGCAGTCTCATCGGCGGTTGCAGCAGTGCCTGTTGGAGAATGCGGTGCTGTATCTCCCTCGCCCGATTTCGCATTGAGTTCAGCGAGACCCTCGACAATAGAAGTGATTTCAGTCGCAGGTTGTGTCGGTGGTACTGCTGCAAGATCTTCCTCTGAAGGGCCACGCTCTTCAACCGCTTCGTTGACATCCTTGTAAACCTCGACAATCGGTTTAGATGATGCTTTGGGGAATGCTCGGGATTGAGAAACTTTAGCTGCACGCTGTCTCTTATCCTTCTGCCGCTCTCTTTCAAACTCGCGACTTAGTTGCTCGAAATGTTTGGCTAATGTTGAAACTTTGGAGTCCGATTTGCGTTTCCCGTGAACAGATCTAGGAATGAGAGAGTGGCCTTTTCGGCTCTTATTTATTGTGCCCAAACCCAACCTCTCAGATAGTTTTTTGTCTGTCGCTTTTAATGGCTCGGTTGCTGAAGATCTCAACCCTTCTATGGGCGCGGAAGACTCGTCTGATTTCTTGTTTTCCCTTGAGCTTTTGTTATGTGTGGTCGATCGGCGTGTAGCTACAACCGGCTGCGACCGCGTTCTGTTCATAGGAGGTGAGCTAGCTGTGATACTCTTCCTCGCCCCTTCACCACGTTCAGATCTGCGGGGAATGCTAGAAGTTTCTGATTGAGGATTTTGTCCATGGGCCGATTTTCGAAGTTGTTCCACCTTTTGACTTAGTGTCGATTCCGTAGACACTGAAGGGTGACGCGTTAAGAGTGGTTCACTTTCGGATGGGGTTGTAGGTGTAAATGTACCGGGGGAAGAAGGAGTTTCTGCTGGCGGAGAATGCTCGTAGCCCTCTTCTTTTGGAAAGGCAAGGTCCAAGTGCTGGATTCCCTCACTATCAAGAACCTGATTTTGTTCAGTGCTAGAACTTGGAATCGATATTTCTGAGTGCGGCTCGGAAGGTGGCTCGGAAGGAAGCGTATCCGGTGGTGTTGACTTTTCCTCTTCAACTACAGCTGAAAGTGCTGCTTGAGCATCCTCTGCTGACACATTGGAAGCCTGACGAGTAAGTTCAACTGAAGTCGATGGTGATTTTTCGTCCATGTCCGAAACTTTCTCATTTGTTCCCCCAGAGACCACCGAGGTCGTTGACTCATTGTTGTCTATAAACATCTTTTTAAGTTGAAGGGCGGCAAGTCTTCTGATATCCTTTTCGGAAGGGAAGAAATTGGCATCGAAATCAGCAAATGCGCTGTCCCATTCCGCCACTCTCTCTTGCATGGCTCGTACTGCCCTGTTAAGTGGAATAATTTCGTAATACTTCGAATTCATATATTGCTCCCGAAGTTTTCGGATGAGAGCACCGTGCTCTTCTTGAGCTCGTTTTGAAAGGGTCTCTACCTCTGCCTTGCAAGCTTCAACCTTTTCAGGCGACACACTGTCGATATTTATACCTTTGATTCTAGAGTGTACAGATGTCATAAATCGATTCCATCTCTCCTCCGCTTTGTTGAACATGTCATTTTTCAGTCGCAAATCGTTGTCCACTTTCCATGTAACACGTGTCCGGGGAACAACAATCTCAAGGACGTCAATCGGGTCGTAGTGTATCCGAACGGCAACATTGCGATAACCAAAATATCGTAGATGATCGCGATGAATGTCGTGTGGACAAAAGCCGGCTCGTAAACGCAACTCACTGCTCCAGAATGAGAGCTCGAGATATTTACCCAGCGAGTACTTCCAAGTACTCTCTGACATTGGCATCACCTGGGTCTCTTTTTGACAGATTTTACAATAACTCCACATCAAGATGGAATCTTGAAGGCCCTTGATCTTACACTGTGACTTTTCAACAAAGACAGTAATACGGGCCTCGCCATGAACATAAGTTCTGTGGTGTTCCGACATTTTTCGGTCACATCCATTGGCTGTGCAGACAGTGTTGATGCTCCTGCAAAGGTCCTCCACATAGCTGCCAAGTGTACAGTCAGGGTCGAATTCTTGTCGTGGGAGATCGAATTCCTTGTAGAATGCCAGAGACAATAGTTCGGGGCCAGCACAAGGAACAGTAGTCGCTGTACAGACAAGCGTGTGTAGCACGGTAATGTTTTGGTGGGCGTGAGGGTCGAAAAGATCTAGGTTGCCTTGGATATAATTTTCGAATTGCCTCTTTTGTGTCTGATAATTGTGTAAAGCTTTGTCGTACTCAGCATCATGGACTGCATGAAGAACTTCCATTATCTGCCTCGGAGCTCGTTTAACAGTTTCATGAACCATCTCGGGCTTGATGAGCTGGAACTTCTGGGGTTTTGACTTTTCATTCTCGGTCTGGTCCTCGAAGGTATCCTTGTCTCGAAGCTTTTTCAATAGTGCCAGTCTCCTCTCTTGTTCTCGTGATTTCATCAGCAAGTAAGGTTGAACAAATTTGACAAATGGGGATATGGAAAGAATTTTAGTTTGATGCTTCGCTACCATGTCGCTGTAAAATGTAGGCATAGGAATGTCTTCTGGCATTTGGTCCTCGTGAGAGCCATGAGCATGGGACTCGTGAGCCGACACGAATTTGGGTGCTGGTAGATTTTGGTCAAGTTTTTCGCTATGTGACGATTGCGAAATATCAGCGTTGCTGGTTTCTACGCTTGAAGGTTGTGATGACCGACTTTGGTCCTTGCTTGCTTCGTGGGCGTTCTTATCCATGACAGTGGGGCTGAAAGGACCTCGCTGTTCATCCAGTGCCAGAACTTGGAAGGCATTTTTGACGGTTCCGGGAAACTCATCCCCTGTCGGTGAGAGGCTGTTCCCAGCATCAGCTACAGCTTGCAGTTTGTCTGTTGCAGCAGTCAAGGCCTCGCTGGGAGGACCATTCGAGCTACTGGCCAAATTGGTCCCTCGAGATGTGTGGTGTAATGTCGGCGATATATTACCGCTGTTTTCGGCCACGGATGGGATAAGTACAAATTCATCTCGCATTAAACAAGTTTCCAATTTGAGGTTGTAGACGACGTATACCATAAATTCGGTGATTTGTTTCATTTTGGTTAAAACGTTGACATTGGCTCCACGCAAGGCGATGGTACATCCAAGATCTTTAGGACAACCAGAGAGATAAATGTAAGTCTTCTTTCTGTTCGGTATATCCTTGTGAACAAAGGTTTTAACGTCAAAACCTGAACATTTCCCTATATGTATAGGTCGTAAAGCCACCATGTCAATGGAGCTGATGACTTCAGTTTGAGCACATCGCGAAACGGCTTCAATTACCGATTGCTTTACATTATAGGCGACAGCAATGTTGGCTTCGGCCAGATACTGAAGCGCTAAACCCGAAACTTGCTTTTGTACCAGTACAATTTGTGGCCGTAATGAAGCAATTCTGTTGACCATGTTCCTCAGAAATTCCTTTTCCTGGGCAATCACAGGTTCGAGGCTCATGAAATGATGCTCTTCGTGCCGCTGATATTCGATAGGAAATGAGACGATCACAATTCGAGGATTAGATATCGTTCGAGGCATGCTCTTAAGCGCAAGATTCTTGGTGAAAACCACCCCAGAAACATACGACGTGTCGCCAGGTTTACCACCTGGAATTTTCTTGACCTTGACGAAATGTCGGATGTCCATGTCTTCGTCTTGGCGTACGTTGGGATTTACGTCGTCTGTGCATTGAAGAAGAATCGGGATCAACGCCTTTTCCCAAGAAGCGACATTCGGTATGTTGTTGTCTTGCAATAGCTGAAGCAATAGCCGGCGCACATGATGAAGACTAGCATCATTCAATTCAACAGCAGGTGCTTTAGCATCCCTCATAGAGGCACTTCGAGTAACTCGAGCTGGCATGAGTGTTGAGCTTGATGATGCATTCTCAATACCCATCATCTCTTCATCCAAGTTTCCAAACCCCGGAATGACGGTTCTTGGGGAGGAACGTGAGTGGTGTAAATGGTTGCTAGCAGCACTGAGATTCCGTCGCCTATTTGGTCTGGAATAACCTCCCATCGACGGAGTCGCAGTCGCCTCATCCACGCCACGGCTGGTGAAACTAACACCACTGACACTCTTCTCTGTCGTTCGTGCTCTATGTCGCTTGCTTGCACTCATTAAAGAGCCAAACCCAGAACGGTCATTCTCGAAACTTGGAGTGATCATTGCCCCGCTGTTCATCGTTGCAAAGATGCTCATTTGTTCATCTGCGCTAGAACCTTCATCGGACATGTATGGGGCTAGATCTGGATCAATGATATTGTCATCATGAAAGGCTGGGAGCCGGGACTTTTTGTCCTCCGTAACCCCACGATGAAAAGGAGCCCTCTCCTCCACCGTAGCTTTGAAGCGCCCCAGAAAGTTGTGCTTAGATTGGTGTCTTCTGTGACCGGAAGGTGGTCGACCAACACCTGAGCCACCCTTCAGGGACCTTGACGAACCTGGCCTAGGAAGTTGAGGAGAATCAATTTCTAAAACAGCTGAACGTCTGTTGGTAGAATCCCCGATTCGTCGTGTTGCCGGAATGGCCATCATTGGAGTTGGTAAAGGCCTTCCTTTAAGATCTTGAGTTGGCCGTCGTTCTTCCTGAGCATGATCAGCACCCTCCGCTTCAGCTTTCGTGCTCGCATCAAACTTTGCTTGTTGTGAGTGGAAGAACCTTGGAAGAGACGAATCATCTGCTGATTCATCTGACCCACTGCTATCGTGTCGTCGATTGATGATATCAAGACATTTTTTGCATACTCTTAATGAGCCATGCACTCCAAAGCGCTGGCCAGATATTATGGAAGTGCACTTCGAGTCAAAGATACATCCGCAGGTCCGACAGTGGTGCTTCCTTCGAAATGCCGAAAATGTGTCACCACAATGAAAACATTCGCTACAAATCTCATCCGCCATCCAGAATTCTTTACTCAGTACTTGCTTTCTCATCTGCTCCAGTCGAGCACTAACGGCTTCTGGCGCGCCCTCATTACTTGTTGTTCCAGGAATACGGTGGTTACCGGAATACACTCGTGATGCATCATCAATGGAAAAGGACCCATGACGAACATTATTGTGCGCGGAGGTATTTACAGGGTTTGTTTCTGCCGTGCTACGATCGGTGGAAGAAGCTCTTGACGCTTGGTAGCCAGCTAAATGAGATTGTGTGATACGTTCAATGGCTGCTGGTCGTTTCAATCCATCTGTGACACCTCGTCTCAGTGAGACATTCGAGCGAGACGAGTCTGTTGCCTGAAGTGAAGATAGAGCTGTGGAGGCGCTCTTTGACCCATCTATGGGAACTCGACGCGATTCTATAGATCCGTCGCCTCCTATTTCCTGTATGGGTTGAGGGGTTCTCCCATCATCCGTTCTATCATCGTCCGTCATTTCAGTGTCATCAAGCAGGATATCATTTTCGAAAGCAAGTATATCGTGTCGAGAATCACCAAATGCAAAACCTGTCTGACTTTCGTAGGGACCTGGAGTGCTAGTTGAGGAATTTGCTTCCGACTTGTGAGACTCGGTTCGCTGGCTGTCGTTATCCTTGAAAACGTTTACAGTGGCAACTGTGGGAGTAACGGCTGACGATGCAGTGGCTTTAGTTAAAGGTGCCATTGAAGGTCTACTTGAAGTGGCGGATTTTGAGGTCGCGGGTGTGGAGATGAATGAAGTTTTAGATGATTTCATAGCTTGGGATTGGCTCTCAGAAGAGTGACCAGCAAAAGACGAAGCGGTTGTGGGTGATTGGATTTGCGAAGAGGAGGCTGAAAGAGGAACAGGGGATATAGTTAGACCACTGTCTTCCCTGGTTGGTGCCATGGAACCTTTGGAGGTGGGCGTTGCACTGGCCTGACTTTTGATAGAGGCAACTTCAGCTCCATCATCTGTTTTATTTGATAATGAACTTGTCTTTTCCTTCACTGCCCCCACGGCTCCCCTAAACCGACTGTATAATCCACTCAATCCATTCTGCATAATATCCCCCGTAATCCCTTTGCTTTCTGTGTTTGTGGATGGCTGAGGCGGTGACGCGAATTCATTGAACGTAGTGAGGGTCTCAGACTGACATGCAGTACTGTGTATCTTGTCAAGCGCCTGAGAGAGTTGTTCTTTGTCGACTGGAGTTGAGCCGGTAAGTGAAGCTAGGGAGCCACGTCTGGAGCGCAGGCCCAAAGGCATGAAGGCCGGCGCCTGGGGGGAATCGTTATTCGTCGACATGGTGACTCTTTCTCTGCCAGCAGGTATGTATTAGAGGAGGCCTGTATTGGGTCTTGATTTCGGTTGGTGGGGTGTAATGAGATCAAGTTGGAAATTCGGTGCCGCAAGGACGGCGTTGGTTGCGGAGGAACATGTCATGAAAACATAAGGCTTTTGGTATGCGAATCGAGGGTCCGGCTGTAGTCTGGGCTATGTTAGCTTCTAGTATTACAAAATAATAGAAGGAAATATAAAATACATATCCCGAGTATTAGTATTACGACTAACCTTTACGTGTATGTCCAGGTCGATGGAACAAGGTCGGTATAGGCAAGGTTTAGCAAGAGCATAGACAGGAACACTTGGGCTTCTTGAATCACTGCCATTTATGGTTCCTGGTAGAAAGTCTGGTGGTGTACAGAGAAATGACCTCGGGAGAGCAGAGCAGAGGCAAGCAGGTAGTGAATGTGTCGTGCGATGCGATGCGATGCTCTGTGGAGAGTGACTCAACTTCCAGCAATTAATCAGCCGGGAGGCGACATGCTTGGTGAGGATTATCAAAGTTGCTGGCACGGAGGGGAAGGCGGGCAAGGAGAAAAGGAAGCGCAAGACTGCTTTCTCAAGGTTGCTTTCGACCTCTCCGGCGAAGTGGTTGGGTTGGCCTCCGATATTTATCCGACGTCATCATCCCCTTCTTATTGGCTCATTACAGAGGGCAGTGGAGCCTCTTTTCCGCCAAGACTTGTCGGCGCGTAACGTGACAGCGCGGACGCGAGGTTGACTTTTACTTACTAGCTTTTCTTTCAGATTTGACATCAGACTCCCGTCGATACCTACCTCCAGGCCAGGTACCTCCGACTACTCCATACACTCCTTTTCACCGTCCCAATAGATACTCGTGCCATTCAACTGCAGCTTCATCGCAACACTACGAGTATCCATCACGACCGCTTCCTGTGATCCGTCGGAGAATGCACCGTCGTCCTTGGTCGCGATAGAACGAGCTTCTCTACGCGTTGCCTTGCGATTAGTCATAGTCACCCCAAGAATGCAGAAGAGGGCTGATATCCTTCGCGACCCTTGGATAGCATCTACCGTCAACAAGGATCTATCCACAATCCATCGTGGTGTGGACGTCACACCTCGGAAAGGAAAACCTGTGCAAGTAATTGAAGTGAGAACCCCATGCTTGCCGTTTCCTTGTATGAATGTTGACATGTTAAAAGATACACCACAAGAACTCGCTCAATGATATTCTTCACATCACTGTATCGGATAGCTTTAATTACGTCCGAGCTAGGGTTCATCTTAATATCAAAGGACAGCCTACTCGAGGGGTCGTCATACACCTTGAGAAGTGTTCAGTGGTAAGATGACCGACGTAATCCTTTACCCCGAGATGGAAGTTGACCCCTCTTTAGACATACGATAGGAAAAAAAAACAGTTGCTTCTAGATATCGAGACGTTCTCCGTCATGGGCGAGGGGGCTGCTACTTATGGGAATCCTAATGATGTTCTGGATGAGAAACCCATAAAGGAGCTGATGGAAAAACTACGTGGCTCTTCGGATCTAACGAGATCACAACCTTCTTCGCCTGCTGCACCTCCTCAATCAAGTGGTCCTAGCCAGATAGGAACACAAGTCCTTGCCACCCAAGTTGTGCTTCCTACAAAACAAAGCCATCAAATGAAAGTTGGAGCCAAAGCCCGGGCCCCTACTAATAACGATCTTTTGAGTCTTTTGGGCAAAAAGCCTGACATTCGGCAAGACTCAAACCTCCTGAAGAAACCAGAACCAACTCCAATCAAGGAAATCCCAAGTGTTCAGATACCAACAGTACTCTCGCAAGTTTCGGATGTTGAAGTCTCACAGCTGTCGTCCAAAATTGGGGCAAAGGCCAATTCGAGGCTAATTATGAATTCTGACAGGGTGGTATCCATTGCCGCAGGTGACAAGCCACCTCTTGTCAATTCCAACTCCGAGAAAGAGAACAGCCAAGAGAAACTCGGCCGAACAAACGCCTCCACCCCTAACCGCACCACCAATAATTCGCACCGCAAAGCCCAAACCAAGGAGAAAAAGACATCCGAAGGCATCGTGGATCGTTTCAGCGCCAATCCCTTCGAAGGCATGACAAAGATTCCCAGAAAATATGTACAAATACCAAAGGACCAATTGGCAATTTTGGAACGCAAGGACGCTTGGTATGAACCTCCGAGTACTTCGGGCCCACTTTATGCTGTGGTTCCTGTAAAGGTTCGAGGGGAATTTCTTGCTCATTTACCCTCGCGTGGTCATGTGCAGGAGCGTATGGCATCTAGCGATTCAGAAGGATCAGGCCCGGAGAGTGATGATGAGATTGAAAACGAAAATGAAGGGGCTTCGAAATCGTCTGGACAAAAGACTCCTTCTCCGTCGATCAAGGTTGTGGAGGAACTCGATACTCGAGTAGTAAATTCTCAGGAGCATATGACATCTGGCGATTCAAGAAGCCCCGGTCCAGAAAATGTCGAAATTGAGCCGGCTCCGAACTCGCCGAAGCAGACTCCTTCAGAAGCGGGGACAGATAGCAATTGGGCCGCCAGCCCATCGGCACACCAAAAAGAAACGCTTGCAACTCTGGGCAGACTTCCCCAACCGAACGTTTTTCAAAATGATGCCTTTGCTCCCCAAAGCACCTCACGCGAAGCGACACCCGTACCCCAACTTCCAAAAGCCCTTTCTCCAGCAGTGACTCCAACTGTCGACCCAAGCACATCACGCGAAACGACACCTATTCCCCAACTGGATCTTTTACATAAAGAGGCAGTTGCTGGCCGAAGCACATCACGGGAAGCGTCACCCATAGTCGAACTTCCAAAATCCCCACCTGTAGTGCCCCAATCGGTTCGGCGTTTTCCTCAAGTCCATTTCCCCAGTAGTTCTGGGATTGAACCAGAGCTTGAGCTAGATGAACTGCATGCTGAAGGTGAAGAAGTTGAAGGCGAAAACATCAAAGAGGCAGACAAAGATATTGCCCAGGTTCCGGATACCTCCCAAGAGATGCCTTCAACGGCTCTCCGGGGTTTACGGCAAGTCCAAGTTGAAAAGTCACCCTTTGTTGATGGTTCCAAAAGTCCGCAGAAGAACAAACTAGCGTCTTCTTCCGACCGCAGAATTCCAGCTACCTTTAAACTAGATTCAAGCAAGCCTGAGGAATTTCAAGATGCCATGTCTGTTATTCCAAAATCCAGCTCCCCGGGTCTTTTTGTCACCCAAAACGAAGAACCTGGACACAACTTGGCTGGTATAGAGGATTCTGATTCCGAATACGCTTCAGCTGAAGACAATACTTTCAATCAAATCCCGAGTTCACCTTTCCAGATTCACGCAATGAGAAGCTCGCCTCCAATTCTTTCTCCTTCCACACCAAATCGAAGTCAGCCGGCAATTTCTGTTACTCCGCGAGGGAGTATGAATGGCACACCCTCTCGCGAACCGATGCAAGGGAGCTCTTATGCACAGGTGGCCTGCACGATACCAAACTCGAGTGGAGTACTAAAGAGCTCCCAACGATCTACAGCACGTTCGAATTTGCAAGATCTCAATATTTCAAGCTCGCCTCCATCCATCCCACAAGGCGGCCTAGCTACGTTAGACGGAGCTTCCGATCATTCTCCCACCAACATTACTCCCTCCAAACGACGCTTGGCAGCAGTTGCTGATGCGATACGACAAGAAGATTCGACCAGAAGAGACACGAAGGAAATGGCACGAGACCGAAGACGCGAGTTCCTTTTAGGGCTTCAAGCAGAAACTCCGGATATCATCCCTCAAACTCGACCTCAACCACCTGATAAACTTGATTCTGAATACAAGGCGGCGCCCGTTGAAGCCCTGGTAAAAGAGATCGTGGAAAACAGTCGACAATTATCATCCCCAACACACAAACAAGCGCCTGCTAGAAAGGAACCTGTAGCAGCGGTCCCACAGGCCACACCGAAGATTGCCAACGAAACCGATTCCAATCACAGACCTTCGAAACTTCTGGGAAGAGGCGAAGAGGATGAAGTATCTGTCAGAATGGAGGAGGAAGACAATACGATAGATTTAACCTCGTCACCTTCGCCTCCTCCACAGCGTATGTCTGGAGGATGGGATTATGATCCCAACAAGAATATCAGTCCATGGAATGGCAGACCCTCGAAAAGCTTTTTCAAATCGCCAATCGGCAGTCCAGGCTCGGAAAAATCTGGAATGCCACAAACTCTCCGTCCCCCAGCTATGCAAAACAATGTTTTGGTCACCCAGGACTACCACCAAAAGTTTCAAGCGGCATATCCTGAGTACCATGGAAGTCGCAATCACTTTACCTGGGTACTAGTCTACGTTCAATGGTTACGGGATACCAGACACGCATTGCCCAAGTGTTTGATTGACGCATTCATTGCCATGATGTCTTCAGACTTTATGCAACATGTCCGCGAGTCTCGTGATTCGGGCAAGGAAGTCATGACGGGATGGGATTTTTTCGACGAATTGCTGGATTCTTCGTGGACAAAAAGATTCGATCAAGGCATCATAGACAATTTGCCGCGCGCTTTAGAGTCACTTGATCAATCACTGGTCGCAACATTCAGAGGGCAGTTCAAAAAACCTGGAGCGTTGCAGACTCAACCACCGGCAGCAACCCCTACCACTGGGAACAAGCCTGCTCTACCCGCTCCCAAATCGGCCACAAAGAAGGCTGATGATTTGGGAGCTACGGAAAACTATACGCCAATGGAGATGACCACAAAAAGTGAGGTTCCACGTTCTCTTCCCTGGCAAAAAAACGCAACACAATCGGCAACAGACACTCCAACAAGAAAATCACTGGCGAGACATCCTTCGTTGGTTAAATCCCGTCAAGATACCCCCAGTTTGTTAGCAGTGGAAATTGAGGAACCCAATGCAGTCGGCTCTCCAGATCTCGGTTTGGATGTTGATGTTGATGTTCGGCCAAAGAGAAAGTTCGAGTCATCTGGCTTTGTTCATGCTGATGAGCATAGAGGAATGAGAGAAATGCCTCCAGCGAAGCGACTTTCTCATCAAGGCGTTACGAGTGAGCCCGACTTTTTTATTACACCAGCCTTTAAGAAGCCACAAAACAAGCCTCGCAGCTCATTCTCACCGCATCCTTCCTTTAAAACGCCATCTTTAGCACTTGTAGCGAACCCCCCTCGATCGGCCAAGTTACCACATGCAGCAGTGGATGACACAAGAACACCGATTTTGCAGCGCAATTCATCCTCACCGCACCCTTCCGCTTTCAAAACATCAGCTCTAGCTGTCAAGTCACCACATGCAGCAATGGGTGACAAAATAATTACACCAACTGTCCAGAAGCCACAACCTAAACCTCGCAATTCATCTTCGCCGCACCCTTCCACCTTTAAAACACCGTCTCTGACGGTTCTTGCGAACTCCTCGAGATTGGCCAAGTCACCACACGCGGTAATGAATGAGAAAACCAAAGTTGAGGAATGGAACTATGAGCCTGATGATGAGGATGAAGAATTGCCACAATCCAGTGTGTCAAAATCCAGAGGCCTCATGGCTAATCTCAAACGCAAATCTGATCTCAACATTATTCAACCGTCAGCAAAGCGGAAGTCTGTAGCAGACGATAAAGTGGTATCCAGCGACGAGGCTGAAGAATTACCGCCCAGTGCTTCAAAGTCCCTCAGCCTCTGGAATGAACTTCAACGATCAAAGCCTATGGGCTCTCCGCGGCAAGAAGAGGTTGTACGCAGTGAAACCCCACAATCAAATAATGTAAGACTCCCAAACGAGCTTAAACGCAAATCGAGCGCTAAGAGTATCCAAACCTCAGCAAATCGACATTCCAAGGCAAACGATAAAGTCATACCCAGTGAAACGCCACAATCAACCACCTCAAGACCCAACAAACTTGAACGTAAATCCACATCTGAGAGTGTTCAACGATCGGCAAAGCGGAAATCGATGACATTCAAGGAGTTCCTGCCTAATAGTGAGTTTCTTAGGAAGAGAAGGGAGAGTGGAAGTTTGAGTTTGAGTTCGAGGAATTCTACGCCTGTTGGTCAGCGCTTTGAAACCAGAGAGGAGAAAGGGAAGGGAAAGAAGACTAGGGAGCCTGAGACTCAGGGGTGGTTTCAATGAGATAGCAGTCACTCATGGAAGGGGAGGGTTGGGGAGTTGGGAGTGTGCAAGGGCCAGTGGAAGGGGAAGTGAAAGGGATATGAGATAAGAGAAGCAGGGATGATGAGAGGGGATGATGGGACGTGAGAAGGAGGGGGGAGAAAATTGTTTTTTTGGTAATTGCTTGTCTTGGTTGCCTATACCCCATAAAGTTTTGTAATTTGGTGTTTTTTGGCGTTCCCGTACATTGCACTGGATAATTGCTAGTTTCTTTGGCGTAGTTGAATTGAGCCTGGTTCTTTGCATTACTTTTCCCTGGACTTTGTAAAGTATACATTGGACTTTTACAAGGTGGGTGGGTTATAATTTCAAGAACCCAAATGAAACTGTCCCAACACATGATTTATGTACCATTTCTTCATTGCAGTTCCTCAAAACCCAGCGTCGTCGCGCTCCCACATAATCTGTTCCAGGATTGACCGGTCCAGAAAGGAGCAGTCTCTTGTCCCCCGTCTCCTCGGTCATGAACCCCCTTGCGCGTTTCGCATTACGCTTTTAGCGACTAGGTCTGGTGGATGTATGACTTCTTTCTCACTACTCGCTGAAGTTTCCCCTTACTGCTTAGGATTTACTTTCGTTTATTTTCTTGCCTTTGGTAAATATTATTTTGTCGTTTTTACTTCTGCTAACGTGGTATACCAGGACCTCGTGATTATCAGGACCTCGTGAATTTTTTCCCTACCCCACTACCTCCAACTTTAACACGCGTTTTCTTAACAACTACCTAATGGAATCTCAAACCCAAGAAGCTCGAATTATCCTAGCTATCGAAGCTATTCGATCATCTAAACGAATAAACCGTAGTAAAGCTGCGAAGCTATACAGAGTCCCTTATTCTACACTTACTAATAGAATGGCTGGTCGAACTACTCTTAGCGAACACCGGCTAGCAAATCATAAAATAACTATAATAGAAGAGGAGGTGATTATTTAAAATATACTTGATCTAGATACGAGAGGATTTACGCCCTGGCTAGGTAGTGTAGAAGATATAGCAAATTATATACTTAAGTCGCGTAGAGGATAACACGTTAGAAAGAACTAGGTATAACGATTTATACAACGACGTCTAGAACTAAAGACGCGTTTTAATCGCGTTTACGATTTCTAAAGGGCCTTGTGCGAAGATCCTAAGCTAATTAGCACGTGGTTTCGACTAGTAGAGAATATACGGGCGAAATATAGGATCTAAGACTACGATTTCTATAACTTTAACGAGACTGGTTTTATAATAGGTGTTATCTACGCTAGAATGGTTGTTATACGCGCTGATCGACGTGGTAGAGGCAAGGCTGTCTAGCTAGGCAATCGGGAATAGGCTATAGTAATTGTCTATATTAATAGAGAGGGTTTAAGCATCCCTCTATTCTTAGTGGTTTAAGGGAAAAATCACCTTACTAGTTAGTATACTAAGGGCGGTCTTCCTAATAACTAGGTTATTAAACCAACTAGCAATAGATAGACTAATAATAAGACGGGCTTAGAATAGCTAGAACACTTCGATAAGCATACTCGTGGTTATATAAAAGAGCTATATCGAATGTTAGTTCTAGATAGGTATAAGAGTTATAAATTAGTAGTATTCTAAGAGTATTACAAGTTATATAACATTATTACTCTTTGCCTACCTCCTTATTCGTCTTATCTAACCTAGCTACTCGACGTTAGGTGTTTTAGTGTTCTTAAACGTATATATAGGCGTTAAATCGAGACCTTTATTAAGGCTTATATAAACTATATTACTAAGGTCAAGTTCTTTCTTACGTTTTACATAGCCTACAACCAGTTAATAACAACCTAAAACGCTAAAGCTAGGTTTCGTAGAGCTGGTCTAGTGCCTCTAGAACCCTAGACTATGATCTTAAAGCTTAATATTAAGTTATAGACTCCTATACCTACCGGACCCCCCTCTGCCGACGCTACCCCTTGAGTCTCCTAGACTCCTTATAACCCTTCTAAAGCTCTTTTGTAATTAACTCTTATTAAGGATCGTATTACTTGTTACTAAGGAAGCTCGCTAACACCTATTTTCTAGACAATCGCTTCGTTAGCAAAAGGTATAAAGCGATTAGCCTATAAGGTGACCCTCTTATTAGCTAAGGTCTATATACTTTGAATAGTAAATAAAGCCCTTAGTAAACGCTAGAGGGCTAAAAATACCCGTGTCTAAGAAGGAGGTGCACTTACTATAGAGGATGTATAGGACGGATTAGCCTAGAAGAATACGGAGGAGCAGGTTCGACACAATAAGCGTTCTAGGGAGGGTGGAGAAGATAAAGGATAAACGACTCTACGACGTTATAGCACTTATAGAAAAACTAGTTATAATACGCGGACGTGTTAAGAAGTTGTAGATACATCTAGTTTATTAGATTCCGAGTAGTTTTAATTAATTTAATATGTTATAGTAGTTTTATTATATTTTAAAGTAGTAGGGTAGGAAAAAATTCACGAGGTCCTGATAATCACGAGGTCCTGGTATACCACGTTATCGAAATTCAAAAATATGTTATTCTATGTACTCTCTACCTGAGGCAAAAAGACTGGAAATAAATGCAAATCTTAGTGTAGTTGCAACGGAAATAAGTTGTTGCTCAGGTGGCGAGCTAACTCCTAAGCTGTAGTAGCACTCGACTAAGAAGTTTAAAACTAATAAATACTTAGACTTATACTTTACTTTTAAAGTAGTTTAAGACTATAGTTTAAAACTCCTTTAACTAGTTTAAAACTAGTAGTTACTTAGATATACAGCGGGGGTTCGCAAATATTCGTACGGTCCTCTTTATACACCAAAAGTCATCTTAAGAAAGATGTTTTATATATTTATCTTTATATTTAAACAATATCTAAAACTAAGAACTAAGATTATTTCAAGCATTTAAATAATAGTGTTTAAAGACAAATACACTAATATATACTAGGTCTTAAGTTATAATAGAGCAAAAGTAGGAAGAGTCAGGAAAACACCGGATTATACCAAAATCGAGTAAAATTTAGTAACTTTCTCAACACCTCTTACTATAACCTAATTAAAACAAGATTAGTTTAGCTTAGAAGAAAAGCTAAGAGTACAAAGTAAAGATATCTTAATTTTCTAGAGATATGTTTAAGAACTTTCAAAAAATAGTTAGGGTCTATTTAATAGTAGAGTTTTAAATAAGGTGACTTTTATTGATTTTAGGTGTAAAAAAGAGAGCGTACGAATATCTGCGAACCCCCGCTGTATATTAAATTAGAGAATTCTTTAGACCACTTTAAAGTTAGAATATTTCTCTTACTCTTATTACTATTAAGAACTTTCTTTGTTCTCTTAATATAAATATAGGTATATTCAACTCGTTTATAAGTCTCTTAGATAGCCGTTGACAAGCGATTAATACGACCGCGACTGTTATCTCAATCTTGATCAACGCTCCACTCCATCCTTACTACCTCTACCTTACCACACCGAGTCTTCGACCGACTCAACCCGCATTACACCGGCCACACTCGGCAACATAGCACCCACGGCACCTAGAGCAAGCCGAAAAAAGCAGCCTAATGCCATATTGTTTCTCACGGTTAGCTTGTGGCAAATTCAACGTCTGAACTCTTTCTTGTGGTATTATATTTGCGTTCGCTAGTTTGCTTACTGTTGGTTTCTACTCTGTTGTCGTTTCAATTTATCACGTTGTCTTTGTAGCATTTACTTGACTACTAATTAAATCCAAACCAAATATTTCGCCATGCCTTGGAGAGTTGGCGTGCGTGCTTGAAGCACTTGTTTGTACGGAAATCCTCAAGGTTGGGGAGTTCGATGGACCTGCGCCGGCAACACTATCTTTCCATATGTAACGTGTGAGCCCGACGGTGTGAAAAGTGGCCAGGTCAAGAACAGTTCATCCTGCAAGGCTAATTGCTCAAGTCCAGATTAGAATACTTCATTTTATTAGAGATAGAATATACATGAAGTTTAAAATTCGATTTTGCTTTCAATTCATACCTGGTGGGTTGTGGGGAGCACGATCTGTTCTTCAATTCACGCGCTTCTGCTTATCTAAATACTACTTTATAACTTTCTTCTGCAAGTTACGGGAAAGAAGTATGCAGGGTGGTTTGTCATCATCATCATCGGAGTGTCCACCACCAAAGTTGGCGGTTCTTACGAATTCTATGATCTATGAGTCCTTGGAAACTCGAAGGCTGCAAAGAAATTGATTCCCTTGTGGCAGATTCACTTGTTATCCGAATTCCTTCTTTTTAGTCTCCGAATTACTTTCGCTAGTTCTGTTACCGCCATTTAATATTCTCTTATTGCCGAGTTTTCTACAGTTAGAACTTGGAACCTTGTTGATCCAATCGTGAAAAGGGGACTATAAGCTGCAGGTCCTTTTCAAGCTGTGTCATCAAAGAACCGGTATAAAACAGGGTTTCCAGGGAATTAATTCTTGGTGTATTCTCAGAATACCAGCTGTCTAGGACCAATTTAGCGACAACAGGGGTATCGTATTTTCTTCCGCGGATAAGAAACAGTTTCTTGGCTATCTCAAAGACTGAATGATGTATCGTTTTAGTCACTGCGCTGTGTTAATCTCACGTTACTTTAAATGATTCGATTATAATATGGGTCAACATTGTACAACGACAACCATTCACTGTCAATCAAGACTTGGTGAAGAGGAACCTCGCTTCTCTTAAGACCACCCCTGGTCATAAGCTCTATGGGGAACAAAAATTAAAGCTGAAAGCTCTCAACACAAGCTGTGGTCTACTTTCGCTAGTTTTCTTGCTGTCGGTAGATATTATCCTGTCGACTTGATTACTATCCTACCTCAAACTAGGTATGATTTATAGCTCAATTTAATTGAGAGAAAAAGTTTAATCAGGAAGTAGTGGGGGCTACGAGAAGCCTGGGGGATGGAGACCACTTATTCCAGCAAACAGGTCGCGTGGGAGGCATTGTTTTGTATGGTGGGGAGTTTGGGAACAAGTTCCGATGGAATATATACTATCAATGGTTTGATTTAATTTGACACAACTGGCGGTTAGCTTGTGACATGTTCCTGCGGGGTGATCAGGCCTCAATCTCAATTGATGTTGCAAGCTGAGTAGTAGAAGTACATAAATAAGTGAGTAATGGAGAGTTAAGTTCGTTCTTAGGGAACCAAGTGAATGTCTAGCTTGATTTCTTCAGCTTTGAGAAGCTATTGTCGTTTTCTCTCACAAATCCTGTTGATTCTAGAGAAGGTGTAAGTGGGGCCATAAACTAGTTTTTATTTGATGGAAGCTGTCTTGCTAGAATATAATATTTTCTATTGAGCAATGGTAGAGATCCAGTGGGGTTGTTGAACGCAGCTTGCTGGCCACTATTGGATTGCGTTCAAGTGGAGACAGGAACACACTGGTTGTTTAAAGGCAAGTGGGTAGCGTACTGTGGAGGGATAAATAATCGCCAAGGGGTTTGTAGATCACCATATGATGTATCTGCAGAGCGAGCTACAGAACAGCCCGGTACATTTTATAATTACAAAGAAGATATTGAATATCAAAAAGAAAGAAGACAACCTTAGTACTCGCTTCCGGACTTAAGTGCTGATCTACGGCATTCTTCACTTCATAAATTAATATCTGAACTTCAATCTTTTAGTCTCATATTTACTTTCGTTGGTTTTCTTGCTGTTGGTAGTTATTGTCACTCTTTTATTGTTGAACGAACGCCATTTAGTCCACATTTGCCTCCTTATTTCCAGTAGTACCAGCTTGACTTCTTTCTTACAGCCCAACGACTTGTTCACGCTTTGGACGCGGATCCGATGAACTTGTTCCGCTCAAATTTCGATTCTTTGGGACATAAAGAATTGAAGTAACCCCAAGCGATTATAAATAGATAATCAAAATATCACCTCAAGGTAGCTGGATTCCAACAGCTCCTTCAGTTGTTAAGATAGGCCGATGATGTGTTAGAAATTAGACTTCAACTATCCTAGGTTTGGGGATCTTCTCTCATCTCTCATTTTCCTATCTCAAGTTTGAATTGTCTTCAATATCAACTACCAAGAAGGGTAGTAACTTTTAGATTTTATCTCTATCCTAGAAACTCCGAAGTTCTACCTTGGCTGAGATATAATTGGGTATCGATTGAGAAGGAAACGGAAAGTTGTCTAAAATAAAGTGAAGGGTGATCTTAATTTCTCCAGCTTTTAACATTAGTTGTTGATTCCTAGTGAACACAAAGAGTTACAGCAGTCCTTAAAATTCATGTTATTTGAATGGGGAGTTTAAACCCGTCCTCTGAATTTTAATGTCACCACTAGGTTTGTAATGGAAGTCCAATGGTTGTGCAGCTTTTAAAAGTTTGGCAGCGGACAACTTACCATGTTTGTAAAATTCTGGCTCTGAGATTCCTTCCCCTCTTCAAGCTCCTCCAACACACATCTCTTCTTGCTCCCCTATTTTTGCACCAACCCCACCACACCTAACACGCCCCTGGTAAAATTAATTTATAAAAGAAAAGTAATGTTTGGTTTGGCGACAAGGATCCATGGCGTTACTCACTAAGTGTCTGAACTTCTTTCTCTTGGTACTGTTACTACTTCCGCTGGCTATCTTTCTGTTGAATTATGTTCTCTTGTCGATTTGCTTCGTTGCGTTGTTCCTTACACTATCGCCTGGATACTCATCAGGCTACGACAATTGAGTAATTCGCGAACCGAGAATCTGTGTTCGTACGAAGATCTTCCGCAAAGATGTCCCTTAGGGAGTTTGAGAACGAAGTGGCTTCCGTGACTGTGCCGTTTTCGAGAGCTGTACTCATTGTATTACTGGTGACTGACTGCCGAATATATAAGAGAAGAGGCTGAAGCTTCTGTCACGCGGAAATGGGGTCACATAACACCCCATTTTCCCCTGTATATATAGCAGAGTTTTCACCTCCGATACAAGGCTGCTTAGAGCGTTTTCAACCCAATTTTGTGCGTCACAGCTTCTTAGAGAAACCGCATGTCAGTAATGTTGTTATCGGAATTTGTTTTTAAATGATTCGAGAGCCACCCACTGGTGTCCTCAGGCTCATGTATGTAGTTTACTTGTAGCTTCAAGCGGAGTTGGAAAAGTTTTAAAGGAAGGCTTGGTTTGATGGAAACTGTGAGATAGTGTTCGTGTTAGGTGAATAAGAGTCGCTTGTTGATCCTCCTGGGAAACTTCAGTTTCACCCATGGCTCAACTTACTTTGGATTTTACAAAATAATCAAGGATAATTAATTCGGGTTTGAGAAGTTTTAAAAAGGTAGGAATTAGTATCTTCGAGAAAAAACCGACAACATACTCCCCTCAAACATACTCAGCGAACTCCATATAACAATAGCAACCCACGAGGAGGTTAAACACTTCCTTAACAGTACTAACCGGAACAATGGGAGGATCCCAACTCCGCTCGTGGGATCAAAGGACTGTTCCAAATTTCTTCAACGACACCTGCTTTTCCTAGTGACATGAAGAATCCTCCATACACCGCCCAAGCAGATAAGTTTTCTCATATCGTTGTAATATCAGAATTTCTGTGCTCCAGTCTCAAATTTACCTTCGATAAATCTCTTGCTGTCGATTTATATTCTCCCGTCGATTTCTGCCTAAACTCATATCTTAAAAGCCAAAAGCCTATGCCCGCCCGAGAACATCCTAGCAAAGCTATCGTAGGGGAAATCTAGATAGATTCCAAAGAAAGGTTAGGAGCCCCAACATTGTCGAAAATGGGATGTGCAAGCATAAAATCGCGTCTTTTTACGTCGTTTGTCATTTAGGTCAGGGATTTCTTTAAAACAAAGCATGACATCTTTCCCTTGTATCTTGTCTGGAGAAACTTTCTCGCCTCTCTTCACGATTTCTAACTGGTAAATCGTAATTTTCTATCATACAATCTTTCCACTCATCAAGCTAGACTTCATTACATCTCCCTCGTCTCCCTCAGCCTAGACTCTCTTCGGACTTCCCAGCCCCCCAACATCCCTCACAATAACCCCCAGAATCCAAGCATTACACAGAAAGAATCCCAAACTACTCAACCACAACCCAGGCACAAAAGTACTTGCCCCCAAAAACTCAAGTTGGAAGCCTTGATGCAGCCACAAGCCTTGGGTGACGATCCAGAGGGCTGCGGCGGAGAGACCGAGATAGGGACGAGAGAGGAGGGATGAGTGGGGGAGGTAGAGGGGGAGGAAGATTTGGTACCAGAGGAAATACTATATTTTTGCTGATCAGAACGGGTGCTGTTGAAGCAAGGGTGAGGACGGGGATAGGTGAAGGGGAAGAGAGAAGAGAAATACACACCTGGCTGGTACAGACTTTATTAAAAGTCACAAAAGCGAAAGTTTGAGCTAGCATCGTACTGGGTAGATCTTTCTTCGCAAGAATGAGTGGTATCGCGATGGCTGACAGGAAGAGTTGCGGGATGAAAGCTAGTTTTTCGAGATTCCATGACGCTGGGTTTGTGGTTGTGATTGAAGAGGAGAGATATAAAAGGGTGTTGTATGGAGAGAAATTGTGACGGTGGTCGATTCGCGTTATATGGTGAAGATATGTGTGTTGCAAAAAGGGAAATCCGTAGATGGAGTACATAAGTACGTTTAGTCCCAGGAATGTGGCGAGACTGGTGAGTGTGAGTGTTATCCTCGGTCCATTGAAGAAATTCGTGAGTTTTTCGAAAATCCTAGTTCCGGGTTTTGCTCCTTTCTTAGATGGGATTTGAGAATCATCCAACCACCAAATTATGGAGGGAGCGTAAATAAAAGGATAAATCTTAAAATGAACACCAAGTCCCAACAACAACCCCGCAATTACAATCTTCTTCCTCAAAACAGCCCACAACAAAGCAATAACCATCACCCCCAAAAGTCCCTCCGAGCTACCCCTCGTACTAATCGTCGCAACCATAGGGTTCAAAAGCCAAATACTTGAGAATTTCAACGCCCGCTCCATGCTCATTTTCCCATCTTTTCGGAGGATGAGAACTAGAAGCCAGCCAGCTAAAATGTCCCCAACAGCAAAGAGGATTTTTCCAAATGAAAACCACGTGCTGGACCAGGTGGTGGGGAGGAGAAACCAGGCGAGGAGAGGGGTGTACCGGTAGGTTTCTCGGTCGTAGGGAGAGTGACCGGTGGAGATGAAGCGGGAGGCGTCGGTGAAGACGTAGTAGTCTATGTCGGTGTATTTTAGGGGGGAGTTTGCGTCTTGCCAGAGGCCGTAGAAGAAGAGGACTACACGGAGAAGTATTGAGGCGGAAAACACGAGGACCGGACTAGAAAAGAATGAGGATGTTGAGGAGACATTTTTGGGAGTGCTTTGGAGTGGATTCTGAGATTTGGATGAAGAGGTGATGGCCGCTTGGTTCTTTTCTGGTTTGGCCATTTTTCTCGTCTCAACTCATCTCATAGCTCTCTCCTGAGTCGAGTTGTGGTTTCCGAAATATTGTGGCAGAATAAATGCTTGCTCACCGCCTTGAACCCATGAAACATTGTTTCAAACCCTGCTAAACCCACTATCTGCCTCAGTCGCAAGGCTTAACACACTTCACAATGGCGTCTAATGAAGAGTCCAACGTGGTTCTCCTACCAATTTCAATACCTATATCGGACTTGAAAGTCGACAATCCGAATACAATGCCAGCCGTAAAGAGACATCACGATGGAGCGGAGAAGGAAAAAGAGGCAAATGCTTCACCATTCATGCCCATGTTTGAAGTCTTCCGCAATGAGTTGGACGAACATCATGATCGGAGAGAACGAGTTATAAAGGCTTCAAGGGATATTACTGCTGCGAGTAAGAAGATGTGAGGAATTTTGATCTGATATTTAAAGGTGAGAGCTGATTTTATTCTTAGTATCTTTGCGCTTCAGAGGTAATTCACGTGCAGTATTTTCTCCACTGGAATTATGAGTCTGACTTTGTATACAGAGTACGATCATTGAAGAGTGAAATCCCAGCCAAGATATCCTCAGAAGTACAAGAACGTGCTACTACGATGCAAAAGCAATTCGATGCCATCGCACCAGATCTAGTCGGAATCAACGCATGGAGATACCAAAGACAAATTTCCGGCGGTATTCAAGAGTACATGGAAGCCATTTCGTTCCAACACTACCTCCAACGCCAAATCCTCATCACCCTCTCAGAATCCTCAAAATTGCTTCCAGAGTCTGTGGATCTAACAGGAGATGACTACGTCCTTGGAATTTTCGATTTAGTAGGAGAGTTGATGAGATTCGCCATCACGACTATTGCAACGACCGGCTCATTACCTGGTTCGCAAACAGCTTCTGGGGAGTCTCGTGATGTTTTACAGGATTTGAGGATTTTGAGGGCGAGTTTTGAGAGTCTGGATACGTCTTCTTGCAAGGGGACGGGGTTGGGGAAGGATGTGGAGAAGAAGATGGAGGTTATGAAGACTTGTGTTGAGAAGGTTGAGACGGCGGTTTATGGGATGATTATTCGGGGGAGGGAAAGACCTAAGGGATGGGTTCCGGATGATCGAGCTCAGGTTGAGAGTTATTGATGATTATAATTTATAACTCGGCTTCTTGGTTGAGACTTGACGTGGGGGTGCACAAGGGCACATTGCTTCGTTGCGAAAGACTGGCAATGGCGGTTGTCGACTAGGGACTTTAGTACAGAAACTAATCTGGAAGGTCATCCTCCTCTCACAAAAAGAATGAAATAAAAGCAATAAACAAACTATGATTTCCTCCCAGTTCCCCCAACCAATTTCAGGAAATTCAGGTGCCCTGATCAACACTGACCGTGAATTTAATGCCCCCGGCTGGGGTAACACTTCCGAGTAACACGCTAGCAGGGATGCTGCATGGTCAAGCTCCCCGACAGAAAGTTGGGGGTTCAGAAACCTTCGAGTCGACGGGCAACACTCAACCTACAAATTCATAGAGCTGGCACTCCTCGTCCTAAAATTCTCTCAACCAGCTGAACCCGTCAACCGCCAATATGCTAAAATGGTAAGCTCCCATCAATTGCAATACCCAATGCCAATGGCACACTCCCGATGAAGAACAATTACTGATTTCTACTGCTTAGGTATCAAATGAGATTGGCCAAGAGCCCCCTCTTGACACAGAGCATCACAACCGCCGTCTTGTTCGCAACTGGTGATACCATGGCCCAGCAATTGGTTGAGAAGAAGGGATGGAAGAACCATGAATTGGCACGAACCGGTCGCATGGCATTCTACGGAGGAGGTAATTACCATCATCTATTCCCGAACCTGTCTTTACACCGCTAACCCGTCTCTCACAGCAATCTTCGGTCCAGCAGCCACCACATGGTTCAAATTCCTCCAAAACAACGTCGTCTTGAAGAACAAGAACCTCGAGACCGTCGCCCGCGTCGGCCTCGATCAAACCGTCTTCGCTAGCACAAACTTATTCTGTTTCTTGAGCAGCATGGCTCTTATGGAGGGATCGAGCCCTAAGGATAAGCTGGAGAGCACATACTGGACTGCATTGTCGAAGAACTGGATGGTCTGGCCATTCGTTCAAGCTATCAACTTTACCATTGTTCCTCTCCACCACCGAGTCTTGGTTGTCAATGTCATCTCCTTGGGATGGAATTGCTACTTGAGTTTCCTCAACAGTCAAGGACCAGTGGCTGCGGCCAAGGAGGAAGCCATGCTGGTGAAGGAGGCTTGATTTCGGTGTATACTTGATTTTCCACCTTGTATTTGGGGATTTTTCTTGTAGATGATTTTAGATCCTCACAGATCAGCCTGTGTTGGCTTGCACAGCGATGGCGTTTGGGAGTGATAGAACATTTGGAAGCTTTTCTTGCTTTATCTTACGTTCATTAGATAGGGAGGGGTTTCTTTTGTGCTTATTAGATTTGGATTGTAATCTTCTTCTAGAGCAGAGTAGATATTAAAAAGTAGATACCTTTGCGATGTCAAAACAGCTTTTACTGAATTGCTTCCACCCCAGCTGTTGGTCCCCATTTGATCGTCATGCTTTTGAAGCACACCCATTCCAGTGACCTCACTTTTAGCTTCTTAGCTTCTTAGCTTTGGTAGCTCTGCTAGCCTTGCCACGGCGTTACGCGCCATTTTCCTCGGTTTTTCTTAGTCAGCTCGGTGGTGGGACCTTTTCGCAACAACTTTTGGGACAAGCGCAGCAGCTTCGCAACATCGCAATCTCACAACCTCACAACCTCACAACCTCACAAACACACAAACCAATAAGGCTTCCTTCTCCAACGACAAATTGCCTGGAGCAACAAGTCGCAAACCAATCAAACGTTGATAGACCAACCCTGGTCACCCCTTCATTCACTCTCTACCCTGATTGCGCCCCTCTTTCCACTTCCAGCCGCCCAAGATAAAAGTTGCAGCCGAGACCAAACGGAATCCTCAACTCTCCCACCTTCATCCACCCCCACCACAATCATGTCCGCAGACGCAGCATCAGGTCAGGTTGATCTCTCTACCATTCCCATCTCCCCAGATGGAGGAAACAACCCAGAGGAGAACAAGAAGCCAAGCGCAGCCGATTCAGAGGAGCAAATCACTGTCTTCCATGACAAGGATAACTTCAACGTCAAGCACCCTTTGATGCACAAATGGACTCTTTGGTTCACCAAGCCACCTAGTGGAAAGGTAAGGCTGAACTTGTCTTGGCTTGTAATTGCAATTTTGGGCTAACAATAATGTAGGGCGACAACTGGAATGATCTCTTGAAAGAAGTCATCACCTTCAATTCGGTCGAGGAGTTTTGGGGTGTCTATGTATGTTTAAATCCTCATTTTCGAATTCTCCCAACGTGAACAACACTAACAAATCCCAGAACAATATTGCGCCAACCTCTGAGCTTGCCCTCAAATCCGATTACCACCTCTTCAAGGCAGGCGTCCGACCAGAATGGGAGGATGCTCAAAACAAGCACGGAGGAAAATGGTCATACCAATTCAAGGAAAAGCGAAACGTCCCCATCGACGAGCTCTGGCTCCACGTTATGCTAGCAGCAATCGGCGAAACCCTCGAGACCTTCGAAGATGGAGAAGTCATGGGAGTCGTAGTAAACGTACGAAAGGGCTTCTACCGTATCGGAGTCTGGACCCGCACAATTGGCAAGAGCATTCCAAATGGTGGTGATGGAGATGTTGCAGGTGGAAAGGGACGATCGGTCGAGAAGGGCAAGGAGGTACTTTTGAGCATTGGAAAGAGATTCAAGGAGGTTCTTAAGCTGCCGCCTTCTGAGTTGGTTGAGTTCTCTGGTCATACAGATAGTGCGCACAGTGGTAGCACTCGTGCGAAGGCCAAGCACACTGTCTAGATGCTCTATCTCTGCTGAGAGAGTTACTCTACGAATTCCCCTCCACCACCAAAAATACTGCGACACGAGTTTATGAACGGGTTCCAGAGGCGATACCAAAGGAGCGGATCACGAAACGCCCGAGCAACCCTTCGCTTTTCCTTCTCTGTTTTCGAGGAAGATACCACGAATATCATAGTTGCTAGTTCTTTTCATTTGTTTTCGTTTTTTATTTAATGAGGCAGGGCGGCTTCCTAAATGGCGTTGTGGATTGTGTGGCCCCACGGGAAGGCTGCTTTCTGATTTGCAAAGTTTGTCCATAGAAAGGCCCAGATATGAAAATCAAAAAAGTTTGTCAATAATTATTTGGAAATCTTCATTGTCGTGGATTGTGAAGTTGAGTTATTAATTTAATCTCTCATTATCGTTCCTGTGATTGTATTTCAACTTGTCTTCCTCGTTGAAATGGCCCCCACTTCCCAAGGCAGCGAGCCCACTTGTGAGTCAATACTCGCAACTCTACTTCGTCACTTTTCCAATTATGGATTGATCTATCTGATAAGTGACTGGAAATCCATCATACCACTTTTTTCTCTCACAAATTTCATCACAGGTATTTGATGATTTTGGCTTTATATGACTCTTACCTTTCTATTTATTATCAAAACACCTCTCTGTTCTTTTCGAAAGTCTATATACAAATTTAGGATTTTATAGGTACAAGTACAGTCTCTATCTCTGAGTTCCTGCGCGATTATTTTGGTACACGGTTTTGTTTTCTGGATTCTTGTATCGGTTTTAGATACCCGTCTCGTCGCCGCTGAAGTCGTCAATGAAGATTTTCTTGACGAGTTCTTTTTTGTTGACTGTGTTTGAGTTAGCAAATGCTTCTCTCAGAAGGTAAAAAGGTCAAACATACCCTTCCCCATAGCATTCCTAGGAATCTCCTGCACAGTCTTCATCACAGTAGGAATCTTATAGCCCGCAACCAAACCCCTCATAGCCATCCTCATGTCAAGTGGTCCCCATTTCATCCCTTCCTTCCCTTTCCTCTCACTCATCTCCTTTCCTTTCGTGAGAACCACCACGGCACCGACTTTTTGTCCCCATTTCCCACTTGGTACCGCGACGACGGCGACTTCGGCGAGTTGAGGGAGGGAAAGCATTTCTCGCTCTACCTCGAGCGCGGAGACCTTTTCGCCGCCTGATTTGATTATGTCTGAGGAGAGACGGCCGCGGATGAAATACATTGGGCCTTTTGCCCATTGCTGATCGGGCTGATCAGACGGGGAAGGAGAGGAGGGGGTGAGACGACGAATTGCGACGTCGCCTGTTTTGAACCATGGTCCTTTTGTGTCTCCTGGAACGGCTGGGACGAATTCTTTGGAGGTAGCGGAAGGATTATCCCAATACTCCTTAAATATCGTAGGCCCCCTAAGCTGGATCTCGCCATCTCTTTCTCGTCCATTTGCATCAATTTCTTGTCCTTCTTCAATCACCTCTCCAGTTTCGGTATCAACAAGACGAACTTCGACGGTAGGTAATGCCCACCCAACAGATCCGTCTACACGGGAAGAAGGGGAGAGACCGCAGGATAGGGCCATACCTACTTCTGTCATCCCGTAGCGTTCTAGGATTATATTTCCGTTACTTAGGTCTGTCCAGGCTTTTTTGGTTGGGGTAGGGAGAGCGGCGGAACCGGACATTGAGAGGCGGAGGTTTTGGGGGGAGATTCCTGTGCGTGCTGCGGTTTGGACTGGAGGGGGGAGGTCGGGGAATGCGGAGAGGAGACGGTTGTAGACTGTTGGGACTACGGTGAAGAATGATATTTTTTGGGTTGGTGGGGTGTGGGTGTGGGTGTGGCCATTTGTCGGGGAGGTATTTGAGTGACCGTTCGTGAAGGTGCCATTTGAAGAACCGTTTGTGGGAGCTCCGTTGGTTTGAGGGATGTCCTTTTCTAGAAGTGGGGCAGCGAATCTGTTCCATACTGCTGTGGCGTTAAAGGGGAAGAGAAATTCGATTGTTGATCCGGAAAATAGAGGGGCGAAGATGGCATTTATCGTTCCGTGGATGTGGTGCAGTGGGAGCACGTGAAGTAAGCGATCTTGAGGTGTGTAATTCCAAGCTTGGACAAGAGGTTTGGCTTGGGCGGTCATAACTGCTGTTGGAAGTAGAACTCCTTTCTGTGTTCATAGTCAGTCAATTGATTATCTATTCTGTGGGGATTGTCTTACCGGTCGATTCGTAGTCCCGGATGTATACAACATCATCCCACCTTTCCCCTCACTGGATCCATCAAGGATAACTTCTTCACCGGATACATTACCACCCAGTCTCTTCTCAAGCTGGACTAACTTAGGTGTTTTGACTAGTCCCTCGTTTAAGACTTGCTGAGCCTTCTCCTCAAATTTCTTGGAAGAGAGTAACATCGAAGCCCGACTATGATCCATGATATACTGCAATTCATGAGGCGGAAATGCAGGACTTAATGGGAGAGCAATAGCTTGAGATCCAAGTATTGAAAGTAATGTCACTAAATTCAAAAATCAACATGAAATTCGTCTTAAAACCCCCCATTTTCTCTTCTCTCAAAATCTTTCTAGAAAGGGAAGGCATTGCGCACCCACATAATCATAGCTATTTTCCACCAAAAAAGCTATCCTCTCCCCTTCCAACTCAATCCCCCGTCCCTCATTCTCCTTCACCAATTTCGCCTTCGCATCAGCTATATCCCTTAATAACTCCTCATAAGTAAAGGACCGGCCGGATAGCGAGTGGACTATCGCTGTTGATTTGGGGTTGTGACTAGCCAGGGCCTCGAAAATGGGTAAGCGTGGGAGCGAAGAAGCCATTCTTATCTGTGTTGTCCGTGTTCCCTGTTTTGAGATTTTGAAAACTGACGATGACCGTGAGAATTGGGAAATTAAAGAGTGAGGTTTTAGGAAAGAAGACGGAGGTTTTCTTGAGAAACAAATCATTGCGAGGAAGAAGAGAAGAAAAGGCCGAATAAGGTGTTGTGGAGACTTAACGATGTACAGTAGCTAGCTAGATTTAACACCGAGGTACTGTAAGTGAAATTTGCATGGGGGAGGTCGTTCTGAGAAGTGGCGTAGGAGGAAAAAAGAATGGCCGATTGGTTGGAGCGGATAATTATTCTTCCGCGTGAGGCTGATGGGCCGAGGTTTTTGTGTAACAATCGCCTGAGCTGTTTTGATAAAGGTTGCAAACAGGTTTTGAAAGAACACGCAATCTTCATACAAGGAGAGTAAAGTTATTTTTCGAATGCTTGCTCGTAGAAGCCTTTTGGCACTGGCACGCCGTCCACTATCAACAATGGCATCTTCAACTCCAATGGAAGACGTTATGAGAACCAAGGTAAGCTCTCTCCAAATACATCAATCCCCTCAACCTCTCCAGCCTTCCTCTCCCCTCCATTTTAACTCCCCAACTAACTTTCCCACAGATAACAACCTCCCTCACACCCACCCACCTAGAAATCCACAACGACTCCCACCTCCACTCACACCACAAAGCCATGGAAGGCTCAACCTCCCAAGAAACCCATTTCCGCGTCGTCATCACATCCGGGAAATTCAAGAGCAAGATGCAACAAGCAAGACACAAGATGGTTTACGCGCTGCTTAAGGAGGAGATGGCTAGGGAGGGGGGAATCCATGCGCTGCAGTTGAAGACTAGGACGCCTGAGGAGCAGGAGGCTCAGGAGGAACGGGAAAGGAAGGAGGCTGAGGCTAAAGGGGAGGTTGTGCAGGAGATTGAGAGGAGCTGACGGGTTGTATGAGGGAAGAGAGGATATCAAAATGGAAGGGGAAATGGGGTGTAGGATATGAGGTAGAGCTGGGAAGCGCAAGCTCAGGTTAAGATGAATATCGAGGCTTTTCCAAAGTCAAAACAAGGCTGAGGAAGACAAGTCTTGACTTGTTTGTAATATACCAAGAAGATACGAGGCAATACGGGAAACGAAAAACAGCACTTCACAAGGACTCACTAGAGAGGATCCTATGGATATTGGCCGTCGAGAACCTGGTGGGCCATTCCATCTATATATTCTCCTCGCTTCATCTGACAACTATTCAATCGAGACGTGTGGACACACAGGAGGATTACATCTCTCTTAGGAGATATTCGTCTCCCCCACAACTCGTTGGTGAATTCTGTTTCTTGCGTCCTTGCTGCACTGCATTCTTTCTATTTTCTGGGTTTCCTTTTAGTTCCACCTTTCCAGGATCTGAATAGGACGGTTCGGACGAATTTGTTACTGTCGATGTTATTATTGCCGTCGAATTACTTCAAGTTGTTTGTTCACAATTAGTTACGCACTCATGAGTATTTGCATGCAAGTAAGCAATCCTTTCCCCCAGTCTCCTGGAGCTGCAACTAAAAGAGGTGGCATTTTTATTTTTATTTAGTTCGCTAAACGTGGATTCCATGAAAATGGAAGAGGTTAAAGAGTTGCGTGCTTGTGCTATTTCAGTTATTAGTGTTTTACATTAAAGGAGTTACTTACCACATATCATTTCATCTTCACTTTTCTTTTACATCACAGAGATTTGTTTTACGAGCCTCTCTATGATATTTTTCGAGATATAGAGGTCTCGAGTGCCTCTACCCGCGAAGTTCACGCACCCATCTGTGTTTGAGGGTCTGCGCCCAATAATAATCGGGTCTCGGACTCTTTAAGCAGTCAAAATAGAACTGCTAGAACAGGAGACAGTTCCAAATCCCGGAAGATGGTGTCTCAAGCCCTTCTAAGAAGACCGAGTCGAGAACTTGCTACTAGGAGCTATTCTCTCGGTGGATTGTTTCCTTTTCCAGAAATTATTGGTGGATTTCTTTTCTTTCTCTTGCTCTAATTTTCGGAAACCTGAATACAGGGGTTACGAGTTTGTTACTGTTAAATTTGTTCTGCCTCTGGGCTTGGAACTTAGCCTCCTGTAGAAAGGAAATAGCTTGCCATCATGACAATTCGGTCAAAGTAGGTATTTCGGAATACGTTCTACTTAGGAAGCGAAGCAGAATTACGCAACGGCTAATGTTGTTTTGCTGAATTAACTGTCCTAGTAGATGCAAGGGAGGTGATGGGACACAAAGTCTTATATACTATCTATATACCTAGATACTGACTAAAAACCCCACTAGTCGAGAAAGTTCTCCCGGAGAAGCTACAAGCGAACGAATTTGCTGTAGCTTTTGGATGTGGGAATGAATTTACCTATTTGACCTTTGAAATACTTTTTCTTAGATCTTTTTCCTCAAAGTGCAAAGTGGCGAGATCAAATACATGTACAATAGCACAAACTTATTAGAAAGAGGTTATTCGATACGCTTCCACGCCCTATCATTGAAAATTAGACAGATCCGGATTCACAACATATATTATACTCTACTCATTCAATCTCTTTCGAGAAGAACTGGAACTCTCGGAATATTTGCATTCACCAGGAAAACGAAAATAGGGCTCTTAAAGCTGAAGAACCTCTCGTTGAATATGACGAGCAGCGCTTCTTACCGAAGCCGTGGATTGGAGCATCTTTTTTGAAAAGCTCACACGGGTTCCTTTCAAGAATACCCGCGACTTGCTACTACATCTCCCCCAAATACACTTTCTTCACTTTTAGAACTCCTAGCACATGATGTTTTGCCCAGCATAAGGTAGTAATAGAATCGACCAGGGGATATATACCGACAATAAGAAAAGTAACAAAAGTAATTCGCAGTTCAAAGTGAAGAAGTTCGGATTATGCTCCTGTTTAATATTTCCTTCTCTTGTCCCACTGTTCCCTCCTCTTCGATTTTCTACCCCTTCTTCGGGAGACAATTGAATATCTCGCCAGTATCAAACGCTCGAAGAACGAGGAGAGGTCCAACCGGACAATCTTCGCTGTTACAAGGGCAGGAAAAGAACGCACTCTCTCCTTTACATTTTTATACTTGTTCATTCTTGGCTGGTGCGTGAAAGTGATTTATTAACTAGAGATAAACTGGGGAAGCTTTGGAAGGTAGGTGAAGAACTATAGTGTTTCAACAAACCAACGATGGGCACTCCTTAGGTAAAAGACTACTTAGTACTCTATATCTTCTCAAGTAAAGTAGTTATCCACCTCCCAACAAGTCCTTCCCTATAATTCCAGAACCTCCAATTCACCATCCAAGACATCCGCCTCACTTTCTCCAACAAACCCTTCCCCTGACCAATCCAAGCAACAAACAAATAGTCCCCTCGAGGTGAAGGACGAACCATAGGAAAATAAACCAGAAAACGATATATAATCTCTCAAGCAGACAATCAATCAATCAAACCAAAAGAGCTAACAACATGACTACCCATACGGAAATGGGAACGGCTACAGGCAACGACTTCGCTCTTTTCAACGCGACGAGGTAGCTTACGCTGGAAACACCAGACGGTGGTCAAGTTAGAGGTGAACTTTGAAAATTTAATAAGTTTCAACAGTAGTAATACCATCGACAAGAGAATACAAAACGACAGTAAGACAGCAAATGAAAGTAAATATGACACCAAAAGGAAGACGTTCAGATATTAAGTAAAAACACCATGGATCAGCACTCGGTCGCTAGAATCGATTCGCTGGTGATCAAAAAATCTTAAACTCTACTAGGTAATTATCTCGCCACGAACATCTCACCTTCCCTCGAGCCCATCCAATGTACACGTTTTCTATTGATTGGCGAGATATCCAGGTTCCAAGCTCGTCCCTTGAAAATTGCCTCTTTATATCGAAAAAAAATACCCTTGAAGTGCATGAAAAGGTGTCTTGACGATTACATGCCACGGCTCGAGTGTTGTCCCTGGTGTTTTTAAGGATGTGGAATTCTGCGATCGCGGCGGTTGGTGTTGTGTTACGGGAGGCGCACCTAGTATACACTCAGGCGAGAAAAGAAAACTCCCATGACGAGGTGCGAAGACGTATAGAAATGGAACAAAGTAGATCACAGCACAAGGGCTTCGATTCAATTCTCATGTACACTACAATTTGGTCCCCAGCGCTTCTCGATTAGAACCAATCGCCTTTGTACCTCGCACTTCACACCTACTACCTGCGAATCATCCCATTGCAACACGCATCAGCCAAAAAAGAGACAAAGCCACAGAATGCATATACACTCAAAAAACTCAAATGAAAAGACCGAGAGAGAGAGAGAGAGAGAGAGAGAGAGAAACTGCAAATATAAAGAACTCCCAATTCCTCATTATGCATTTGCAAAGAATCCCTCCCAAAAAATATAAAAAAACACCCCATAGCCCGAGCGTACACTTTTCTCCTATAGTCCTGCTGCTAGCAACAAAAAAGAATAAAATGTCAAATGATTCCCCTCCCATTCCATTAAAAAACTCCCAAATGCTGCCAATTGCAAACTCCATCGCTCAATGGTTTCCATGATGCACAAATTTGTCCACCCGTGATTCTTAATATTAAAAGCCCCCCAGCAACTCCCTGCCCTTTCCTTTTCCTACAATATATCCCAGACCACATGAATGCAAATTTTAATCAGAAAAAAGAGTTGAGAAGGAAAAATTGGTGCATGAGAAACAACGTAAAAAAGAAGGGAAAAGCTCTGGGTGCTGATTTTTCGAACAAGTCCAGGAGAATTGCGACAGTCAAGCCGCTCCCTAGTTTAAGGCGAATCAAGTAATCGTGATGACCCCAGTCAGCGCTTGATAACTTGAGACTTTGATCGATAAAGGTCGAGTCTTGGAAAAATTCCCCGGTGCCATAAACTGCCCATCTTTGAAACTGATGTCGCCGAAGGTGTCGGACTTTTCCATGAACATGGCCGAAGGTCTGGTTCGGTCTAGAGATTCGATAATCGGATCACTCCATATACCAGTACATTGATTGTTTTGAAGTTGGAAGTAGGGGTTCAAAGCTGGTACTTGGGATTCTATTTTCGTCAGTATGGACAACCTATAACCAGAAAACTCGGCTCACCTAAATCAATGAAGCGAATCCGTAAAAATTCCAAGGCTGCAAGTCTATCTAGTGATTTCACAGCAGAATGGACCAATGCCTCAAAGGCATGGATGAACGGCATATCGACAATTCCCGTCCCGTCATTCCATATAAACGTAGGTCTGCAAATATTCTTCACCACCAAATCGATGCTCTTCATGCGGGACGTTCGAGAATTGCTCAACTTTGCCGCATCATCAAAGAAACAGCGACAAATTCTCCCAGTAAATGCCAAATGCTCTAGAGTTGGGATCGCTTTCGCGAGTTCTATACAAAAATGTGTCTTGGCGGCCACTTTTCGAACAAACACTGGCGAGACTGCTTCCCTACGGTAATCATTCTCAAGGCAAATATTGAGATGGGTAAGCTGTATCGGGATATGTGGAATGGTTGCAGCCATTGATATATAACTCTTCGACTTCGGTTTCGCATATAGACCGTGCCATTCAGTAAGATTTGGCATAGCAATAGACAAGTTTTGAAAATCTTCGTTGGATCGAATAAGATTCCATTGCCCTTTGCACACAAGAGTTTTGATTTGGGGAATGACCGGAAGTTTCGTACGCACTGAATAATCGACAAAGTGTTTAACCATGGGTGGTTTCTTTCTGTCCCCGCCTTCTAATGTCAAGATGCATGCTTGTCCAAATGTCAACTTGATGAATCCGAAAATCTCCTCTAGAGTACAATTGTTTGATGGACTTTGGTAAGTAACGGTGATGGTAGTTTCCGAAAGCATAGAAGGTCGAATTGAAGAGGTGCGGTCCTGTTGAGTAGGAACACGTAGAGTACGGTCAAATGCGGGGTTCTTTTGCTGGAACACAGGGAACCATATTTCGATATGCTTGACATAACCACAAAGATGTGGGTGTTGGGTAAACCAGTGTATTGACTGCTCGACAGAATCTCTGGTACCCTTGATTTTCAAATGACGATAAAGGCGATCCTGAACCAATTCTCTCCATTTCCGGCTCACCAGCGACAATTCTGCAACTTCGCGCCTCCTGGAATGCCTCAATGCCGTACCCCAACTGCGCAATATTTTAGATCTCCCCGCACCCGTGGTTCTCGACGCGGCCGAACTTCGTTGGCCAAATAGATGATCGAGGATGCAATCGTGAATTTCGAGAGGGAGGGAGCACAGATGTGAAATTGCCGACGGAGATGGTATTTCGAGCTGAGTAAGGTCGTCCGTCCTATCGCCATCGTTCAGCCGCTGGAGGCATTGTATATCTCCTTCCACCATGTCTGCCTCTGGAAATGGCGTGCTTTTTGGTCGTATGGGTGGGACAATGTCTTCTTCATGATCGTCAATTTTGAGTTGATCGCGTGGTAGTGGCCGAACAGCAGTTGGCGTTGAAGGGCCTGGGGTAGCGGGTGTACTAGCAGTCGTCATGAGGTAAAGATTTGGCCCAGCCTCATCGGTTCGGGAATCCTGCGCAGGATCGGAATACATTGCAACCATCCTTTCCCTCTCTATACATCCAAATCAATGGAGAACGGTGTATTTCATAGACTGTCGACTCGGCCGCGTAAATTGGTTTGAGGGTCTGTGGTCCGTGGTCGCGAGTCGAACGTCTCAGCCCCGACCGATGCTCCTGTCCTAGTGTAATTTGTGCCCCGGGTTTCCTGCCAGCAGCGGTTGCGACTTTGTAATGATTGTAGTCGGCGTGTGTTTGCGGTCGTCTCGGACGATGTCGAATAAGGTGAACCGACTGGTCTGGTTTGCGATTCTGAGGTCGTACGTTCAGGATGGTGGTCTCGTGCTGATGTGGGAGAATCAAGAGAGGGTGGGGTCGATGGGCTAGGGTAGCGTATCGAGGGGTCCAGGTCGTAGTCGAACGAGACTGGAAGAGAGAGGGAGTCGGTCGAGTTGGGAGAGGGGAGGGAGGAAAGGGGAGAAAGGAGTATCGAATGCGTGTCGCGCCAGAGTGGTTGTGGTGAGGTGTTCTTGGGTTTGGTGTTAGGGGGGCAGTGTCTTTGCTGTCCCGTCGCTCAGTACGGAGCCACGCATACTGAAATCTAATCTAAGCCGTCATTTTAGTAAATCAAATTAGGAATGATACAACCACAACCGAGCAACTCTACCCGGGCGGATTTGGCTTGGCGTTATCCTGTGATTAATCACGTGCCCAATTTGAAAGGAGCGATGGAACCAATATATACACAACGGAAACACCCTCAGCTACTCTGAGTTCTTGACTAATTCTTGCAAGTCTCCTGCCAAAGCGGATACCGAATTATAATTCTTAACTATAGGGAGACCAGCCATTCCACCAGGTACATCCTCATTTCTTGTTACCGAGTAAATATTATTCGAGTGCATTTAGGAGAACAAGACACTGACTGTCCACCTAGCCCTCTAAGCCTTCTCGAATAATACTCGCTACCTAGACTGTTTCGTGCCTATTAAAGCAAGGCAGGCTCCGAGTCGGTCGCTCCTTCCTCTCGACCTTGACCTCAACCACGACGAGGAAGGCACGACTCTGTACACCTCCAGGTGTACCTAGGTATTCAGGGAGCGGGCACTTTCTTCCCGCGACAGAGCTACTTGCACTTGCAAATCTTTCATTTCTCAACTTTGTTTTCCGTTCTTCTTCCAGCAGTCGGCTCCTCTCCCACCAAATCCACTGGTCTTGATCTCTCTCTTTTTCTCTTTCACGCGCATCTCTTGAGATATCGGGCCATTTGGCAATGAAAATTCGTCCAGAAGATGACTCCCCGCCCTGAAGATTCGGGAGAGAATCTAGGTAGTCGAGAAAATCCAAAGCAAGGCACTTGCCTCATGATTATTGGGTAATACTCTAAGTGCCTAGTCGTCTTGTAGGTAGATTCCCTCACTTGAGGCGCATATCAGACAGAGTCAAATCATCCGTCTACATATGAGTCTGCAATTGAAGAGATCCAACTATCAAGACGAATTTTTGAGGTTCTATCTCCATTTCCGAGTAAAGATGTTTCGTTTTGTTTGTTGCGAGCAAATTGGACTACGCTAGTGAACGCCACAACAATGCACAGCCACAACCTCGCCCCACTCCTCACTCGAGGCTTTCTCAACGGCAATCGCTCTCCTGGACGTAAAAATCAATTCACAACTCTTACCACCCTCTTCTCATTTTATGTTTCAGTTTACTAAAACCGACAAGGTTTATATCTGCCTGCTGGGTCGTCAGCCATGTGTGGCTTTGCGTTTGGTGTGGGAAACCTCGGGATTTGTGAGTCACATCGAAGACGACGACGATATCGGCCTATCACACAATTTGAAATCACAACATACTATGGCCCGGTCGAGTCATCATCTCGTGACTCGATAACCAAGGCATCTCCCAGTCTGTCGTAGGTACCTAGGTCAAGATGACTCGATACTAAGATATCCTGATATAAAGATCACCCCTCTTCGTCCTTGCGTGACTTTTCTTCTCTTCCCTCCTCATCGCAGACCTCCTACACTTCCACAAATCCCTCCGGGTACCTTTCAATCTTCTTTCTTATACCCAAACTTCATCTATACCCCACCACGAATTTACTTACACAGACTTCAATTATGGTCGGAATGAATGGTTACACGGTGACCCCTCACCACCGTCAAAACAGACGAAGAGAGCGGCCCGGCTCCAGAACCCGTCGGACAGTAACTCGCAAAGCGAACATCCAAGCAGAGTTCGCCGAAGGGTACCTGGATGCCTACGATTCGAGCGTTTCGCTCCCATCAGACCGAGCCCGGCCCTCTCCTCTTCTCCGCGAAAGCGTCCATCTCTCATGGCAACGATGGAAGGAGCGTGAGGCCGAAGAGCGAGCACTTGCAGAGATGGATCGACTCCAAGAATTAGAACGAGAGCAGCAGAGATTATACGGTGGAGATGTCTCAGACGACGTGAGTCTTTGTCCTGCCATGCTGGATGTGGTTATGAGTCTCTGGGGCGACATCGATTATATCGACCCTTGACACTCACCACACCCATCATCGCATACCTCCATTTCCTATCATCTAGTGGCGTTGGCGTTTTCGGGAGGCAGAGGCTGCTAGCTAGCTGTATGCTTACTCCTCCCCAGGAGCTTTATCGATTGGGAATTTTGTATGACAACCATCTTGAGGGTGCTTTGCAAGACAATGTTATTGCTTGCCAGGTTCCTCTTCAACAAGAATCTCCACTCTACACTCTTCGACATCGGAAACCAAAACGTGCGCATGCTTCTCGACGACGTCCAACTTGGCGCTCTCTACCGCTATATCTCTCTCTCTCGAACCTGAGAGATGACGTCGACATTGCAAGTTTCTTGTCTCGCTCATCCTCAACGACCACAACCACTACGACGAAACAACCCTCGATTCAACATCGCCCACACATTAGATCGCAATCAATATCGCTAGATATCCCACAGTCATTACCCCCAGCAGCTGCAGCTGCCCCGGCGTTATCATCCCCCCAAACACCACCACCACCCATCCATGAAGAAACAACCGACTGGGAATTCATCAACATACACAAATCCACGCACACAACACAACCAAACAGCCCCTTTTCCGAACCAGAGACTTGGATATTACTGGGCGACGACTCGTAGCAATGAACCTTTAGTCTTTCGTCATTTAGGATAACCCCGTGAACCGCGACCATGGTCTGCGAGAGGGGGAATGACGAGGGTATTGGGGATTGGTCCTCATTTTACTCGGTACCGATTTGTCTTTGGAGGTTGATGGCTCCGATAAAAACGATAAAAAGGGGAGATCAGAAAAAATCAAAAGGCGGGAAAGGAAGGGAGGAGGATGGAGAAACAGCTGTGTGCTCATGGTCTTTGGACTATTTGAGCTCGCTGTTGAAGAGGGAGAGGGGAACTGATACCTTTGGAAGTTGGGTTGGTTGGTTGTGTGATGTGTGTGTTTGATAGTGTGTTTTGATTGATCGATACCCAATATACTCTGGATTTGTTTTACTTGCATTGCTTGAACTGCTCTTGGTTGTTATTGTTGTGAAATTCCTATCACGTCTAGAACGAAACGAAAAGAAGATCCGGTATAATTGAGACAATAGAGTATTAAAAAGTCAGGCTCTTGTTTTCAAATTTATATATATATTCTAGAAAATTTAAGTTTTTTCAACTACAGTTCCGAGATGGGTGAAATCTAATTTATATGTAATAGAAACAAGTACACGAAATATTTAGAGTAATTGAAGCCTGTCTAGCTTCATTCGTATTTTTGATGACGTGGTTTCATTTCGCTAATGACATTTCTAGGGAACTGTATTGTTTTGAATATCGGGGTTCGTAGTATAGAGTTTAGGTGCTTGTAATCAAGAATGGCGCTGTTAATCTAATTACAAAAGTTAGAAAGCGAACCATACGTTGCTCTATATACATTCCCTTTGATTATACGAGATAATCTCGGGTAATAAGAAGTATCGTTTGAAAGTAAGAAGACTAGTTTCTTATTTTTCTTAAACCTTCTAAGAAAGTAGAGGTAATTATTCTAAACATATTTGAGTTACCCATACAAAGCAGGTGTATCTAGTCACTAGTGGAAAGCCTGTTCTTACACGAGATGTCTGAGAGAGTGGAATGATTTACGAGGCGTTTCGGAAAAAGCTAAAATTACATTTAGTACTTCAACCTTCAATAGATGTTTTAACAGTCTATTCACTATCTAGTATTTAACCAGAGGTTCAAGCGATTAGTTCAAAATTCTATTGAATAATAATTCTTCTCTTGAACGATATGCCTCTAGTTAGATACTGTACCTCTATTAAAATTACATGCTGCCTTTTTAATGTTATGATGCCTCATGACGTACGAGGTTTCATGGATGGTACGAGATCTCATGAATCGTACGAGGTCTCATGAACATTATGCTCCCACTTGGATGGTTTTGCTGCCACTGGACTTAAATCTGCTTTTAAACTTTGAAGATCATTCTGAAGCACCTTCGAAAGCCGCACTCGAACCTGAAGCTGTACTTGAACTTTGGACCTCTCTTTAAATATTAAAGATTCTCATAAACCTGAAGCTACACTTAAATCCAAAGCTGTACCTGAACGTTTGACCTCTCTTCGAATATTGAAGATGCTTATAAGCTTAAACCTGTTCTTGAACTTTGGGTCCCTACTTGAACTTAGAGCAAGGCTCGAGCCTAAAGTTGTACTTGAACACGGAGCTGTACTTGAATATTGAGCCCCTTCTTGAACCTAAAGCGGTCTTTGAACCCAGAGCCACACTCGACTCAACAGCTGCACGCGGATCCGAAGCTGCACTCGAACTCAGAGCTGTATTTGAATTCTAGACCTCCTATTATACGCCGTTCTTCTCCTTACACAAACTCTCTCTCTTCGAACGTTATGCTTCTAAACGAATCAAACCATTCGACCGAAGATTGATTATTCGTCGAGAAGCTCTCGAAAGTATCGTCAAGAATCGAGAGAAAACATTCGATAGGAGATCTAAACTTCGACAAGATGATTTGAACTTCTCTTTGAGAAACGGAAGAAAACATCCGATAGAAGGTAAGAAGTTTAATAAGAAGTCTCTGAAAGTATCCCAAGCAATTGGACGAAAACGTTTTAAATAGCATACAAAGTTCAATAGAGAGTCATCGTAAAGATTGTCAACAATAGGGAGAAAACATTCGATATATCATAAAAAGTTTGATGAGAGTTTTCAAACTTCTTTTTTATCAATCGGAAGGAAACATTCGATAAAAAGTATGATGCTCGCTCTACTGCTGATAATTTCTCTCAGTACGATCCCGAAAACACCTGCATTTGCCTAGACTTTGCTGTGATGGGCCTGGCAAGCTCAAGAAAGAAAGACTCGCAGCTGGCTGGGACCAAAAAGAGGTGGTGGGAGGCTTCCACCAACAGGACGTCGGTGATGAATTCTCTCTCAATGGTAAATGGTCGCAAGTTTTCGTGGACGAAATACGCCTTATGAAGAACCCGAAGACCAGTCTGTCAATAGCTTTGCAATGGACTGACTGTACTTGGTTCTTGGCATGACCGCTCTCGCGTTATTTAATGCGGTAACTGACTGGATGGGATACGCCTCTTTATTTACTGAGGGCAACTCTCTTTGGTCGCAAGCCAACTTCGACAAATGGGGTATCAATAAAAACACCAACCCTTTCCGTCTTAAAGATCAGTTCTCAAACTTCATTCTGATGATCGGAAGAAAACACTCGACAGAAGTCTCAACGTTCGATGGATAGAAAATCATTCAGTATAGCTTTAAAATGCTGTCGATAGTATAAAAAGACTTGCATGTTTAGATTATTCTACCGATTTCAAATAATATCATTAATAGATATAAGTTACTATAGAGTTAACTAGAAAGTATTGATGACGAAGTATTAGATCTGGTTAAATCATTCAAAGCTCTAAATTTATCTATACATTTGGGATAATATCAATAATCAATATAGTTTACAAAAAAAAGTAAAATCTAGAACTCCTTTCACATAGTTTTCAATTCTGGTAAAAACCTTCAAAGCTTGACAATACTTTAACTATTTAGAACAATGAATTCAATTAACACAAGTAGCATGAACAAGTTTTTCGCTTATAGCCTTATGAAAATGAAGTCGTGCCCCTCCAAAATTCCCCCCAAAATTGCCCTCGCTTAATCCACCCTTTTCGGCTATACTTGTCAACAAACACCTCCGGATATTAGCCATTGCACTAGCGCATCACATTGAATGATATCTTTACTCCTCAGATTGGAAGTCCTCTTGCACACAAACAACCACCACCACCGCCACCGCCACCGCCAACATGGACGTCCTCCCACCACCCCTCACCAAATTCCGCTACTTTCGCAGACTACCAACGGAGCTACGTCTCAGAATATGGCACCTAAAGTATGTGATGGATGAGGAGGAGTTGAAGGATACACAACGGTTGGTGGAGATTACATATGATGAGAAGACGCGTAGCACCATTGCTCTCAGTCCTCCCCCTGTGTTGTGTAAGTACCATATCTGCCAGATGCGATTCAGAAAGATATCAATGAAAGAGTAACAAGAGTACTTGCTAACCTGTCTTTCCGTTAGTGTTGGTGAGCCACGAAACGCGCAATGAGTTCCTCCAATACTACAGCATCACCCCAAACAAAAGAGGTGCAGCAAAAATCTACGTACAATACGACAAAGATCTGGTTTGGGTTCGGGAGGATTCCTTGGGTTTCCGCACAAAGAGTGGTAGTCTTCTTGAAGATATCTTTGGCAGATGGCCATTAGATACTGGACTCGAATACCTCGCAATCGATTATCATATCCTCCATGCAACACAGGCCACAGAAGACATCGACGATGATCTTTGCACGGAAAAGCTGCAACCTCTTCTCAGTGTCACCGAAACCCTCTCCGAAATCAACATCATCGTCGACAAAGAGTGTAGCCGTTACGAGAGATGGGGTCGTCGCTTGGATACTCGCAACCACAACAAGAAGACACACCGATACCCCCTCAAATCGGCAAGCGAGTTCAGCTTTCTTGGTAGCTGGTCGGAGGATAGTGCCTTCTGGAGTAAAATAATGTGGAAGCAAAACGACAACCCTTACCCTCTCGATTGTTCAAGTGTTGATAATCTGTGGAAGATGCCCCGAGCCCTTTTGGACGCGCTGGGATATCTGCTCGGAATTGGTGGAAACCATCCCGATATCGAGGTGGACTTATACGCGAGGGATGGAAAGAAATCGCCTTGCTCCTGTGATTACTGCGGTCCACGAAAGTATGTACAAATCCAACGAGGCGAGGAGGAGAACGATCAAGGCCAGATAGACGAGGGCACGGAAATGGAGAACCTAGGAGTTTGTCAACGTCTACGTCTTCCTGGTGTCAAGGACTCCTATGAGGGCGTTGGAAAGGAGAAATACGAGGCTTATAAGGGGGAGAAGAGTGTCAAACCTCGTTTTGTCAAGGATCCGGACACTCTTTCGTGGTATTGACCACTCAACATTCCAAATGCTGCGTTAATTACCCTAGGTTAAGTAGTTATGAGAGTTAAAACAAAATCTCCTACCTAGCGTTTCTGTCCCAAGTGATAAATAGCGGGTAGTATATGTAAACACTTACTCGCTAGTGTCTCGTATATACCGGATAGGTGAATCAAGTCAATACTGTTATTAGTAAATCAACTCGTAAATTCAACTTTACTCTTCTGTTTCGAGTAGTATATAAATAAGCCTAGTTTAGAATTAACTAATTATAGCATTATATTTAAGTGTTAGGTAGTAGACCGAGTAGTTCTAAGTATTAAATTTTCTTATTCTAGAATAGATAGATTAAGTAAGTTAAACAAAGAAAGATCTATATTTTATAAGAATATAGAGGGCTAGTTGCTTATCTAAATAATAAGTAATTAATTTGATTTTTTAAGAATATCTAGAATAATTAGATTAATTATATAAAGTTACTAATTTTCTAAAGATATAGAGTACTAAATACTCGTCTAAGTAATATTTACTAAATTTAATTATTTAAGAAAGTTTCGAGTAACTAAGTAAAACAGATCTTCTTATATAAGTCCTTGTTTTCTAACTATGCTAGTCGATACATTTCTGAAATAATTAGTTATTAAGAAATATACAACTAAAAAACATTAACACAAGATAAAAAACCTTCAACTAGTATCCAAGTTACTACTTTTCCTTTTAAAAACATAGAATCAAATTATTAATAAAGATTTCTACATTTGTCTAATAATTCCGCACAGGAATAAATAAGCCTAGAAAACAGACGATAGAGAAGTGACAGTTCGCTTATTTGTCTTCAACCCTAAGCTGAATTTTGAATTAAGTGAAGACTAAGAACTCTATGAGTTTCGCATTAGAAATCATCTTGAGCTGTGGTCTAAGACTCATAATACTCACGATAAGTATCTTTCCGCAGTAAATAGTAAATGGCCCTTAAATGTTAGAACGATTGGCTGCTGAAGTCCCTTAATTATCACCCTTTTTTTGATGTTTTGAAAGAAGAATTTGGAATCTAGAAGCTTCTTCCAGAATCAGTTTAGAATTCCCGAGAGGAAAAGAAACCAATCGAAACAACAAGATTCCCAATATCCTTGTTTTGACCGTTTTTGCACTCCCACGTGATGGCAAAACTTCCCCCTGCAAACAAATGGTCTAGACTCAGCTCGAATCCACGCCACACCAACCTCGTCGTCACACCTGCAGGGTTGGATTCCAGGGTCTCAGGTTTGCCAGTTCTCGAAATTTCGAGGCTATTGTGGAACGTACGCGAGGGCACGGTAAAGGTTCCATTCCTTGATTTGTGGTGTTTTGGGTTTTTTTTGGCGGAGGGAACCTCCGGGAGGCGAATATTCTGTATTGAGGTACCGAATTCTAAGATTCCTGGGTTCCGAACCCCGAATGCAAGAGGTTCTAGATCCCTTCTTTTTTCCCCTACAACTTTTGCTTGAAATCAGAATTACCTTAGATGAGAGGAGGGAACGTACAAAATATCCGACTGTCTGTCGTGATATGTCCGGTAAAACTGGCATGGGGAATCATCAGGGCACTGTCGGACCATTTTCTCCGGCCCAGGGTCCAGGTTTATTGAACAAAACATACGTCGTACAGGGCCGAAATAATCACCCCCCACAGTGGGCCAGACTAAATGCTTGGCACATGCCGCTTTATGCTTCTTGCTTAAAAGTTCTTAGTATTTTGTATAGCCTCTATCAGCAATAATTACATCTATATATCGATCAGACATTCCACGTATTAGATCTATTATTATAGTATATATAATCGATTCCTAAGCCTCCTAAACAGCTGCTCTTAGACGCTTATATAACCTATAGGTGTCTAGGTAGTGCTCTTGAATATAATCCTTTATTATGTCCTATATAGTCTTAATCAGGTTTAAATCAGGAGAGTTTGCTAGCTAAAATATAGGCGTAATTCTAATTGCTTTAAAAACAGACTTTGTATACGCTGAAGCATGACCCTTTGCGTTGTTCTATTGAAAAGAGAGTTCTAGATATTACTGGAGAATCTCTTGAATAATTGGAATAATAATCCTACTATAAGAGCTCTTATTAATAGTCTTCTAATTTTTCTCCTAAAAAAGACCCTTATACCTCCTATATTTTCTGCTTAAACAGCCCTAGAACATCTATCTAATCTTCCTTTAATACCGAGCCTCTATATAGTCTATATTATAGACCTCTAACTGCCTAATCTTTCTTATAATCTATGCTCTTGTATACCGGCCTGGCTTTACCTAAGTCTTGTTACTCTATAGCACCGAAAACCACTGCTCTTCTGTCTAAAAGAGATGCTCCTACGCCTAATCAAGCCTGTTCTTTCGGTTCTCTTCTGAAAGTAGTGGTTTAAAGCGTGTATATCGCCGTACGTAGCCCTCCTTCTTAAAGGCTGCCCTTATTGCCTTCTCTCTATAGTCCTAGCCTAGGATTGAAGGAATATCTGCTTATTTTATACGTCGATTTATAGCCGAAGTAGTAGCCTATTCTATAAGTCGTTTCCTTTCCGGCGTGTTTAAGAAAAGCTTCCTACTACGGGCGTGTTTTTAAGGAGTTAATCGGTAGGTAAGAGCGTATCGTACCTGATTTCTTGTTAGGTTTAGCTGTAGTGTAATTTCGTCTTATGTAAAGCCGGCATCGTGGTATAGGGTCTGCACCTGTATTCGATCGTCTCGCGTGCACTGTTTTGGAGGTGTCTTAGGTGTAGGCACATAGTAGGATGCTTCTATGGTGTTGAATTGATCGAAAATGGGTGGAAAAGCGGCATCCGGGGCATATTAATCTCATTGGCTGCGATGACGTTAGCGTGGAACCTTCTAGCGTATCGTGGTGGTGGCGAATGGTGGTTATTTCGGCCCTGTACGAAGTAT